>JAPDOI010000641.1:0-330652 GCA_029168955.1 Aplectana chamaeleonis
ATATTCGAAACTTTGGAAGGTACAAAAATCACAAAAACGACCGAATTCAGCTTACAACTTCGGCGGAAACAGCGGCTCGCTGCTGATACTACGCAGTTTTACTATGGATGCCCAATAAACTTCAATAATAAAATTCGTCTTCGCAGATGCGACCTACGCGTTCTATACTTCCCTTGTCAGTGTCGGAACGGTTCTGTAGTAATGACGGAGCAGAATTCTTTGCACCTGCGCTTTATTGCACAGAATGCGGACTTCGAGCATCCGAAAAAGTTTCACTGTTTCCGTAGCGCGCATGATTTCGCTCTGATCAGTTTAACGGAGAAGCCTGTAACATCCAATCCCCCGTCTCTCACTATCGATAGTTGATCTATGCTTAATCGCCAAATCGTATTTGTCGTCATTTCACTACATTTCTCAGTTTCTTCTTTACTTTAGGTTATTCTACGCAAAATCGTTTCTTAAAATAGTTCAAAGCATTTTTTCTACTTCTTTGACTTCTAAGTTCTCGTAAATCTGTATGTATGACATTGCCAAATTATTACTTTTCCCAGGAAACTAAACTTTCAGAAATCTTTGCTTCCTTATCCATCGGAAACTGCATTTTATCAAAGAGCATCACTAAATAATAATATTGCCTGACCGGCTTCTCCCAATCTCGTTCAGTACGTGACTTATGAGGAACTATGGCTTTCATACCGCCGCTGGAACACTTCATGAAGGAGGAACTTCAACAAAAAACACTTTTGAAAGAGATTTTGGAAACTGTTAGCAAAAGATTTGTGAGGATTGCGGAACTACAGATGGGTGGACAATGAATGAACATAAAGCATATGAAAGCTGGTTCGAATAATATCAATTACGTGAGTCAAGCTTCCTGGAAGTAAAACGGATTGAATTCGAAATTTGCAGAAAAAAATCCGGAGGCTGCAGGATGAAGTCTAGCTTATAGCAGAAATTAGCTTCATGTAAATAACACTATAATCATGACTTATTAAATCCCACCCGCAAATTGAATTAACACGAATGGTGCCGAAAGAAAAACAAATAATGCGGAAATATATAGGAAAAATAATCTGACATTTGAGATGAAATGTGGTTCATCAAAATCCATGCAATCGTACGACAAAACCAGAGCATGACAGTTTTGAATAATGAGCCTCCTAAGTAAAATGAGGAGAGTGTTCCATGCTTGGATTAGTAGCCATACTGCACCTTGCGCAAACAGAATGCTGTCATGCCTGCCTAGGAAATTAAGTCTGAAACAATACACCCCTGTTTTTCTATTGTTCTTCTTTTGCAGCCAGCCCATGCACTTCGCCGCAAATCGAAAGCTCCTTGATTCAGCCCTGAATCAAAATTTAAACCTATAGTGCGAAACATTTCAAGTCAATGACGTCTCAATCATTTTGCTGTCCAAGACCATGGTGCGGAAACATCAATGTTTCAAAACTATGGCGCAGCCCATTCAAAGATCATTCTCAATGGACCAGACAGTCGGAGATAGGTGCGAACTAGACTTAAAGGCAGTGTTAACGAAAAAAAAACGTATTCTAGTTTTCGATGTTTTTGAGTAGGCTAATCCACAAAGTGAAGGATAACAGAGGAATGACCCCACAAAACCCTCAAATGTTGGAGAAAAAACTATCTAAAGAAACCTCTAAAGTATTTCATTTAATTTTTGTATGTTTTAGAGGACTGCGGACTTTGAACAGTCCAGAAGTCAGAAATGGTTTTGCGCTTCAAAATTCTTAGGTAAGCGACTTTGTTTTGTTTCTTCTACCGAAAACTTTCTAACAATATGATGGTTCAATGCATATGAATGGATGTTAGAATCTTTCGTGATAAAGAGCATTCAAAAATACGGCAACTGTTCCTCTAGTGATAGGGACAACTGTTGAGTGACGTGGGCGGGGAAATTCAATGGGTCGACTGGTCCACGGAATTTTCACCAACCTCCTGGTCGTTTTTCGTCCTTCTTCCGTCCTTACTCTTTTGAGAGGGAGACCCAATGCTTACGTTTCTGCCAAGAGAAACGTGCAACTTTTTCCATGGTGATCACTGGCTTTAGCACCGAAATAAACTAGATACGGAGTTGTATGCGACAGCAGATATGGTGGACCTACTTGCTAAATACGCTCTAGGAATGCTTCCGATTTCTATACAGAAACAACCGCCTGGTCGTTGGCGAAAGTTCTAGATGTGGTAATGTTGGATTTCAAGTCACTCGGCATCAGGCAGTTTAGGCATGATGTTTCACTTCATCATGGAATAGCAACGAATGGAAGAATCAAAAGCAGTGTTCACGATGAATATCGCACCCGAGTTTGGCCCAAAAATGGCGCTGTTTGGTCGTGTGGCAACTAATAGTGAAGCAACAGCGAAGAAAAACGTTCAGAAAAAGCTAAATAACGGTTTCTAACGTTCAGGATTAGCGGCCCTGCTAGTTCACGCAAACGCTCAGCCAGCTTGCGATAATCGCGAAATGTGCGCGAATCGATTAGGCTGGACGCGGCAGAGTTGCTCGGCAATTCGTCAACGAAAACGTGCGCGGCGCCACAAGCTCGCGGGGCGCACCGGGATATGAAGGCGCAGCGGGATACCTTCAAAGACGCTTTTATTGATTTCTGGCCCGTTTCCGTTGATTTCTTCAACACTATCCCCTCCAGCACCTGCCAACTTAGCGTTTCACACTGAAACCTCGAGGACGAGATTTATCGCGGACACTGCCTTCAAAAGCAGTGTTCACGATAGAAGTCGTTTTTACCTGTTTTTTTGCCTTTTATCTTGAAAACGGTCCCATGCTGATTTCAATGATGTCCCTGGAATCGTACAAGACCCCCTGGAAACGAAGATATGGCCCCTCGAAAGTCAGCAAGGGAAGCATTGTGGACGGGTTGCCCGAGGCTTGTAACTCCCGTTTTTTGCAGCCGATGTGTACGAGCTAACCTGAGTAGAGAGAGAAGTTGAGAATGAAGAGAAGAACTGGGCTTTCTAGCGGGTCATCTAACCACGAATTCAGGTAAACTGTTATAGGAAGTGGGCGGAGTGGCCTAATGGGTTGGCTGGCACATAAGGTTTTCACCCACTTACGGGCAGTTTTTTAGTCGCACTTCCGTTCTTAATCTTCTTAGCGGAGCCCAAAACTTACCTTTTAGCCAAAAAAAAACTTTTTCTTCATTAACACTGCCATCAAGTTCGGATTGCGGCTGAAAATCTTGATAAATGGACACAGCAGACAACTAAGACGACACATCTCGGTGAAGATGCGGAATAAGAAGAAAGCAAAAAGGAAGAAGCCAGCCGATTATCTCAAGAAAGTCAAGTTGGGAACCGTGGCAGTTCCAAGTACTATAGCGTCAGAAATTTTGCAATGACTTCATTCAGGGTTTATGACAGCTGCTTATTAGATAGACTGCATATTTCCCTATATCATTAGAGATGTTTTTCTTTTAATGAGTTTCGCGGAATGTCACATTCGGCGAAGCTCGTAAAAAGTACACAATCACAATACTGATTTGAAAATGAGAACAGTGACCGTGAAATCTACATGATTCAGAGGAAAGGACCCCAACCACAGTGTTTTGCTACAATACTCGCGCTAAGCTTCGTAACAGCGAGGGGGGTACTTGAAACTAGGTGAAAATCCTAAGTGCAGGTTTTTTTTGAAATTCTGAAAAATCGACTTTCTGTCAATATATATCCCAAACACGATGTCGCGTCGCCCGTCGCTAAGAGTATACACTAGGTCTAACGCAATCCCGTGAAGTCTCCCAGAATGGTCCATGGCGCAGCACGCGAGCAGGTTGCGGCTGAGCCAGCCTTTACAGGCTGTAAAACCGCGGAATTCTCATGCTTTCTACGCATGCTGGTGCGGAGCAGAGGTTAGAGACAGCGAGAGAGCGCGCGACAGACGAAGGTAGCAGAATCGTGAGTGCCGCTCGCGCCATGAGTCGTGAGAGTTATGTTTTTTAGAGGATACCTTGAATTTGCCCAGAACGGCAGTCCAATCACTTCTATTCGTTTTCGTGTTTTTTTTTCAGTCGAGGGTGTTAAACAATCAATGAATTCACGACTTCATGCGGACACCCTCTGCGCGGGAATGCTCTCTAAGCCAGAAGCTTCGGGGATCTGAGTATGTGAGACAAAAAGAGAAGACTATAAAAGTTAGAAGTGACGATAAAGTCATCCCCTGAGTTTTCGCTGGATATAAAAAGGTACAGCAATGTTGAAAACCGGCCACAAAGGCCCCAAAACTTGAATGTAGCATGTGCGCTACGCCCACTTCTTTAGTGGCCGCTAAGAAACAGGGCGTGGCGGGGGTACCACGTTCAGGCATAAGCCCCCGTCATAGTTGGACGATAGTCAATGAGCCCACCCGATCCATATGCAAGTAAAGCACGCGCAACGAGGACAAAAATCGTCCTTCGATAGCCCCCCCCCCCTAGGTCAGCCGTAGTCCCACCTAGTACCCCCCAGTCGATATGCGAAAGAAGCACGCAAAACCAAGACGAAAAAACTGCTCCGATGTTTTTTCGAGTTTCAATGATTACTCGTAGGAGAACTGCTTCTATTGGCAACGTTCTGAGGTTTAAAGTCGTCTTCAGGACAAACTGTGATTGTCACTTAAAGGCAGTGTTCACGACAAAAATCCCTCCTCTCTTGTTTTGTCTATCTTGAGAACGGTCCCATTCTGATTCCAATGATGCCTCTGGAGTCTTACAAGACCTTCTGGGAACGGAGTTATGGTCCCTCAAAAGTTGAGCTAAGGAAGCATGGTGGACGAGTTGTCCGAGGCTTGTAACTCCCACCTTTTGAAGCCGATGAATGCGAGCTGACCTGAGTAAAGAAAGAAGTTGAGAATGAAGGGAAGAACGGGGCTTCTGATCGGAAACCATCGTTTATCTCACGGTCTCGCGTGTTTCTTTGTTTACGTCGAGGGGCGGAAAGGGGCCGGACTTGCCCAAAGCGGGGGGGGGGGGGTTGCCCACTTTTCTAAGTCGTTTTGCGGCTCCTGGATAGCTTTTCGTCTCGTTCCTTCGACGCTGTTCTACCTCTGAAGGCCACGAGAAGTGTTTGTCATGGAAAATTCGAGGATGAAGTTTATCGTAAACAGTGCATTTAAATACACAGAATTGCAAACTAGAGTCACCAACATTAATCTGTGAAGGTGCTACATCCCAGTCAGAGTTATTGGCGGCGTATGCGCTTGGTGCCTACAGATAGATAATGAGTGAGGTAGGGCTTGAGTTAGAAGTGTGCGGTGCCCTACCAAGCCTCAGGAGTTGCCTGATTAGATAGTCAGATTTGCAATTCTGTATATTAAAGTGCAAATACAGTTAGGCCTGAACATGAGGTTAAACTCCGATACGTTGTCAATAAAAGCAGTTCCCATACGAGTCTTCATTGAAACACATATAACATCGAAGCATCATGAAGCTCGGAGAAAGTGAAAAAATGGTGAAAAAATGTACTTCATATTTTCCCGAGATCGCCCGTATTCCACCTCTGTCCGACCCCGAGAGAGGCTGAATCAGTAATACCATTAACATCATGGCTGCCTCCCGTCGAACACTGGCATAGGCTGGCTTGTAAACGACCAAGGCGAGACTAAGGACGGCCTTGGAGGGACTACGGACGACCTAGGAGCAACTATGTCGGACTATAGACCAACAATGACGGGGGCCTAAAGACCGTGTGGGACTATTTATGACTTGTTTGTACACTTTTTTCTACTCTCTGTTAAAACCTGAAAACTGTTTTTCGGTGAACATTGCTTTCGAAGGCATCGCGCGCACAGAGAGACACTTCCCGTTTTTTAGGAAAATTCAAATAATTTGGGCCGGCCGAGATCAGCTACGAAGCGCGAAGTTCAAAAAATCCGCCTCAAAAAGATACCACCATCTGAAAAGACTGTGGGATCGATTAATCAATGGATTCGAAAGCCTGAAACCCCAAAAACTATCTGGGTGCAAGGTTCAAATTCAGCCTTGAAGAGTAGGCAACTTTATGAGCTTTTTTCACATTTTCCTTCACTGGAAAAGCCTAGCTATACAAAAACAAAGAGAGAGTATACGAGCCTCTGCACGAACAGTCGGAATTGATCAGATACTTTGCGTTCCCCCATTGAAGGTTGGCGCAAACTCAGTGCACCTACATATGTTGTTATAGTATATGGCACCGAATTTACGCCAACCTTCAATCGAGAACACAGAGTTTCGCTAGGATCCATGCCAACTGTACGATGCCTTCGAGGAGCTTACAGGGAGCCACTTGATCATTCGTAAAACGGCCTTTTTCGAAACTCAAATTCCTGTCAGACATATTCCCTCTTATTCAGAATACAAAGAAACCATATTATTGATAGAGAAAAGGTGGAAAAGATGTGCCAAAGCTAGAGCCAGCAGACGAGGTATGAACAGTATTGAAGGACTTCAGAAATCAATTAAGCTTGGATTCCGCCTCCTTTAGAGGGATTCCGGTGAGGTCGCCGGAGGGCATTCCGCCTGATAGCCCTCACTTTCAAGAAACCTGGAGAGGAGTATCTGCGATGTGCAACTAAGGAGACAAGTGAGTCATTCTATAGCTCGAAGTCGATAGCTTCCATTTTGAAATAAAGCGCAGCATCAGTAAGTGAACGGCTTCTGAAGCCCCAACGGATTCCAGCGCAGAAAACAATTTAGTATTAGCTACACGAAAATAGAAATGATTGGCGTCATCTGGTAGGATCACGCGGTCCGATTGTCAAGTGTGTATTACATTAGGTAGTCGGAAAAGTTTCCAGCCATCTGATTCTGTCAATTTTTGAAAAAACCCCCTAACGAGCATTAAGCGGAAAAAATGTTGAAATTCTCAGGGGGTTCCAACCGTGTTGAGCTCGTAACTTTACGAAATTCAGGCTTGGGAAGGGTTCCTAACAGTTTTTTCCCCAGTTCGTTTTTTACAGACTACGTTTAAATCGTCCCTTTTTGCTAGCAATAGTATGCCTACTTCGAAAAGTATGTTGACTCATCGCGAGCCATTTACATACCATAGGAAAGATAACTGAATCAAGTGCGGTCAGCCCCATCTTTGTGAGCTCTACATGGAATAGCGGTCAGTACGCCTAGAAAAAAAAACTACTAATAGCGAGAACCTGGAAAAAATGAATCATTAATTTGATCGATACTATACATAGCTACAGCTAGGCAAAGCCTAGAAGGGGCAAAATTATGCACCTGAAGGTTCTACGCTCGCTGTCTGATAGGGGCAGAGAATGTTCTCCGCTATTGCAGCCAAAGAGATTCGGTGAGCATACTCTTAGTCCGGGATCATAGTTCTCGCGATCAGCGACAGTGAACATCAGGTATACCGATTTTCGATAGATATGGATGGTAAACATTGCGTCGCGCCGCTCGTCTCTGGAAATATGATCCCGACCTGTTTCGCGACGGAATTTACAACAGCCGATCGCGTGCGCGTGTATGCTGCGTCCTCTTCTCCCACACACTTTTTGGCTGCCTCTCCCCAAGCGCTCCGCACACGCACGTTAACTAAATTTGTCCCAAAGGAGGATACCTCGAACTTGGGTAGCAGCTCAATGGTAATCAGTTTTAAGACATCTTTCATAGTCCTCGCCGTAACACGCGAGATGAGAGGTCATCTATGTAAGTTTTCACCGCGCGGCGCGCGCTGGACGAGCGGGAAACAGTTTTAAAATCTCCGGCGGCACCGCCAGCGCGGGTTAAATTTGGGTCTCGATTGTAACATGCACACAGAATCCTGGATTGCATTTGCGTATGCAGTTGCGTAGAGTAGTTTCAGAAATACTCATGTTGGAGTGAACTTAAACTAAGAAGAGAGTATTGACAGAATTGGTGAAACCACCATGGCGGTTTGGGCAGTGCTGCTATGGCAGAACTGATGGGCGGTAGACGCGGTGACACCTTTCATAGTCCACCGCGCTTCCCGCGCATAACGCGCGTGCCGCGATTGCGGTGAGGACTATGAAGGATGCCTAGCTCGGTTTTCTTGCTAGGTAGGAATAGTTCCTGAGCGCGGTATGTTCTAATCGCCCATTTCTGAGCTCAATAAGTGCGCGCACTTGCCCGTGTTCAGGTGGTGAACACAAATATGAGGTTTCTATATACGTGACATGCCGAAATCATCCGGAGGGATTATCCGGATGATTTCGGCATGTCACACTAGAAAATGCCATTAGTCATACTTTAACCTAAACTAGTTGATCGAAAAACCGCGAAAAAAAACCTCACATTCGTATCTAGCCCCCCCCCCCACCCCTCTCAGGTAACCACAGTGGACAGAGTCCGGATCCAGAAAAATGAAAAAATTCCGTACCACCTACCATTTTGAGGTTATAACTTTTACAGGTATAGGGGTTGTTGATCGAGCACACGAAAACGGAAGCGGATCGAGCACATTCCATTTTTTTTTGCAACTTGATATAACAGGCTTATCACCTCACTCAAAGTGGTCCCGCAGTGATTAGCCTGATGTTCCTAGCTTCAGAAAGCGAATAAACCCGTCTGTGTTCTGTACTCGCTCAACAGCCCAAAGTCTAAGTTTAGTGGAGTAACTATCGCAATTTCAACTAGGCTTGTACGCACGAACAAAAGGAAGCAGAAACTGTTTATTATATTTGAACAATGAAACAGGGAAATTTCAGTTTCAAATCTGGCCGATCTATGAGTTTCTTTAAACAAAGTGCTTTATCAAGGCTTCTTAAGGTTTAGCTATTACGGGGAAAAAGGTTCAACTACCCATCGAACACTACAAAATCATTGAAGTCGGATAGTTTCGCTCATTTCTAAGAATGTGCTACTTTTGGAGCCGGTGATTTTCAGCAGTTTTTCATAGCTGCCGAAATCCGAGGTCATTCGAAAAGGGCTTTGTCAGTAGGTCATCTCCGGAAAATACCCAAGCTTTCATGCATTATGAGAATGGAAGAAATAATAGCTTACTGGAGCATGAGACCTTGGGGAAAAGCAAGAGGAAGGATTTCTTGGTGTTTTCTGAAAAAAACTAGCCATGTTTTTTTTATTATTTCGGGAAACTGTGAACATATTACCCATTCGGCTTAAATGACGTTTTGAGAACTCGAATCAATTTACAATCGATGACTCATTCGAGTTTTCAAAAAAGTTATTTGGATTTCCGGATGATTTTTTCAGTAACACCTGGAAGTGAGCAATTGTCCTCCCGATCAAATATTTGATTATGGCCGCCTCCAATGGTTAGATATTACCAAATTATGCTGAATATTTCCCAACTCCGATTAAATCGAGTATACGAATAGTCGATTTATAATTTTTCATGTCCGAGCCAAGTTTTCGGAAGAATGGCCGGTATGAAATCCCGAATAATTAGAAAATCTAATAGGTTCAAGTGCCCAATTTCGAAATGAATCGGTTCACTAGAACATTCTAATTTTTCGAACGTTATTGGAATGATTATTCAGTTCTGTACAGGCCATAAAACGGCCAATGTCTCACCGTCGACTGCGTACCAAGCGCTGCGCGACCGCACGTGCGTCGGAAGCAGACGAGTTTTGGCCGCCGCGCGACGAGCTTCGGCCCCCGCGCGGCGGCTGAAACGTCGCGCGGCGGCCAAAACTCGTCGCGCGGCGGCCAAAACCCGTCTGCTTCCGACGCGCGTGCGGTCGCGCAGCGCGTGGTACGCAGTCGACGGTGAGACATTGACCGTTTTATGGCCTGTACCATGTCTAGTTCAGGTTTTTCATGCGGGAACTGACAATGTCTCAAAATTCTGTATTCATTTGTTTAGTTTTTTATTTTATTTTTCACAATATGTAGTGGACACCCAAGCCGCTCCACGGCTTTTTTGATTGCCTGCCTCAAGGTTATAACTTTTTAGGCTTTGGATAGATGCTCAGACTGCCGATCGTAGGATTTGGCCAGAAGGCGCGCGAGTACGCGTTTTGCATATTGAGCGTGTTTTTTCAACTTTTCTCAAAACCAATTTTTCATATCTCAAAAGTTATCTAGGATCCAAGCGGGAAGGCTACTTAAAGGCAGTGTTCACGATGAAAATCGTTTTTCTGTTTTTCCGCCTATCTTGAGAACGGCCCCATGCTGATTCCGATGATGTCTCTGAAATCGTACAAGACCTTCTTTGTACGGAGTTATGGTCCCTCAAAGACAGAGCTAAGGAATCATGGTGGACGAGTTGTCCGAGGCTTGTAACTTCCGTCTCTTGCAGCCGATGTAAGCGAGCTGACCTGAATAAAAAGAGACGTTGCGAATGAAGGGAAGAACGGGGCTATTGATCGGAAACCATCGCTCATCTCACAATCTCGAGAATTCATTTGTTCACGTCGGTGGGCGTGGAAAGTGCATCTGGGGTTTGCCTTGCGCTCAAAGTGGCAACTTCGGGCTTTTTTGGGACTCTTCCTGGCTCGGTTTCATGCGTTCTTTCGACGTTAACGTTACAGTGTGCCCCTCCACTACCCATTCCTAGTGAAAACTGAAACACATTTATTATCGTCAACACTACCTTTAATAATATAATGCTTGCTAGAAATCAGATTTGAACAAAAAAGGTTTGCAATGTAATTTCCGATACGTGAAACGGTACACATAAAGTCTGTCCGAATGACTACTGTCCATCCACGCGGTCGGCGTGCGTGTTGGTCGGTCGTCTAGTGGGCATTTTTCTCCAACGAGCCTTCCCCGGCTGTAAACAGAAAGTGGGAGATTATTCACTATTCATGTAATATTCCTTCTAGTCGATTTTTATATCCGAAAAATGCGTTCGCGACAGCTGGACGACACACTAGCCAACCGCGTGAGCGGACCCTCTTTCGGACAGACTTTAACCTCTATTTCGGAGTGAAATTCACTGCCGTTGAACGCGTAAGTGTGCGCGCGTATGACTCAGACATTGGTGGGGATGTTCCCGAACACGACGACGAAACACCCCTCAAAACAACTGAGGAAATTCCCCCTCCCCCCCTCGAATCGAGGGGACCTCCGGCCAGCAGGCTTTCCCTTGTTCTCCCGATCGCCAGTCTTTCCCATGCTGTCGCAACCCAACACCCCTTGTTTATTGATTGATCAAATATCAGCTTGCAAAACTCGCTGTTTTCAGCAGCTTCCTGTTCTCGTAAAACTGGAATAGGGCCAAAAATATTCACTCCTAACAAAAGGTTACAGAGAAGCTTGTTATCTCCACTGAAATCCGGACAGAAATACCCTACACAGTCCTTGAGTGGGAGATCGGCTCCCTCACTTTGCGAAATGCGCAACCATTTCGAGACGGGCCTGTTTGCATCGCCGTATAAACTACGGCTTTATTTTCTTGTTCATCGCATTCGGGAGGAGGCCATTGGAACAACCGTGAAGCGAACTTCCCTTGTTCTCCCCCGAGTCGACTGTTTCGAACGTCGTTCAATGTGTATAATTCGAGGGGAGAGGGACGAGACGTCTCACCGGAAGGGAACGTCTCGCCCCTCACCAATCAACCGACTGATAACGACCAAGTCAGATCTATTGTCCTCGGGAACTTTCCCACAAATATCTGAGAATGCAAGGGGTTCGTTTAGGTATTTTACAAGATTTTCGATTTGATTCAGTTTTAATCTTTCAAAGTTGACCTGTTTTGGCGCAAGACGTTGACCTTAACGTTCCTTAAAAAGCCAGGATTCCCCAGCGTTCTGAAGATTGGATCATTCATGTTGTGGAATCGTTTATACGGAGAGGAAATCAGGAGCCACCAATGGTAGACTGTACCCGCAGTGGATGGTGAACGCAAAGAACTCACTTCTGGAAGAGCTGTTCTCAAGTCGCTCAAGAACCGTCCTTTTTCAAACGCTCTGGACGGCTCGAAAACCGATCAGTTAAATTGTTTTCAAGCCTTTCAAGCCGACTCTTTCTTTCCCATAGGAGGCGTGTCAACAAAATCGAGACCAGCCTTGAACGATTTTTGAAAAAAAAATTGACTTGAGTAGGGTGTGAATATTGGTCTTGAAAATATGATATCAGTGATTGTGGAAGCCTAAATTCGATTGGGTCTAGGCAACTAAGTTTTCCGGGTTGCTGTCTGAAATTTTAATACATACAAACTCTCTGTGTTATACTGGAAATCTCTGCCAGAAATGCGAACAGTCTACCATTGGAAATTCAAAAATTGTGCCTAATCATAGAAGTACACCCTCTATTAGAAGTACACCTCTAATAGAAGTACACCAAAAAAAGGGCTGAGAATTAGAAGAGCAGCCTCTATTTGAAGTACACCTCTAATAGAAGTACATATAAAACAGGGGCCTGAGTATTAGAAGTACTGTGCTTCTCTGGGCCAAATTCCGTTCCGCGATTGCGTCTCGACACGCTTTGGGGCCGCGCGCATTCGAGTCGGAAGAGTTTCCAGCGCCACAGCCGCCGATCTGTTGACTCTAGGTGGGTTTTAGAAACTGGAAAGTAAACATAATTAGAGAAAACTGTATAAAAAAGTCATATCGGGTCGGCTTGGGCGCTGGAAACTCAACTGACTCGAGCGCGTGCGGCCGCAAAGCGTGTCGAGACGCAATTGCGGACAGGAATTTGACCCAGATAAGCACAGTACATGTACTCCTAAAAGAGGAAATACGGTATTCGAAAAATTGACTTTTCCAAATATCCGAATAAGCGAATAATTCGAAATTTTTTCCGAATATTCGAATAAACGAATTATTCGGAAAACTGACTTTTCCGAATAATCGAATTACTCGAATATTTGTTTATTCGGCTTAATATTCGCTTTCCAAATATTCGTTGACATGCTCTAGTGCTCTGCAACATTTTTTATGAATTTTTCCCGTTTTAGCAGAAGTATATCAAGCAACTTTTCGGGGTCCCAATTTGTTCTGGATAGACATCAATGGAAAGTTGGGAAATCCGCAAATGTTGATGAAAAAACTGAGTTCTGTAATATGTATCAGTTAGTGAAAAATATTTGACTTTCGTAGGAGAATGTGTAATACCTTTATTTACAGCACATTCCCACCCCCGAGAAATTTCGCCAGTCAACCAAATTTAACTCTAATGGCAATGCTCCGTTGCAGTAGTAACTAGCCCCAATCCGGAAAGTCACGAGACCATAAATACGGGCTGTAAAAACACAAAAATCTCGTAGTTCTTTCGCGTGCAGATGCGGAACGGAGGTTAGAGACAGCAGCACCTACGCTGCGCGTTGGATGAAGGGAATTTCAATTTTTTTCGCAGAGTATACGTATGCATATAGATTACATATCGATCCGGATACAATATTTGCCATCGTCTTTCCGATTATATTTCATTTCAACTCGAAAAGTCGAAGGAATAGAACTTCGGAAATATTCGAAGAAACAATTTTCAAACAGGTAGAAAACAGGACACTCAAGAAAATAGAATTTTGAACATGCTCGACAATCAAATGTTCGAAAAATCAGAAAATTGGATAGGTCGAAAATCGACTTGATCGTGAAAAAATTCAAGGGTCAATGTTCATATAATGTGCACCTATCGGCATTTCAGTGAACCTCGAATTTATCGCAACTCTGACAATGAGGGCCAACTATACTGTTTTTGTTTGAAGTCAGACAAAACTTAGCCGGGCACCAAAAGCCATTGATGGTAGGACTCGGCGCTTTTTGAGTACCGTATCCTACAATCGCCTCGGGACCCATTGCC
The DNA here is from genome assembly GCA_029168955.1 of Aplectana chamaeleonis. Classification (NCBI taxonomy): domain Eukaryota; kingdom Metazoa; phylum Nematoda; class Chromadorea; order Rhabditida; family Cosmocercidae; genus Aplectana; species Aplectana chamaeleonis. Next base: position 13,662 of record JAPDOI010000641.1, read on the forward strand.
CGATTCCCATTTTCATTGGAACCCTTTCTCAACTTCACTCAATTAAATTGAGCGCGTTTCCGTCACGATTTCGCTCTGGAGCGTACGAGGTCATCCAAGTGTATCCTCTGGTTCCGAGCCAAATTCGCTCTGTTCCCTCGCGCGCTTGTGTGGAGCGAGGGTTAGAGACAGCGAGAAAATGTGGGGAGAAGGAGACGCAGCGTACGCAAGCAGACGCATGCGATGAACGGTGATAAATTTCACTCGGAAACGGAGGATAGGTTGAATCACATCAGAACTTGTCAGCGCAGCGATTTTTTCTAACTCTCAAGCCTAGGGTCCTCAAACTCTGGGCGTGATAGCTTAGGAAGGTACACTCAAACTGAAAATCTTACTTTGTTTTCAATGTTAACTTCGTATGCCCCTTAATTCTGCTGAACTCGCAAGGGGAGGAAAACCCGGGTTGGTCAGAACATTGCGGAGTGTGAAAAACCACGGTCTATACAAAGATATCGTTCGCCTCCGGAGTTTATAGAGTTCGCGTAATAATTTCAGTCTGATGAATGAACGGGGCTGCGACAGTAGATCACCCCGCGCCAATCGAAACCCCAACCTCCAGTGAGGCCGCCGACCCCGCACGGCCAGCCGCCTGTGGTCCACGCGTCAGACTAAGTCGAAACGGAAACCACATAATAGATTACTTCGCTGATTTTCCTTGGGTGGAGTCATCAATGGAATTCTGACAACCAAGAATTCCCATTGTTTGTATTTTTGCGGCATTTTTCGCGGAGGAATTTTCCAAGCGAATTTTTCAGTGCCTTCTCTACTCATAGGGCGTACTGAAATCTTTCTCCAGAATCAACTAAAAGTGTTCATACTACGGAGCATCGCTGCGAATCACAGTGTTGAGGTGTGATCCACAGCGACGCTCCGTAGTATGGATACTTCTAGCTGATTTTGCAATGTGATTCACATGCCTTTGTCAATTTATACTTCTTCCTCTACTTCCTGATTTCACCCATTCGGCAAAGAAAACGATAAGCCTCCCAATTTGAGAAAGATGAATTCATCCTCAATTATCGAAAAGTCGTATCCAAAGAATCCGACGACCGCTGTAGTGTTGACTGCAATTTAAAAAGTTGAAGTGAATAACGCCTATCCAAAGATTATTGGAGTGGGTAAACTTTTCATCTGAAAAACTCTTCCAGCCCAATTAAGAATGCTATTGAAAAGGCTCTACAAAAGCGCCCGCTCCACGGAACGTAAAGGTTTTCTTGAAGATTTCTAAACAACAAACTGTCTCTAATTCGCCTGTTCCAATTAACCTTCGCTGGCTATGAGAAAGCATAAGATGTGATCGGCTTCAGAACCAAGGCGGTGGTGTAATTTGCTTTATCAAGTCCAGCTTTCAGTATGTAGAGATTTTTGCCGACTCTGTTACCGAAGCCTATGAAATTCTCGCGCTTGATATTTTATTTGAAACCTACAAGCTACGAGTAGTAGTAGTCTACAGAACTCCGTCTTGTCCATCCCTTCCTAATGAGCAGCTGTCTAAAACCATCGCGGACCTGATCTTGTGCGACCACCCATCTGTTATAATAGGAGATTTTAATTACCCTGAAATCAACTGGAATAGTTCAAGGCAATCACTGGGCTCCACTGCCTCTATTTTTATGAACATGCTAACTGCTCATGATCTTAAGCAAAATGTCCTGGAACCCACAAGAGGTGCTCAAACACTTGATTTGATTCTAACAAATGAGGAATCTTTAATAAGCAACGTCACTGTCAAACCTCCCATTGGATCAAGCGACCATTATAGTCTAGAATTCTTGATGTCTTGTTTTCACAGGGAACCTGAAGTGACGTTGTTTCGTCACTTTGCTGGTTGTGATTACTCGCAGATTTGTGATTACCTCTCAACTGTTGACTGGAGAAATTCATTCGAAGCAACTACCAGTATTGATGGCAAATATGAAATGTTTTTGAGTATACTACAGCACGCGATCGATTTATTCGTGCCTCTCAAAAGTGTATGCTACTCGGTCGTTCCTCCCTCAATACCTTCAGAATATGGTTGAACATAGAAGTTGTTTATTCAATCTTGCGAATAGTTCCCACACAAATCAAGACTGGGAATATTTTCGAAGGTACTCTCAGAATTTCTATCTACTCCTCAAAAAATATAACCAAAATTTGTAAAAGAAGATGATTAATAGTAATAACAAAAAAAGATTTTATAAACTGCTAAACAAAAAACTCAAAACTTTTCGGAAAATCCCATCTTTGCAAAACGGAGATCGAATAGCAGACTTAGACCAAGAGAAGGAAAACTTACTGGCTGACAAGTTCTGTGAGGTATTCAGTGAATCTGATGGAGAATTACCTTCATTTGACAGTCGAATTTCCGATGGTAAGCTTCCCATTTTTCGAGGGAGCTGGTTTGTATAAACATTTAAAAGCTTTGCTCGGGTCAGGATCGCTAACTCCGGACTCTATCCCATCCACTTTTGTGAAAAATGTAGCCCTCATCATGTCTCCCTCACGATTATACACTTGAAAACCATACTTTAGTATCAGTGTCAAGCGTTAAGGACTTGGGGTTCCAATATGACTGCAACCTGAACTTCTCGCAACATTACAAGACCATCGTCAAAAAGGCTTCGTTGCAAACATTCCATATTTTAAAAGCGTTGTCCGTATCTGACAAAGAAGTACTAACAAAAGCCTACACAACATATGTAGGACCACTAATGGAATGTGGCACATCTGTCTTCTGCCCTCACCTCAAGAAGGATATAAATCTATTGGAGAAGGTTCAGAGAAATTTTACGAGAAAAATATTTCTGAGGGTGGAAGGCTTCCGATACGAGAACATTCCCGATTCGGAATTCAGAAATCGGGATTGTAGTCTTCATACGCTGGAGTCACGAAAAAAACTCAACGACGCTAGCATGGTTTTCAAAATTCTGAGCGGAGTGGTTGAAACTGATGCAACCAAATTTACAGAGTTATGGCTTCCAGAACCAGAGGCGATTCGGAGAAAATCTACTACAGCGTACCGAAAACTGGACACAGCCTGCATGCATTTACCTGCAGGGCTGGCTCAATTTTTATATCGATAAATTCAAATATACCATTCGTTCCCCCCTGTTTTGGTGCCTTCAAACAATTTTCAAGAGGGAAATGCTGCATTTTTGAGAAAATGCACCGATTCGGCGTTCTTGTTCTTGTTTTATTCTCATGTTTCATGTCCTTAGCTCCGATTACGGTCTGAGTTGTTGCCTTAGAGTGGGTGATTCGTTCTCTAACGTCTACCTTATTGTAGCGTATTCAATGAATAAATAAATAAATAAAACCTTTAGAAGCTTTCCTAAAGAGAAATAAAACTTATGAAACTTCCGAAATCTCTAAAGATCTTTCAATTTGAAGAGCTCAAGGGTTTTTTTTCGGACTAGGAACGTCTCTAAATTTTTCCCGTTTTAGTAGTCCTATATTTCAAAATATTTCGGTGACTTCGCATTGCTTCTAGCTTCCTGAGAAAAATGACGAGGTAGAAAATATCCTGAACTACTAAAGAATCACCGCATTTTCTATTATTTCATTCACTAAAACATACCTTACGGTCGCGCGAAAGTGTGTACAGACTATCTCCCCGGGATGAGTCCGGTCGGAGATTTTGATAAGCCCGCCAAGCCTTACTTCGACAGGCTCAGAATGAGGGAGAAAGACTATGACTGGCTAAGACTCCTCATTTCGAGAGTTTTCGGCACACATATGTACAGTCGCTGCCAAAACGAACTACGTATCTTTCTTTCGCGTGCGTGTGCGGAGCGAAGGTTCGAAACAGATAGAAAGCGGAGGGAAGACGGAGGGAGCAGCTTTACTACCTCTTACAAACACATTGGAAATGTGAATTCGGCTTTGACACACATTCTTTCCTAGCGCAGCTTACACAGCGTGTTGCAGACTTTAGAAAAATGCTGATCCTTGATCCTTGCGCCAATGCAGACACACAGTTCGCTTATTTCTTTGCGGAACCCGTTTCGGAACAACGTTGCTGCGAAATGGTTCATATACGCTATGCCTCTCCCCTTTGTATAGACCATGTAAAGGACGAAAAAGGGGGAAGCAGCGCAGACGCTCCTGATTTTGCATTCCACATCGTAAAGCTCGCTCCGAGCGTAACATCGGCGTGGATCCGGAAGAGACCTTGCGTTCCCCATTGGAGGTTGGCGCAAACTCGGTGCCACATGCTATAACATAGGTGCACCGAGTTTGCGCCAACCTTCAACAGTGAACGCAAAGTCTCGTCCGGATCCACGCCGACGTTACATAGAGAACAATGATAGCGAAGCTCACATATATATCTAGGTCTGCACAGACGAATCTCAGCCTCGAGCTGCCTTACAGTTCGGCTCGTTCTCAATCATCTCCGGGCTGTTGCTGTCCGGGGTTAACTGTAGGAGCCTGGACAACAACAGCAGATTCCCAGAGATTGGAAAAAATGAGCCAAACTATTATGCGCTCTCAACTCCTGTTCGGTGCGGCTCGAGGCTGAAAATCGTCAGAGCAGTAACAATGCCCCATTAATGTAGGAACTTTTCCCAATTGACAATCTATATACGGGATGAGTACGACGCTTCAGTGAACATGATGAATCTCGTCTTCAACAATGTGGGATAAAGTCCGTATTTTTTAGTAAAAACAGATGAAATTAACCAGTCAAAGGAAACACACATTTCACTGAATGCAAGAAAGAATCGGCCGGTTCTGAAGAATAACGAAATGTCTCTGACCCACCCATTGCACGGTTTCTGCAAAATGAGGTAATTTACTTATAATTTTTTCTGAGAAAAATTACGACCAATAAAAACTTTGGAAACAGGACGAGCTTTTCTCTGCGAACGGGAATATCCAGGAAAATAAGTACATAAACGAAATATTACTTAGCCTTAGGAAAGAGCAGGTCCGATATTAATTCTGACAGCTTCTTGCAGCCTTCGGGGCAACGACAACATACAAAAGGATCTGATGAAGAAAGCTCTTTGCTTGAATGAGCACAACAAAGTCAGTTGGCTTCAATTCACTCGCCTGCATTTGCGTGGGAATCGAAACAATAGGATCTCTCAGGGCTGTTTCTTTAGAGACCATCAAAAATTTAAAAGTGCTTCAGTTCATGTCTCTCCTGAAAAATAATCTGCACCAAGCTGACGGTGAATTACACTGAAAGTACAGACCTTTTAGACCGAAGAGATTTCGATAAAGTCATACTCTGAGCGGCATGATGCAGAAGCGCGACAATCGTGGTCGAAAAATGCGGAAGTTGAATTTTTCGTCTTTTGAATAACTCGCTCTAGAATGGACGCTTTTCAAACTTGAGAACTACTTTTGAACCTGCACTCTTCCTTTTCGATCTACATATGGCTTTTTCTCAAACAAGGCGTATAGGGTTGGTTCAATCAATCGAGTAGGTGAGAAGTGGAGCGTGCTGAACTGTGCCTACTTTCACTTATTCAGAAACTTTACTACTCTTATTTTCCAACTTTCCTTGTTTAATGTTTTTTTGTTTCATTTATATTTACACCGCTACATTGATAATTGACCACGTAATCACTTACATTTTTGACATTTTTAACATTCTAGATAGCATAGTGTTTTCAGTTGTTTTGTTTTATCGTTAAAAACCTTTTATGCATTTATAAATTTTCCAAACAAATTTGAATTATAGTTTGCACAATTATGTACGATTTTCCATTTTAAATTATCATTATTTGGATATGGATCGTCTTAGCTCTATCTTCAGACAATAACACTTGAACTTTTTTTCCAAGTATCTCTAGAAGAAGGCGAATTTTGCCCATAAGTTTTTGCTTATTTCTTGTTATTTTAGCAGAGCGGCTGCAAACAAGCGTTTTGGTGTTCCAGAACTGCCCCGTGCTCCAGGTCCGCTCCCTCGATGTGAACAAATGAACACTCGAGATGGTGAGATGAGCGATGGTTTCCGATCAAAAGCCCCGTTCTTCTCTTCATTCTCAACTTCTCTCTTTACTCAGGTCAGCTCGCACACCTCAGCTGCAAACGACGGAAGTTGCAAGCCTCGGACAACTCGTCCACAATGCTTTCTTAGCTCAATTTTTGATGGGCCATTACTCTGTTTCCAGGGGATCTTGTACGATTCCAGAGGCATCATTGGTATCAGCATGGGACCGTTTTCAAGATAAGTGGAAAAATAGAATAACGATTTCTATCGCGAACACTTACTTTAACTGTGTGCTCGAGGTCGTAGAAAATAGTGGTTGGGTCTCATAGCTCGAAAACTTACAAGGTTCAGAACATGCAATGTCGTGAGTGTTCGTAAAGGCAGTAAAAAGCGAAATCTTGTTGTTCCTTCCGCATGCGGGTGTGAAGTGGAAGTTAGATACGGCGAGAGAGGGAGGACAGACGGAGGGAGCAGCATCGCGCGCGCACGCACGCGCGTCGAGTGATGGGAAATTCGATCTTTCACAGAAGATACATTCAGTGAAAAGAGTATATTTCCAATCATGTCATTATGTGTTGGCAAAACAATTCCAATTCCGATATTCCTTCAAAATAGAAGGTAAACTAATGCGACTGACAAACTCACTAGAGTAGAATACTAGAAAGACGTATCAATGGAGACAGCGTCGCTGGATGGTAAATCTCGAGACGGAAGGAGATATCTACGCTCTGAAGATCAGAAAAATGGAGTAGTATATGCACTCAATTTCAAAAATTGCGACCTCACGTCCGCAATTATGGGCAGAACGAAGAGGAGCTCCAATTTCAGGTCTGTCCATAAAATGGCCTCCTCATTCTCGAGGAGCGTGGAACGATTGACTGTTGCGCCCTTCGAACAGTAATAAGAAAACAACACATGTCCGCCGGCCTTTTTTGGTGAGGCGGCGTGACCTTTCAGAAATGGAAGCCTAAGCAGGTTTCAGTCGAGCATGTAACGAATTCTTTGGGATAATTCCTTGGAGTGCTTCTTCTCCATTCGTAACTACTGGCACTATCTAATTAAGCAGTATTTTTCAAGATTTGTATAAAAACTAGCAAGAGGGCATCACTATAGTAACCATGAATAATGCTCATTTGCTAGAGCTTCAGACAGATATTATGAGATACAGTTCCGAAAACTCGGCAATTTCCAGGAGGTAGCGATGTAGCGGTCCGGCTCAATATAGTTGATGAGAGTTTTGACTGAAAAGAGGGACTGTCTGTTGTTAGAAAGAAGGAAGTAAGGGTCAGAGGATTTAAAAATTATGGATCAGGCTCCCACGAAAATTCGCATCTTTCCCATCCGAAGAATGAGTAAAGGTCAGCATGTGCAAGAGCAAGCAGCTTCAATGCCAGTAAAGTCTATCCGATCGAGACTGTCCGCCCACGCGGTCGACGAGCGTGTCGAATGGCCGTCGCGAAGACACTCTTCGATCGGGCATTTCTGCGACTGCACACAGCGGACTGAGGCATTATTCAGCATGCCTTTTAGAATCATGCTATTCGATTTACAGGTCTGAAAAGTGCCTTAGCGACAGTCGCTTGACGAACATGCCGACCCATGGGCGGACAGTCTCATTCGGATAGACATCACGTGATCTGATGATGGACTCGAGCAGCAACATACATATGGTTTGCGTATCAAATTTAGTCTGGTGAATGGAACAGGCGCGATGGTTGCAGTTATCCGTGCGGCGTTGGTAGCATCACCTTCCAACGGGGATTCGATCGCGCGCGGCGATTCACCGCCGCAGCACCGTCCATGAGTCAGACTAAATTGATTGCGAGAACTCTACATGCAGTAGCATTCAAAAATCTATTGACATAAGCTTTTTTTCGAATATCTCTGCTCCCCTTAGGGCTATCAGTTTCATCTTCTAATACGATATTTCCGTTCATATCGTCCATCTCTGGATGAGGGATCGCCGCGACGCTGCTTGGCGGGAAAAATTGCGCGCGGGAAAACGAAGGGAGAGTGGCTATTGATCGCACAATTTTTCCCGCCAAGCAGCGTTGCGGCGATCCCTCATGCAGTGACTGACGATAATAATGTGCATAGACGGGGAAGATCGCGAACCATATGTATGTATGTTGCTGCTCGACTCCATCATCAGATCACGTGAAGTCTATCCGAAAGAGACTGACCGCCCACGCTGTCGGAGTACGTGTCGCGCAGCAGTCGCGAAGCCATTTTTCAGGCGAGCCTCCGCATGACCGCAGACATCTGACTGGAATATTACTCTATTCTTGTCCAATAGACCTGCCAGACGGTTTACAGTTCCGAAAACTGCCGGTGGCACGGTTGCTCAATGCGCACGCCGACCGCGGGGGCGGACAGTCTCATTCGGACGTACTTTATGCTACATCGTGATCGATGATCGGTGACTCGTTGCTATTGGCCATTATTTAATTCTGCTACGCACCGCGCAGATACGTGCGCATAGAGAACACTCAGACGCTTTTAGCAAACTAATTTGCATTCAATCAATGAACACGTCGTTTTAGCTCGGGGCAACGGGAGGAAGAGCATCAGTGTGGAGAACGGGACACGAGAGGAACTTCCCTTTGTATTCTACGGGGTAGATTTTCTGCTACTCCCCCCGAACCAAGAAAATTCCGGATTAGTTATGCGGTGAGTTCTCTGCTCGTTCTAGGGTATTCTCCCCCAGCCATAAGAGTAGTCTTCGAACACCGAAGTATCCAGCATCAGGAAGCCGCACTCGCAATGGAAAAACACGGTTCCTTTAAAAGGAGTGTTCACGAAGAAAAAGTTGCACGTTTTTTGGCTAAAACGTAAGCTTTGGGTCCCTCTAAGAAGATTAAGAACGGAAGTGCGACGACAAACAGCCGGTAAGTGGGTGAAAATCTCGTGGGCCAGTCAACCCATTGGGCCACTCCGCCCACATCCTATAACACTTCCCCTGAAATCGTGGTTAAATGAGCTATGGTTTCTGGTCAAAAGCCCCGTTCTTCCCTTCATTCTCAACGTCTCTCTTTACTCAGGTCAGCTCGCACACATCGGCTGCGAAAAACGGGAGTTACAAGCCTCGGACAACTTGTCCACATTGCTTCCCTAGCTGAATTTTGAGGGGCCATAACTCCGTTTCAAGGAGGTCATGTACGATCTCAGGTACATCATTGAAATCAGCAAGGAACCGTTTTCAAGATAGGTGGAAGAACAGAAAAACGACTTTTATCGTGATTCCTGCCTTTAAGAGCCTTGTTCACGATAAATCTTTTTTCTCGATTTCTCGGTGTTAAACATTATATGCTGGCAGATGCTGAAGGGTATAGGGCTGAAGAAAGCCGTGAAAACGGGCCAAAACTAGAGAAAACGATCAAGCAGTGGAGATTTGGTGAGCCCGGTACGCCCCCATTTTGACGAGCTTGTGGCGCCGCGGACGTATTCGATGGCAAATTCTTAAAGGCAGTGGTCACGATGAAAAACGTTATAGAAAAAACTACAAAAATCAGCTTAGATAAAAAACAGATGAAAAACTATGAAGGTAGAGCGGTGAAAAACGGGCTAGAATTAGAGTTTCTAAATCCCAAAGCAGCCAGTTCGTGCACACGTGCACAACGATGACGAATTAGATCGCAGTCTCATGCCGAGCAATCAAAAATCATCGACATTCAGAGGACGAAATAAATGCAAATTTACCTAATAAAAACAGTTGAACAATGAAAGCAAGCACTTCAGTCAATGTTTTCGACTAGATGTGTACATAAATCCGAAGCTGCATTGATTGAAATTCAATTTCAAGCCAGCTTATGTTCTTGATATAGGAGGTCATCGATGCCGATAATATGGAGTGAGCTCGTCCACGGTCAAAAGACAAGAAAGTCCAGGCTTCAAATTTTGCCCAAAACAATGGTTTTTTCGCGATTTTTTCTTATAGGTCCTACTACTCAAGACCCAGAAAAGGGTTTAGAGAGACAAATACGACAAGCATATTTGATCGCGAACACTGCCTTTAAGCAACTCCGTCACGTCCAGTCTCACACTGCCTTTAGCAAATTTGTAGCAATCAGCTCCCGCTTGCGGAATCTACCAGCAGGGCGCGAGCGCCCTGAGCCTGCACGTCCGTTAGAAACCGTTACTTAGCCTATTCTAAGCGTTTCTCGACGATATTCTTCCACTAAAGGTTAAGTCAATAGCAAACAACCTCATTTTTTTAAAGTTGAACTTGAATTCGATATTTATAGTGAACACTGCCTTTGGCAATTTTACGGTTCTGGCCTTCTTGCCGAATTAAAGGCAGTGGTCGCGATCAAATGTGCTTGCCTTCTTTTCCTCTCTAAACCATCTTCTGGGTTCAGAGAAGAGGGACCTATAAGAAAAAATTGCGAAAAAAACCGCTGTTTCGGGAAAAATTCCAACCCTCAACTTTCTTGTCTTTTGATGGTGGACGAGCCCCCTCCACATCATCGGCATCGATGATCTCTAGTATCAAGAACATCAGGTGGCTTGAAATTGAATTTCAATATAGTTATGTACTCATCTAGTCAAAAGCATTGACCGAAGTGCTTGCTTTCTTTGTTCAGCTGTTTTTATTAGGTAAATTTGCATTTATTTCTTCCTCTGAATGTTGATGATTTTTGGCTGCTCGGCATGAGACTGCCATCTTTTTGAGCGGCGCTGTGCACGTGTGCACGAACCGACGTCTTCGGGCCCTAGAAACTCTAATTCTAGCACGTTTTGCACCGCGCTGCCTTCATAGTTTTTCAGCTGTTTTCCACCTTAGCTGATTTTTGTAGTTCTTTCGATAACGTTTTTCATCGTGACCACTGCCTTTAAAGGAAATGATACTGGGATGATAAGGTGGGGAGAGATGGGGTGTCTCGCTCCTGAAACGAGAACTGTTCGGATAGCCTGGGCAACCCTCGTGATTTGTAAAAAGAAATTCTAAAGCATGCTCTAGCAGGTTTAGTGAACCTTCTTTTTCATGCAGAGCAGCTCATGTCAGTGTCAAAAACACTAGAGGATATGGACGATTGGATGACAGACAGACGTCTTCGGAAAACCCTCAAAAACATTATTGCGTGGCGAAATGACCTCTCACATAGCCGGAATTGGTTGAAAAGATATGCACCATCTAGTGTTAGCTGCACAGTTGTCAATCCGCTTCCTTGCAATAATGAATCCAGCGAAATTCTCATGGTTTCTACGCGTACTGGTGCGAAGCGGAGGTTAGGGACAGTGAGAGAGCGCAAGACAGACGGAGGGAGCAGAATTGCGCCACGAGTCGTGAGAATGACGACGTTTTACAGAGAATAACGCTTAGGAAGCGGCGCGCCCTACGGCGAATTCTCGTAACGGACCGGTGCGCTCCTCGGTCAATCAATATAGTGAGTTTTTGAACTGGTTATTGTTGTAAATGATAATGTTAATATGAGTTATAAGGTGCCCAGTATCTGCATATCAGTTACGCAAGATGTTTTAAGTATAGTTATTCAAGCAATGCTGAGAAAGAATTTGATTTTTTCTAAGTAAAAAAAATTGAGTTCATGACGTGGGTGTGGACACGCGGTCTCATGAACGTTCAGAACGAAATTCGATTTCTGGTGGCGTGCCATTCGAGCACACGTATCTCACCGGTATGACACTGCATACGCAATATTGCACGCGCTCCGAACTTACAGTTACCCAAAATTAGGCGTGGTCGTAAATGAGTTGAATATTTTTTTTTCTGGCTCCGTCGCTTGTTGCTATTCAAAACCGAGTTTTTTTTTGAAAACGGTGTTTTGCGGCGCTTTGTGCGCGAATAGAGCGCCCCATAGCCGTAACTCACTTCAAAATTGACGCACTGAAGTTTCGAAACAAAAATTTGTGTTAATTTCGGTGAGGTGAATGCAGTGGTATGTTAGAAGTATCTTTTCAACTCAGGTATTTTGTTGAAAAGTGTGTGTTTCCTTCTGGAATTTCCATCCGCCACAGGCCAAAGCATTTCAGACAAGCCATCGCTCGGAGCGGAACCGGCTCCTCCAAATTATGACGTCATTGCCCGGACAGCGGTTGAACGCCACCGCGGTCCCAGTACGGCTGGAATAACAGCCTCGGCCGCTGTCCGGTCGCTCTCAGAGCGACAGCAGTGCCATCACCAGAGATAGAGAGACGCAGGAATGGCCGTTCTTCAGCTGATAACGTGCGGGCCACGTTATCACTCAAAGAACAACCAATCCTGGGGGGATAAAAGGCGGCTCGTCTCGTGTAGATGGGCAGTTGGTCTCTCAGGACAATTTTCGGCGGCCGAGAGGATCACCCATGGCCCGCGGTGAGGAAGGTTTCCTCATTGCGGACCATGCCGGGATGGTATCCTTGTTTCGGCCTGTCGCAGGATTAACTTCCCCTACGGGCTGTAACAAGTACCTTATCCTCATAAGAGGCTTCATCATCTCGAGAAGATGCGGAAAAAAAGAAAAATTAGTTGCTGGAAAATTTTCGAAAATTGCCCGGAAGCGAACGCAGTGCCAAATGCGACCAAATATCGCTCCTAGCGGGAGTACGGTCGCCGGGAGAGCGACTGCTGTCGCCTGAGTAGATGGAAAATTTTCGATAGGAGCGGAGAAACGGCGCCTACCGAGTCGCTCTCCGGTCCCGCTCTGAGCGACGGTTTGTCTGAGATGATAGATTTCCGCAATCATGACCGTCTGATCAGCTTATAATGAGGGATTTTAAGGTGGAAACATGCAGTTTTCGATGAATTTCTAGAGTTGAGGATACTGTTTTGTCAAGCTACCACATGGGGCTTGTTGAAAGCAATTCTAGAATAACTTTAAACCCGAATTCGGACCATTTTGGAGCAGGTTATGGCGAAGCCGCGCATTGTGAGCGCGAAAAGCGCCGCTTTTGCATTAAAAAAATGTTCGGCGCTGTACCATGGTTAGTCGTCGACCGGCCTGTCGACGCTTTTTCGACTTATTGTGTCGTCCTTGTGTTGCTTTTGACCGCCTTACTAGGACCGCCCGAAATACAAGTTGGACACAAGTTCTCAGACTCTGCGGGGGGGGGGGCAAGCGCCGGACAATAGAGCCCGTTTTCGACTTGGGGGAGCGACAGCGCAGGCCTCCCCCGAGGGGGGCTTCAGGGAGGCCCCCGCCCTCCTCCGGCGCTTGCCCCCCCCCCCCCGAGAGGAAGTGAGGGAAAAGATGGGAAGAAGTCGTAGAAGGTAGTTTACGACAATAGAGGCCAGAGAAGGCATAGTAGGCCAAACGCACGCATAGTCATTCACGTCGAGTTTTGTCCCGATTTGACGTGATTTCTCCTGTGATCTATCACGTGCTCGACCGGTATAAAAGGCGTCTCACCTCATGGAAAGCCGCATTCGGCCCAACAGGGCCGGCCCTGTTCGGCGACTTCGAGTCACTGTCAGAAAGGGATATTTTTAGAGGAAAGCGGAGACGCTTTCCGGGGGGGAGGGTGACGTCACTGCTCCGGATCCGTGACGTCATGGCTCCGGGCAGTGAGCTGGGGGGTTCAAGGCAGTGACAGGGGGCTCCAAGTCAGTCACAGGGGGGGGCTTCAAGGCAGTCACAGGGGGGCTTCAAGGCAGTCACAGGGGGGCTTCAAGGCAGTCACAGGGGAGCTTCAGGGCAGTGACAGGGGGGCTTCAGGACAGTCACAGGGGGGGCTTCAGGGCAGTGACGGGGGCTCCGATCAAGCCAAATTGTCACTCCGGCGGTAGCCCCCGATTGGGGGGGGGGGCAAGCGCCGGTGCCTGGAGGGTTGCCCCCCTGAAGAGCTGCGCTAGCGCCTCCAGTGTACGAGTTCATAATTTCTTCTCAGTGATAGTTTTCTTGTATTCTCAACAAGAACGAGTTCACTAAGACACAGCTACCTTTCTTCTCACCCCCACCCCTGTCTAGTTCATATAGGCACGAATAAATTCTGGTGAGCTATATCAACTTCAAGAAAACATTAATTTTTATCGGGTGGCAGACAGCCAGGTGGTTCGATAAGTGCAGACTCACAAGAAGGTTATGGTATTATGGAATGTGGATAGCGTGTCGCTTTTGAGAAAATCACCTTGTTTTAGTACTACCTAGATAAAATATGAAGAAAAACAAAACCTGCAAGTTCACCGATGGTGAAGTGACGCGCAAAATCGGCATTAACATTTAGTAAAGCACCTTTTAGTGGAACATACTGCTATGCAATCGCGCAGCAGCAACAAAGTTCTCAAAAATAAACTGCAGCTAGTTTCCAGCAAAGGTATTCTCATTGCTCCTTTAAATTGTAGTTTGTTGGCCTCGCTACATTTCTTTACACGCCAAATTCGTCAATAATCTAAAAGCATTTTCCGTAAAAGCAGGCATATCCTCTACCCTTGGAACAAAAAGAAATCGAACTTCTACTGAACGCATTAAATACATACCTGTACAAAGTTACCAACTTCAGCAATCGAGGTGATGCACTAGAGAACAACGGCCCAATAGATGAGAATGAGATTGATAACAAGGTTAGAGAACGTGCTGCCGGAATACAACTACCACCTATAGTGCTGTAAGACGGTTTTTTTAGCAGTAAAAATTTTTAGTTTCTCAAAATTGAATTTTTTATTAAGAGGTTTCTCGTAAATATAAAGTACTCTGTGACAAAAAAAGAAAGATTAGAAAGTGAAAGATGTTAAACCGTAAAGGTATTCGTTAAGCCCTTGAAATTTCTGGCATCTGCCTCTCTATTCCTACTTCAAATTTTTGAAGGTTTTGATATATGTAGCAACGATAATTTCTTTCTGCTTCCACACTAGAAGATGAACGTCGAGACGAAACTTGATGTTGAAAATAAAAACTGGAGGTTGGCGCAATGAATTTCCGAGACCTACAAGCAGCAAACTCAGAGGTAATAAATCACGAAAACCTCACGCTATGCCTAGGCTGAGCACCAAGCATCACTAAACATAGCAGCTAACACATGAAATGTTAGGAACAATTGCAGTTGTAGGCTATCCATAACCGAGCGTAAGTCGCTGAAAACAAATATCCTAGCCATTGAGCAGATGATTTAGCTAATAATAGGAGTTAAGTAGTGAGTTGTAGCTACATAAAATGAAAAACAGGGAAATGATATTTGTTAAGCTAGGCAGAGAGAGTCGACGTGTCCGGAAAATAAGGGAAGCTGACAGGATGCTGGAGGACAGGGAAGACGTGATTTCAAATGTACAGGAATTGCACCTATTAGATGCGTGTTCACGACGGATAACTAGAAGCGGAACAGGAAACAGATTCAGTCAAAAGAGGGACTCAAAACACACTGACTCCAGCCTTCACGCCCTTACAGGAACAATTCGTCAAGATGGGAAAACATTGGAAACCGTGTGAAGGAGAAGAGGAAGGCGTTTCTATAGACGATAAGTAATATGGATAGTGGTAAGTACCTTCTATTCCGGAATGAAAGTCACTAGGGTCTTTCATACGCGTGTGAGCGCGTATGCTGCTTCTCTCTCTGCCCAACACTCTATCGCTGTCTCTAACCTCGCTCCGCACACGCACACGAAGGAACGAAGTGAGTGTATACCTGGAATAGAGAGTACAGAACCACTCATATCTCTGAAAAACACCATCTTCAAGAGCTCTATCGTGCATGTAGCGCAGCATAGCTCATAATAGCTTGAGAGTTGCCTAATCGTATTTAGAGAGCATTTTTAGTCTACTTTCAACGAGGTTATTGCAGTAGTGAACGTAAGTAGCAGCCTTACCAACAAGTGCTCAACCGACAATAATGTATTTCTCGCTTAAATCCATCAGTTTAAAGCTATCAGATGCTCACGACGACTGTCTGCAGTAGGACGCCTAATCAAGATGAGACGTAACCTTTGATTTCGAGCCAAATTTACTCTGTTCCCTCGTGCGCTTGTGCGGAGCGAGGGTAGAGACAGCGCGAAAATGTGGGGAGAATGAGACGAGGCGTACGCGCGCAGACGCACGCGATGAACGGAAACAAATTTTACTGGGGAACAGAGGATAGCCCCAAACGAACTGGTGACTTGTTCGCTCGAAAAAAAGTCGGCTGGTTTTCAAAAAACTGCGGAAAAAAGCAACGAAAATGAAAAAAGGAAAATCGAATAGAAAAAAGTTTAGAAGCCTTTCTTTGGAAAGTTCTCGAACAAACATTATCTTCTCATTTCCGCAAATTGTCGTACAAACAAAAGCGAACTGAAAAAATTCGGATAAAACCTTAAAGAAATTCGTTCGTGTCAAAACAGGACCCGCTTTTCGAATAACGAGCAAGCCTTTCGCTACAAACGCCTCATTATGGTCAACAGAAATGGGTACACGAAATTTAGTATCTTGCTGTCGACAACTGAGACTGCACGAATACACATCAGGTTGCCGATTTCGACCGTGAGGCGAGTCAGTAACACACCCTCAGAGAAGCGGCCTATGTGAGCATGATGGTGAAAGAGCAACGAGAAGATAGTCTTGTAAAGGATGGAATAATGGTCACTAAAAATGGGTAGAGAGAAAGAGAAAGCAAAAAACATCAGTAGAAAGCAGAGTAATGGAAGAGGCCAAGGAAATTTCGATCACGGTTGAAAAATTGCAGTCGGGTAGCCAGGTCGTCCAACAACTAATTGGAAATGGTGGTGGTGTTTGAAATATGAATGTTTGTATGCCAAAGTGCTGCAGAAATACTTTCTCAGATATCCAAACTTTTGCAGGTGGAAATACTCACCAAAGTGAGGGAATGGACTTATCCAAACAAAACAGGTGGTACCTATCGATGCGCTACGTCCGCAGACCATGTGACACAACCGCCCCAAGGAAGGTACTCTCATCAAAACAGATTTTAAAGATACTGCGCCCTGATTCCAAAAGCCAATCGTGACGGGACTCAGAGCGATGCCGTGCAGCGTCATTGCTTTCAACATTTTAGGCCGGCTGGTCCACGTTTTATCATTCTCATTTTCCGTCCAACCTGTTCAAGATTTCACTGTCTTCTTCCAGGTGCTTTTGATTGCATTGAATGTGGTGATTGTCTGAGATAACATAGATACATGCCTCGAGTTTGCGCCAACGCACAACAAGGATTGCAAAGTATTAGGTTGTCCGATAAGTTCTTGCCGTTTTTTTTAAATTTTTATAACTTTATTTTTAAACATAAAATAACAACAACTTAATCAATAATGTATTCTCCGTTGTTTGTTATGACTTGCTCCTGTGTGACTTATGACTTGTTATGTTATGTTATGACTTGCTCCTGTTATATTATGACTGTTATGACTCGAAATTGCCACTTTTGAACTTCGCAAACCAATATCGAGCAGTTCTTTCAGCTATGGCACCCTCTCCGTATACGGCACAAATCTCTCTAGCAGCTTCCGTGGCTTTGGCACCTCGGTTAAACGCAAAAAGTAGATGGTGTCGAAAATGCTCGTTTTTGTCGACTTGACACTCCATTTAAATGCTCTAAAAATTAACAAAAACTAATCGAAACAAAAAAACCAAATAGAATCACTTGGACAACGAAAAATTCTCTTTCGAACAACTTAAAACATTGTACCAAAAAAATTTCATTTCGATCGCTAATTTTTTAATTTAAAAAAAACGGCAAGAACTTATCGGACAACGTAATACATATCAGCGCGATCCGTGCCGACTGTATGTTACCATAACCACTTAGCCACAACTCGTTACCTTATTCTCATAAGAAACTGCTGAGATAGTCATCACCTAAATAGCCAAGCGGCTTTACAATAAATTCCGAACACTAACCAGAAATTTGAGCATAAATGTGTGAAGAATTTGAACAGGAACCAGCAGTGGGGCGCTTGTCCCTGACAATAATTCCATTCTTATTTCGAGCCCGTATCCTCCATGCATAAAGATTGAAATCGTCATAAAGGACTCAATTCGGATGTGGAAGCCGACCGGATTGAATCAGAGTTGACGTTCTTCCAAAGGACTTAATGTACGCAACTTACTACCACAGACGATCTACGAAGAAAGCCAAAGGCCCATCGTCTAGTACTGTCAAGTGGACAATGAGCTTTAGGTTCGATTCATTCCAGCTATTGATTTTCGGGACTCTCGGAGTATTGGATACGATGATCGGGATTCAGCCAAACAGGGGATTCTATAGAGTTGCAAACTTAGGGATTGCATGGAGATATTCGAAATAATGGGTGCTTCCTCCATATGATGCACAGCAATTACGTTTAGACCTCACAGAGTCAACAAATCTAATACACACGGCTATTAGATGGAGCGGATTCATTATAATAACCACTGGAGCATTAGCATCCCCTCTGCTAAGCTTGCGAATGGCTAACACAACTGGAAATTCAACTCGATATTCGCCTTAAATTGACGCACGAGACCATATACGTGCAGAATCATACAGAAATTAGATGACCAGAGAAGGGATACATTAATTCGGTGAATTGTAGTTATTAAAATGACGTGCTGCAGTGCAGGGTGGTCTGCTTATCAATGCAAAGAAGGCTGAAATCGCATCCAAGAAAGCGCCGGGTGGAGCCTGTGACAGCGGAGGTAACTCTTTCAGAATGCGATCGTTGATCGTCGCGATGACATGTTTTGAACGCAGATCGACGTGCGACGCGATCTCGATCAATGCTCATGATTATGATCCCATCGCGTCGCGCTGCCATCGAACTCTGACAGAGGCCTTAGACTTTCGGAAAGAAATGCCCCTCTCAGGTTTGGGTATGGGGACTGTGCGAGGACAGTGAATAGAGGCGGTGTTCACACTCACCTTCAACACCAAATTTAATCTTTAGGTCCGCAATTCCGAAATACGACTATTGTTGAAAATCTTCTTCTAGCGAGTTAAGCACTGTTTTCTGTCAGCTGACCCACCGGTGCCAACTGCATTATAACGGAATCACTGTGGAAGATGCTAAATATCTTGTCTTCTCTGATTTAGGAGCGAATTGGATGGCGAGTTGAAAAGGGAGCGATGCAAAGGAAAGATCGAGAAAAGGTTTCAGATAGGACCTCTTGAGTTCCTAATGTGTGTGGGTAATCTAGTGCTGGCTACGAAATGGCGCAGGATAGTTGAGGAAAGATTTTGGGACTCATTCCAGTAATATATCTGAGGCCTTTTTTCTGTAATGCTGGGAAAATATTATTGGATCTCGCTATGTGCACTTAGAGCATTCAAGGAACGCAATATCAGGACGACTTAATGGAAAAACAAATTTGTGAATATGCAGATTGAATTTCTCGGCCTCTTGATACCAGGGTTCAAAAATCGTGTGCGGTGTGGAGAGGCTCGATGGGTTGTGTGAAGTCCCAGAAATAATTAGAAAGGAATTCGAAAAAGGAACTTTCTTCCGATAGGAAAACAGCACGACGCTGGTCCCAATATACCTTCCGATTCATTATACGAAGCAAGTCTTGTAACCATACTTGGCAGGTGGACGCCGACAATGAAAACACTGCAAGGGAAGTGATGATTTGGCTAGACAACTTCACGAAGTTGTAAAAACGTGGACGAAATGTCAACACCTCCAGCTGATTGTCCGTTTTATTCGATTTTGCGCACTTCTTTCTCTGCTTTTTCTTTTCAAGCACTAGTCACTTATGAATGCATCACAAATCCTTGCCTTCAGAACGAAAAAGCCAACAAAGAGTTGTAGTATGCTGTGTTGAAGTTCTTCCTTCCCGAACTGGAACTCTTCTCAGAACCTATTTATGGCTCAACTCAGGGCCTCTAATTTAAGCCGTTTCCAACCAACGACACCGAAAATTAATTTTAATCAACACATATCGTCTTGTTTTCGGCCTACGGCGGAACGTTGAGAGCAAGTCACTAGATAAACAAAATGTTCTTCCCATCGGATAGCAACTTGATCTCTGTTTTACACACGAAAGTAGTAGAAATCGGCCTGGAAACCTTAAAGACACTGATCACGATGAACTTCTTCCTTGAGTTTTCACTGTAAAACAATGGAGGTAGCTCTCAGAAGCACAACAGCATTAAAAAATCTGAACGCATTCTCATAGGCAAACAAAACCGCTTTGAAAGATATTTCACTGGGCAGGGTCAACTCCCTTGAGTTCATTGCTATCGTCAGCGCCACCACGGCTCCTCTCACCGCTACGCTTCAACCTGCGATCATCAGCAGTAGTTTTTCACTGAAATAGACATCAGGGTTGAAAAACAGTTGTCAAAAACAGTCGGAAATCTTTGTCAGGCAAAAATCTGTCCGATACAATGTCTAATACAATGAAACCACTGCTGACAATCGCAGGTCGTAGGTGGTAGTGATACACTCAGACAGTCGGGGCTTAGTACGTCGGCTAAATAGGGTTAGAACGCCACGGCAAGCATGGCGTACTAACGCTCGTTGTAAGCAGGAATTGCTGGCAACGGCACCATATCCTACCAACGTAGGCTGGCGTTCTAACGCTCATTATCGACAGCCTGTTCAGCAAAGGATGAAAGAATTTGGACTGCCACCCTCTTTACCGGTGTTGGGTATAATCCCCTTCACGGCCAGCAGCAAGGAGGCCAACCTCGCCGCCGTCCCCAACAGGGGGGCTTTCCTCGCGAGGGGTCATGGGGACGATCCCCTCAGCGTTCAACATTTACTTCAGTGAAGAAGCCACAAGGTCTCCTCTTCGGACCGGCCTCAAACGGCCAACTGCCCCTCAATGAGACCGGCCGCCTAATATACCTGCCGCCGTCGTACAAGAGGATGCTGCAATGTTCATTCGTATCAGACAATTCAATGGAGGAGAAAGTCAGCAGACACTAGGAGAGAGGGGCCGGTCATAGCACGCGTATCACAATAAACAAAGCGTTAGTACGCCAGCACGAGCAGCAGGAGCTCCTGCTCGTTGGCAGCATATCCTGCTGTTACCGGCAGCTACAGCACCGGTACTGCCAATCCCTTTGTGCCGACGTACTAAGCCCCGACAGTCTGAGCAGCAGTGTCGGTGTTGATGACAACGGGATAGGGGCTCTCTACACACAGAGGGAGGAGTTGTCCCGTTTTTGCAGTTCGGCACGTCAAGTTACTCAATGCAAGCAAAGTGGTCCCGAGTGGAATAAGAGTCGCGGAAGGCGAGAAAACTTCTCCCTCGGTGTGCAGAGAGCCCCTATCCCGTGACAACAACTGAGCCTAAGGAGGCCGAATATTTTTCAAAGCCGTTTTTTGTTTCTGAGAATGAAAAAGTGGTACTTTCATTGCTTCACACAAAGGTAAGGGTACCCATCAAGGAATTTTCGGGGTGTTCCGAAAAAAAAATTCGGATTCGGCTCAAAAACTCTCAACTGGGGCTTATTTGGGGTGCTGAACCCGAATTTGGGGTCTATTCCTCGCCAGAATTAGGGTTACTGTAGGTTACGGTAGGCATAACGCCTTTTAACACTTAAAGGCATCGTTCACGATGAATTTCGTCTTTACGTTTTACATATTTAATGAGAGGTCTAGTACCCTATATTACAGCTACGTTGAAAAAACCGCGAAGAAACCACTGAAAACGCCTTTTTCAGCCCGAAAATGTCTAAAACGACTTTCATGAAAGGAAGAGTCGATCGTAAGAGATCGCTGTTTTGACCAACGATGTGACGATCAAATAAAGTTCATCTTTCCTCCAAGTGCTTTTTGAAGAAGGAAAGGTAAATAGAAATGTGTATAGAAAAGTCATTCTCTACGTAACCCTATAGTATATTCCATCAACTTCCCCTCACTTCAGCTTGATCAATTGTTGGTCATTTACTTATATGATGGCTGACAGCAATTTGTGCCAGATGGCTGACGGAGGGCCGGCCTTTTTTGACGGAATTTGAGACATTCGACCTCATTTATGTATCTTCACAATAAGGCATTTTTAACCGAACAAACTCTCCCTGCGTTCTTTGGTGGGCCCAGAAAATCATTCGAACCGAAAAAACGGTGAGTGGTTTTCAGCGCGTACGCTGCCTTTAACAGAACGCGTGTCCACACTGCGCACCCACGTCAAGAGCTCGATTTTTTTTTGCTTTACTTCAAGAAAAACAGATTCCTTCTAGCGCTTGCTAAAATATTCATGCTTCCATAGGTGGCATGCAGATAATAAGCGCCATATATCTCATTTTGACATAGTCGCTTGCAACAAAATTTCAGTTTAAAAACTCACCGAAGCGCGCGGTCTTTTAAGTGTTCACTGGCGTTACCTACCTTGAAAATTTGTAAATCGAAACATGGACCTCAATTTCGTGTTCAGCGTTCCAAATAACACCCACCGTAAAATTCTGAATCAAATCTGAAGCTTCGACCAAGTTACCGTATACCCACCGTTACACACCGTAATCCAAGGGAAATCGATGAACCGACCGCACATTTGTGTTAGGCAGCCCAAATAACCCCTATTTAGAAGTTTTGAGACGATTTGATCGTAGCATTCTCGGAATCGTCAAACGTCGCCTTTTGAAGCTTCGGACCAAATCGGACGGAATTATTCAATTATTGACTGAGGGGCCTCAGATTCGTAATTAGCACCCAAAACAAGCCCTTCAAAAACGTTTTCAGCTCAATCCGAGACAATTTCTTTGAACATCCTGAAAAGTGCCATTCGTGTACCCATTTTATCTACGAAAAGCTATGAAAACGCCCTATTTTGAAAATCTCCTGTTAATTTCTGAGACATTTAGGGAATTTTGAAAACGAATTATCAATGCTGTGTCCCATACCTACAACTATCAACACATGGTTTCATAAGAGCCCTCGGGAAACGTAAGGTAAGCCCTACAATACCGCCCACTAAACGTGTCCAAAAGCGCGTCGCCGACGCAATTTTCCGTCCGCGACGGAAAAACACGACGAAAACGTCAAAAGCATTCAGAGTGAACATTTCGAGAATCTGAAAACATCATTCGATTCGACTCGTCGCCCTGATTTCGAAAATGTTTTCAAACTTCAGAAAAACTCAAGTCTTGATCTACTTATGACCCATTTTCTCTCGAGAAGGTAAAATCTTTCAGAGTAAGTATTTTTGAATTCTGAGAAGACCATTTTCTTTCATTTCTGACCTACTTACGACCTATTCACCGTCTGAGAAGCCGAATTTTCGAAGATTTGATATGATTCGAAACTATTTCACTCCAAACAATTGGCATCGCATTGTTGAGGGGAAAAATGTGTTCATATTTGGAAAAGAAGCAAGTTTCAGCCTGTTTTTTGGCTAGTTATTGGCGAACTCCACCCTGACCTCGCTAATTACCTTTGGTTCTCGCCCTAATTACATATAGTGCGTTCTCGAGAGAATCCACTGCAGCCAACTTGATACTGTCTTCGCAAAAGCCGGACTGGTCCATTGTTCCGTTCAAATACCCATACGAAACTGAGACATAATTGGATCTCCTTTAAATCTACATTCTCATTCACTCAACTGACAGTTCAGAAAAATTTCAACATTAGTAAACGTTGTCGTAAATTTTAAAAAGCGATCTCTTTTGAATTTATTATTTTCCAGCAAAATATTCCTTCATATTGAATGCATTTGGTATTCTGTTTTTCTTTAATTTTTCTTTCAAGTTTTGATTTTTTCATCCATTTCGTCCATTACACAAATTATTTTTTATTCTCTTCAATTATTAATCACTGTTTTCTTAAATATTTTTTCACTATTTTATTAATCTCACTTATAGATCATAAGTAGATTCATCTCACTTATAGATCATAAGAGTCATAAGTAGATCAAGACTTGAGTTTTTCTGAAGTTTGAAAACATTTTCGAAATCAGGGCGACGAGTCGAATCGAATGATGTTTTCAGATTCTCGAAATGTTCATTCTGAATACTTTTGACGTTTTCGTCGTGTTTTTCCGTCGCGGACGGAAGATTGCGCCGGCGACGCGCTTTTGGAAACGTTTCGTGGGCGGTATTGTAGTAAGGGCTACAACAATTGTTTTCCATTCAAAGCTCAAGGACGATACTATTCAGATGCTACTCTTGCGTAGAATGGAGCAAATTTCAACGCAACATTTACAGGTGAAGCTAATTAAAACGCCTGACTAACTGGTCCCTGCTCGAACTGCGACACGCCGTATGACCAATGACCCCTCCCAACCGAACTAACAAAAATTTAGGGTAAGGTCAATCTCCCCCCCCCTTGGCTTCTATTGGTGACGACCGAGTGGTAGAAGTCACCCTTTATTTCTCTTGACTTCCTTAGTTAATAGTGAACGATGTAAAACCTGCATATTTATTTATTCTGTTAATCTGTCAAAGACTAGTGTTTTCACATTGGGAGAAGTCAGATAATGGAATATAGCTTCGGTGATGTTGTTTTAGTAAACTCAGAAGAAGTCCGCGATCTGGGGGTGATTTTCAATCCAAAACTTGACTTTGAGACACATACATATAAGCAGAATGGTCTCGAAAGCCTTTTCAACCTTGTCTACGATTTGTAGAAATATCAAAAGCAATGACGTATCGCTGTGGTTAAGACTCTATTAAGCCTACGTTTTACCAATTCTAGAGTACGGATCTCAGATTTGGAGCCCGTGCACTAAAAAACTAAGAGAAAAAATTGAGAAAGTTCAGAAAGCGTTTGTGAAGATCTTGATGTCTAGATGTTCCACTGACTTCAGCTCTCTCCAAAATTTGCGAACGTACAGGCAGCGTCTCGGTCACTTTAAACTACGCAGTCTCTACCACCGTCGTATTATCAATGATCTGGTCTTCTGTTTCAAATTACCCAAGGGTAATCTGAAACTGAAGGCAAGTAAATACTGGTGTTTCCGACCGTGTAGAGGGCGTGCGTCGAGATTTGGTATTCAGTGCATTAGTGTGAGAACACGAAGCCATGATCGACATTCCAATTCACTTTTCTTCAGGGGAGCAAGATGGCTCGAATTGCTGTCACAAGAAGTTATAGAATCCCCAAATGTTTTGATTTTTAAAAATAGGCTGAAGAAACTTGACTTGGTTGTTAATTTGAATATTGCAGAAGTGTGGGAGCCTATGAAGTGCATTCGATGGTATAACATTCAACTTCAAAGACGTCATTTATGGACTCATGGCAAATGCTAGATTATGGCGTATCATGTGCTTTTCTTCTGATGTGATTGGCTGTGTTTGGCGTGGCAGATAATTTCGTTTTCTGGCAGCTCTGAAGAGAATTGACGAGCTCCTCTTCTCATACTGCCTTCTCGCTGTATAATATTGTCCACAGCAACGTATTTAACTATGTCAATCACTGACCAAGTGTCCATCCCATATCTCATAAGGTTGTCGCTAACTGAGTTCGGAGCCATATATTTATTCTTACTTCGGCTTTCAAGTTCCCCTCTATCTCAAGTTTGGTGCTATAGGCCTGCAGCTGGGAACTGAGTTGTCTCCGCCTGTCACCCAAACAAATTAACCCCTGACATTTGGAATTGTCTTAAGATACATCACCCAGATACCTAACAGCGGTCGGAGGACCATCTACATCCTAGGAAGCCGCGTGGGTAGGGTCGCTTTCATTACAATTACTTGAATATGATACCGACTACTATGAATTTATTTCCCGTACCAACCCCTATACCTTACCAACCCCTGAAAATTGGATTATCTTTAGATACATCACCCAGATACCTAACAGCGGTCGGAGGACAGTATGCATCCCAGGAAGCCGCGTGGGTAGGGTCGTTTTCATTGCAGCTTGAATATTAAACGGATAACTATGAATTTATTTCCCATACCAAGAAACACTGATCAGTTTCATGCTTCTAGCACTGCTTGGGTTTTTGCGTTATTGCCCCCCCCCAACCTTTAATGGCTCCTGACTTTGTCTAGTGACGCCTTTTCGATTATTCTCTAATTTGAACCATGGCCTTGTGGTCGGCAGTTGAATCGTTGCGCTAAGACTTGGTTTGTTTTTGTATACATTTTCATGGCTCTAACTCGCTACTTTGTGGCTTATGAGCACGTCGGCAACGGCGTATAATAAATAAATAAATATTTTTTTCAAGTGATATGTAAAAAAGAAAATTAAAAGGAAAGAAATTGTTGGAGATCAAAATTATTACTTATCACAAGCAAAAATGCATTCAGTGCTGTGTTTCAACATCCTGTACCGCCCTGCTCTCTGTGGAGGAAGTTTCAAAGCTGCAGTCAACCCACCTCATCGCGATTGTGGTCATGCACGAAGGAACAGCAACAGCAGTTCGTACTCTTCTCAAACATATGTCAGCTCTTGAGGTGGAAATAAATGTAAAACCACGAAATTCTCATGGTTTCTACGCGTGCTGATGAGGAGCGGAGGTTAGAGACAGCGAGAGAGCGCGTGACAGACGGAGGGGGCAGAATCGCGCGCGCAACTCGCGCCATGAGTCGTGAGAATTACGGCTTTTTTACAGATAATAAGAAAAGACGCTATCCAACTTCGTCGTTCATAGAATCATTGCTAGATATCCAGAATGACCTTCTACGGACATGTGCTTGACCATGTAGACAACTTCTTGTTGTGTGAAGTGCTACTCGCTGAGAAAAAAAAGTAGGAGATTGTGAACCTAGTTCCTGATGATACCCCAATCCATGAATTCTGTATTCATTCATATGGAAACAAACTGAGGTGGATCTCCCAAATGCATTCGACGGGAGTTTTTGTTGAAAAGAAAGCATCGAACTTGTGGGTGATTTCTGTTGTTCCGGCTGTCTGGTGAATAACGAATGAAGTTATGCAGCGGATATTCAACAAGTTTGTGTGAAAGCTGCATCTGCATTCAATTTTCTCACGGGTTTGTGTACTACCTTCATAATCAAGGAAGTGAAGCTGTGAAGGAAGTTCCAACACTTGTTAAATTCTTTTCGAATATCTGCTCAAAGACGATTGTTCGGAAATGTATACTGCATCAAAAAGAACGCTAGATCGCCTGTTTTAATAGACTTCTAAGGCGGCGTTGAGAGTTCATTCGCGGCGCGACGCGATTTTATAATCAGCCTACGTATCGATCAAGCGACAACGCGTCGCGTTGTCGCTGGGTGTTCACAGTGAAGAGGCGCGATACATTCGAAATGACGCGCAATTTGCCATCGCGCGACGTCCATCGCGTCACTTTGAAATGCAACGCGACGCGATGGTCGTCGCGCGATGACGAACTCGTTGCTGCTTTTCTTCAGTGTTTTTTTCATTAACACAACCAAATCTATTATTGGAAGGAGCAAAATAAGCGTTTCTATGATCACATGCATTCAAAGGAACACGAAAAAAATAGGTATTGCTACAAAAAATTGTCGGTGTCTGTTCACGAGAAATTGCGAACGTACGCAATTGCGCGTAGTCGCCAAGCGTTCACGTAGCGTTAACACCTGAACACTTGAGCGACGCGATTTTCGCGTCGCACTGACATGTGCCATCGCGTCGCCCCGCGAAAACTCTGAACGCCGCCTAAGGGTAGGAGGGGTGAAGTCAGGGATGAGCGGAACAAAAATATGAAATTTCGAGAATCGGTTTTCGGATTTCCGCGCATTTTCAAGCGTTTCGCGCCCGATTTCCGAAACCCGAGAAAAAAATTCTCTGGTTTCGGAAATCGGGCGCGAAACGCTTGGAAATGCGCGGAAATGCGGTTTTCGGAAGGCGAAACGCGGAAAATTCAGAAATCATTTAACGTTCTCTTACGTCCCAGATGACCCGATATTTTCGCATTCCGCAGCGTTCTCTGCGGTTTTCGGGATGCGGAACGCGGAATGCCAAAAATGCACGAAACTGCGGGATTCGGAACGCGAAACGAGGAACACCGCTCATCCCTGGTGGGAGTCTGACGGTCAATCGAAAACGATATCCTGGACGTCGGTGGAAGTTTTGGACGGGTGTGTTTTTAGAGAAATCGAGATTAACCGCTATTGAAATGCTGACCACGGGCTACACTTACTTCGCAGAAAGTAGAATATCAACAGTTGGATGGAGTCCGCTACATTGAAGCATAAGATTGTGACCATTAAGCCTCTGCAGAAGTGTGAACAGAACGGGTTGCTCAGAACCGAAATGTAGAAGCTATAGCGGAAAAATTAGTTCTTTCACGGAACAAGAAAACTGTATGTTCTAAACAATAATTCACTCTGAGTTCCTAGTAATTAGGCCGAAGAAATTCGCCTGAACAATGAGATTCTTACGCTTCTTGGGAAGAAAGCGCCATGAATACTTGTCTTTTCAGGCTCTAATTAAAATCTACGCATACTCCCTTTGTGGATTGGTCGGCTAAGAACGAAAAAATTAAGGTCATTGTGAAAACCGCCCGATACATCATTTAGGGATCGCCTCAAAGCCACAGTCCTACCTCAGAGGTGATTTTCGATATTATATTCCGCCCGCCGTGTACAGTAACCCTGCCAAGCGCGAAATCTTAATTCGTTCAAAGAAGCGAGAAAAGGTGAGGAAAAAGTCGATAACGTCCCCAGAAAAGAAAAAAATGGGTGACGCCCACCTACAAGCTTTCAATCTTCATAGGAATGAGAAGCGCAATCGATCTCATTTAGAATCTATGTTCATCCACTTGTTTGCGGTCGAGCATTACACTGTAGCCTGCATGATAGTGACTGCTGCGTATAAGAAAAAAAGGCTCGAGACAATCCGTCCACAAACATCTCGCCGTTTTACCCCAATTTTTTAGAGGCTCAGCCCATAACTCGTGAGTTCTGAGCGATCCTGGAGACAGCATCGTGATAAGCGGGAAATTTTCTCCGAGCTAGGCTGAACGATTGAAAAACAATCCGAAGGTTGGTTTGAGTCTTTAAAGGCACAGTGCAACCTAAGAGACGACATCTGAGACTTCCACATAGCTGTGAAGGAGACACACCACACATAACACCTGCCAAGTGCGAGCTCTCGATTCCTACGAATAAGCCAGATATAGAAGGGAGCCACCCTGGCGCGCCCACATCAGGAAGCCACATTTGAACGCCCCTATTACAATCTGTCGAGCACAACAGTGGCGAGATGAGCGATGGTTTTCGATTAATAGCCCTGTTCTTCCCTTCATTCATAGCCTCTCTCTCTCTTCGTTTAGGGACGCTACCCCACATCGGTTACAAAAAGCGGAATTCACAATGACCAGAAAACTCGTCCGCCATGCTTTCGACGCTCAATTTTAGGATTCTTTAGAGAGGCCATAACATCTTTACCAGGGGTTTGGTACGGTTCTAGAGGGATCATTGGAATCACAGTGGCACCGTCTTCAGAATGGGCAGAGAACAGAAAAACGATTTCGAGGTCGGACTGCGCCTCAAAAAGCAGTGTTTACAGTGATTCTTAATTCGGAGTTTTCCACGTAAAACAGTGCTTTGGCTACCGAGCGGTACTACGGTCACGAAGAGACAGAGAAGAATGCACTGAAGCGTCTCACTTCAATGAGAATTTTCTGGTCTGGACCAGTTGTCCGGAAGGATGAGCACGTTCTTGGCGGTTACAACCGGCGAATGATAGAGTCCTAAGAAAATGGAAGAAAAATTCATGCAGAAACAGTATTGGTTAGAGTTCAAAGGGAAGAATGGAGCAACAGATAGCTGAGAATCTCAAGGATAGGGTCCGCAAGATATTTCATTGTCACAACAAACAGTTCCTCTGAGAGTACGGGGGCGCAATTAGAGTACAACATTTCGTGTAAATATTTTTGGTGCGTTTTTCTCAAGTTCTTCGCCATCTTAGTTCTACCCGAGGACCGAGTAGACGATTTAGGGGGTGTCTGCTAAGGCGCTATTCATACTCCTCAACGCCAGCGCGGCACGCGCGTCACGCGCGGGGATAGCTTTGGGGTATTAATACTTTTTTGCACGCGTGACGCGCTTGCGGTGACTATGAATACTCCAGCGACGACGGTATGGCGGAGCGGGTCAAAGTGGGCCCCAACGCTGCCGAGCAAGCTAGATATGTGCACACGTTACTACCACTGCAGCAGAGTATGATATTGGATTTTTTTAAATCATAGAACGGATTGAAATTGATGATGATTAAATGATGAAAAATAAGAAAAAGTCGTTACGGCCGTCGCTGCCATGGCGGAGCGGTAGTCACGTGCGTGCCGTGCGAGCGTGGCGTTAGGCCATTCTCACCCCAACGCCACGCCCGCGTGTCACGTGCGTGACGCACTGGCGTTAAGGAGAATGAAAAGGCGCTATTCATACTACTCAACGCGCGTGACGCGTGGGCGTGGCGTTGGAGTATGAATGACCTGACGCCACGTCGGCGCGGCACACGCGTAACGCCCCCATCGTCATGGCAGCGACGGCTGTGATGACTTTATCAGCATTTTCACTATTAATCCGCCATCAGTTCCATTCCGTTTCAGGATAATTAATTCCAATATCATCCTCTGCTATCGTGAGGGTGAATGCGTGAACAGAATTTGCTCGTTTAGAAAAGTAGGACACTTTTAACCCGCTCCGCCAAGGCGCCGGCGCTGGAGTATTCATTGTCTCCGCAAGCGCGTGACGCGCATGACGCTCGTAAAAATTATTCATACTCTAACGCCACGTCCGCGCTTCACGCGCGTGCCGCGCTGGCGTCGAGGAGTATGAAGAGCGCCAAAGCGTCTAAGCGCGACAGCGTTACAGGTCCGCCGCCTCACTAGTCGTTTCGTAATTATCTCAGTCATGCCTGCCGACTAGAGCTATTATAAGGTACCGTACGTTCGCCAATTAAGGGCAGTTTTCGCGATGAGAAAAGTTGTTAAGAAAACCATAAAAATATGTTTGGTTCGCAAGCGGTGGAAATACCATGAAGGTTACGGGGCAGGGAACGGGCTAAAGCAAAGCTAATCAAGTTCCCACGTTGAGGATTCCTGCACATGTGCACAGGACCGCCCAAAAAGATCGGAGTCTCGTGTGTGTATAGTCAAAACTCATTGACACTCACAGGCAGAAATCAAGACAAATTTAGGGAATAAAAACTGTTGAACAATGTCAACAAGCACTCCAGTCAATGTTGTAATTATGACATTCCGAAAGCATATATGACATTGTTCATTGATTGAAATACAATTTTGAACCAACTGATTTTTTTGATACTAGAGATTATCGATGCCAATTATATGGAGTGGGCTCGTCCGCCATCAAAAGACCGGAGAGCTGATGCTTAAAGTTCGGCCCCAAGTTGGTTTTTTTTGCATCTTTTTTTCTATAGGTCCTACTACACCGAATCCAGAAAAGGGTTTAGAGAAAATAAGAAGACAAACGTACATATTGTACTGCGACCACTGCCTCTAATAAACAGCGGCGGGACTAGTTCTTCTTAAAGGCAGCGTAAGCGCTGAAAACCACAACTTTGTTTTTTCTTCTCAATCCAATGTATGAACCAAGTGGAGATAGTTGGCGAAGCTTGAGATCTCAATGTTGCGTATTCATAATGCTATAGGTTCGTGAAAATCGCTCCGTGGTCTGAAAAAGCGTTTTCCCGGTCGATCATCTAACACGAGGAACAGAAACCCCACGACAGGCTTCGGCAGGCCGCGGACATCCAATTTTCTAAATTCTTTATTCCGAAGAATCTTCGAGTTCAGACCTGGCTATTGAAAGCCTCCTATTTTTAGATGATCATTGACAGCAGAAAAGCGAAAAGAATTGCGGAACCCAGAAAGTTAAGGGGGCTAAACCAATTCAGCCGTTCAAATTTCCGATATTTGTGTAATACACAAGACACACCGGACAGACGTGAGAACAAACGAGTTTTTCAGTCGAGTTTCCAGCGCCAAAGCCCACTCGATATGGCTTTTTTATACAGTTTTCTCCAATTTTGTTTACTTTCCAGTTTCTCAAACCCACCTAGAGTCAACAGATCGGCGGCTGCAACGCTGGAAACTTTTCCGACTCAAATGCCTCGTCCGCAAAGCGTGTCGAGACGCAACTGCGGACTGGAATTTGGCCCAGAGAAGAACAGTAGTTTCCACCAGAAAACGAATGTTTAGTGTCTGTTTCACCAGGGAAGGGAGAATCATGAGAAACGCTGCCGGACAGCTAAAAATAGCTCTTCTTCCTAAAAGCCCCATTTCAACGGTGGACGAGTTGAGCGGGCATAGGCCTGAAGTAGGCAGCGTGCGCGGATGCGCCGAAATGCTAAAACTCAGCCACGCTCGCGATCCATTGTTAATGGAGAAGCGGGCTAAACTCGTTCACTGAAAACTCTCGCCAAAAGGGCTAGCGCGAGCGGATCTCGGAGCCGATTCAAGCTCTTTCGGCATCGTTTTTGCTCGTTTTTTTTTCACTCCTATTGCTCCAATGAGAACCAAGCCTTTCGATTTGCGGCGAAAAACGGAAGATGAAATTTACCGTGGACACTGCCTCTTAAGGTAGCGTTCACGATGATCATCCTCGTTGACTTTCCACAGTTAAACGATATGCGAGAAAGAACGGTAGAAAACGAGCCAGTAACGGCAAAATAACGGCTGCAAACAAGCGTTTTGGTGCCCCAGACACGCCTGGTGCCTCAGATCCGCCCCCTCCGAATGAACAAATGAAGACTCAGATTACAGGAATGATCAAGTGAAGAAAGTGCTGATAAGTGAGCTGATCGCTTCGTTGCACTGATAGGTATCATTCCTCTAGCGGTCAATTCCTCCACGCTCAAAAATCAACGTAAACAAGGGAGGGCCTATTTTGCTCAAAAACGCGTTTTTCGGGTTCTTTTTAAGCATGCCTTGCTATGTAGGGCAACAGACCTTCCGTAAGTCGTGGAGATATCGGAAGTGAAATTTATCGTGAACACTGCCTTTGAGCCACTTCTGTAAATTTGTTGAGAGTTTGCGTCTCTTTTCTTAAGAGATCGTGTGTCATTTTGAACATTAGATTCAAACCGCTGCTTCGAAAACTACAATTCGAGTTGTATTGTAGGCTCCAAAACCAGCAAGCCTTCTCTTTTGAACAAGCCTTTGCCGCGAAGGTCGTTTGTGGGAGTACTTGTCAGCGAAAATGAAAAAGCCTATAAGGTTTCTGCTAAGGGAAAGGAGGAGCTGAAGGAAAGGAATATAACTGCAATGAAGGAGCAGATTAAAGCCACAAACCACAGGTTTTTGATTAACGGCTTTACCTCCTTGAAGCAAACCTCAAGCCTATACCGACTCAATGTAGGAAAGCAAGAAATATGTTTTAAGGGGGTCTGGGGAAATTTACGTCAAATTTATGCGAGCATTTCAATTAAAGGAAGACCTAAATCGCGTTAAGGTGTTGCATGAAGATATTGAATTGGTTCTTGTTTAATATAATTTATTTATTAGGGACGAATTTCCGAACAGCAGCGTGGAGAGACAATGTGGTCTTGAACCAGCTCGAAAACACGCAGTAGTGGATTGGAGCGCTCGGCGGTTTTCGAATTCAGAAATTACCACATTCGATATCAGCATTAATTTAGCATAGTGCTTGGCTACGAAAACACGTCGCTGCCAGAAAACGCCAGTTTGTGAGTAACAAAGACGCATATATCCGTCTCCTTGTATATTAGAATTAGAAGTTTATCGATAAAGATCCCAATTATTCTCAGTGAACCAATTTTCTAGCGTCGTATTAATGCCATCGCGAACAACATTCCATTTTTCTGTGTTTATTAGTTTAGTCCAGGAACAAAGCCTGTTTGGGATAGCTTTCTTCATTTAAATGTGTAGTCTTGAGCACCTTGAGAACGTTCACCTTGATTGCGGTGTTGGCGTTCCAAGATACAACCACTCGCTCTGCCCCGATCCGTCGACTATGGTAGCAAAAGGCTCCGTTAGCTAAAATACATCTTGTTGCCGCCGGGACAGCGGCTCTGTACACACAAAGGGGAGAGTTGTCCGGTTTTTGCAGTTCGACACGACACCCTACTCAATCCAAGCGAAGCGGTCCTGAGTAGAATTAGAGCCGCAGATGATCAGACAACTCCTCCGTCTAGGTGCAGAGAGCCCTTATCCCGCTACCGCCACAGGAGTGGTAGTCGTAATGTATTAAACCGCATGAGAGGCCGGGGAAACTCCGTGTTGCGTGCAATCATGGGCATCGCTCTTCCCCCTATACTCCCGATCACGCGCGTCGCTTATCACCTGCTCTCCGCCTCTCTCGCGGTTGGAAAACATTAGGACCAACATTCCCCCCAGACAGCAAATGGGGGTGGGGGGGGGACAGGGGCTCTCTACACACCGAGGGAGGAGTTGTCCCGTTTTTGCAGTTCGAAACGTCATGCTACTCAATGCAAGCGAAGTGGTCCCGAGTGGAATTAGAGTCGCGAAAGGAGGGACAACTCCTACCTCGGTGTGTAGAGAACCCCTGTCCCGGGGTGGGGGGGGGTGGTCATAAGGAATTTCGTTCAGAATGGAGATTTATGTAAGGGTCGTGAAAATTTTGGCCTGAAAAGATTTTTTCCGTGCGTTAAGGTCCTGAGAGTAATCGCCTGATCTTTTGAGAACGACCACGCTATGATTCTTCATGTTTCCGTCATTAGAGCCCTTTCTAGATGTGTATTGTGGCAACAGCATACCATTCGGACTCCGCGGTCAGAAATTGTTTGCACGCAATTCTTCTTGGAGGGTGATTTGAGGTACTGCACCCTTATAAAAGATTTGCTAACGTTGTTGAAAAAATACAGTATGTATGGGAAACTGCGGCCGAAGTCCCCGATCTGGCTTAAACTTTGTCCCACTGCGTGTATTAGAACGCTTGTTGCGATCCAATAGTCCGTTTTGCCAACGATTTCAGTGGGGTACAGCCTAACGACACGAAACCTACCTCAACCTGCCGTAATCGTTCTTAAATCAAAAAAAGGATATTGGAATTGTACCTAGCACCTCAAGGAGCAGTGGACAAACTCTCAGCCAATAGAAAACCTGCTACGGTATACATATGACCTTAACCCACCGTAATCTTCCGAGGAGACTGGAGACGGAACCCCGTATTCGTGTTCATCAACCCACGACAATATTCAGGCAATTCTTTTTGGACCACTCCGAATGAGTTCAAAAAATGGAATAGCAGTGCCCCTTTTCTCTTCATTCTGTTATTTTCCAATATTTTTGCAAAACAATATTGGACATTAACCCATTCACGACCGCGTATCCCACCGATGGGACACGCGTTGACTGCCACTTCGGAGCGCGTGTCCCACCGATGGGACATTGTTTTCAAAAATCGATTTCTCCACCGCATGAAAGAAATTCTAAACCTACTTATCGTAGATGTATCTAAATATTCTAGAGTGGACTATGAACTGGCAGCCTCACCACTACAATATATCTAACCCTTCGAATGCAGCGAGTTCGAAAACCGGAAACATGAGTACAGATCGCATTATTACAAGCAATTGATGGCGAATTTTTCCTTCTTCCCATTACTCGAGAAATAATTCCTACTTCTGAGAATAAAAGTGGTCAGATCGTATAGCTTTGTTTAACATATCACTGACATATGATTACTAATACTGCTCACCACTCCCGCATAGAGAATAGGCTTTTCTTTCGCCCGTATTTTGTTCACAGAAATTATCTTAAGCAAAGATCACCAACGATGAGACCATTGGGACCTTTTTTGGAAGTTCTGCTTGGTTTGTACCACCGTAGGCCGGGGCTCCAACTTCGGTGAAAACTACCTTGGAGAGGAGCGGACGAGAAAAATGGGGACGCGCCAGAGCAGAAAACGAGTGAAAACTCATAAAACAGTTATTACACTAATCATTCTCAGTGAATATGTAATAATAGAACTATTTTTTGAATCTGAATGTAAAAAACAAACGTTCAATATACTTTTTATAAAAAAATCTCTTCCTAGGAGTCGAACCGGAGGGGTGATGGGGTGGCCGAGAAAAAAAAGGCGAAGATCTAAAAAAAAGTTATTCCCATCAGCATTCCCAGTCAATGTGAAAATTGAAAAGTATTGTCTTTGTCTAGATGTCAGAAAGAATGCTAAAAATGTTTACTACAAAAAAACTCGCGTCGGAATCAGGGATGAGCGGAATTCCGATTTCCGATGGTTTTTGGCCTTCCGATTTCCAAATTCCGATTTCCGAAAAAAGCCTGAAAATGCGGAAGAAATCGGAAATATTCACGAGATAAAAAATTTTTACGCTCTCCCTGGCCAAATTCCCAGAGGGTTATTTTAGGCGCTGAATTCGGATTCGAGATCCGTTTTCACTTTTCACAAAGCCAGAGTTAATTGTGTTGGCATGAAAACTTTCAGTAAAGAAAGATAAGTTCAAGTTCTTTGGTACACGCAGTCACCAGGGGGAGCGTTAAGAATTTCACTGAATGTATTTCCGATTCCCGCATTCCGATTTCCGATGGTTTTTGGCGTTCCGATTTTCGAATTCCGATTTCCGAAATTGAGAAGGTCCTTCCAATTTCCGATTTCCGAAGCTTAGAAAAAAATTTCCGCTCATCCCTGGTCGGAATGCGATAGACCGGAAAAGCGAGGGAGTAGCTAGCGAAAAAATTAGTGCAAATCTTAAAAAATATCATTTCACTAAGCGTTTCCTGTCATTTGAAGAACAGAAGAATGTGTATCATGGCATGGTAATCTACGATATTTATTCATTCAAACCGCTAGAATTCGACGAACTCACGTGATTTTGTGGATGGTCTTATCTACACAGTTGAAAATTTAGAAGGCCATTTCTCCGGAAGAGAGCATCATGATTTTGACGTCGACAGTCGTACGATGAACAAAAAAACGAAAATCGATTTTTTGGTGGCGTGCCATTCGAGCAAAAGTGGCCCACCGGTGGGAAACAACGTGCAGCCACCTAAAATTAGACATGGTCGTGAATGGGTTGATAGAATTTCATGATTTCATGCAAAGCATGATATCCTTACATAATTCGCCATTTGGAGATTTTTTGTTTTCTATGGGGCATTCTATCGAAGTTCGTCTATAACGGCCCTAATTCAAATTTCTTTACTGTTTGACCTCGAATTATTCAAATATTCCAAAAAGACCTTGAATCGACATACCTCATAATCACAAAGTGGATTAATCATATAAATTCCCCACTCGAGATAAAAGAAAAGGTAATACTCGAATAGGTAATTTATTACCACCAGGTTGTCGCCTGCGCTGCTGGTCGCACCCCTCTCCGCAAATGCGGACCGTAATTTCACTCCGATATGAACAGTGGATTCTGTGCGAAAATCAAATTCCCGTAGAATGAGAACACCCCCCTACGCTATACTCATGTCGATAATTATCCAAGATTCGTCAACCTTTAGTTAACAGAAAAGGCTTTACTACGTTCGGACGTAAAGAATCGTTAATACGTTTAACAGTCCCTTCATGAATGCGCCACACATTTGACTTCCATAGACCATCGTCAAGGCTTTTAAATGTGTTCTGGACCACTACAACGACCGATATTCGAGTCAGTGTTCCTATTCTCTCAGACAAGTCTGACGACAATTTACCGACTCTCCAGTGAGGAATAAGGTTTGATTGGCTCCGGGTCAGGATTGATCACTCGAACGTGTACGCGACTATGGAGCCTCTTGCCACTGCCCTACACACGCCCTTTCGAACATAACAAATTCGAAATTCAGTGCATTGGCTCATGAGTGCTCGAACACATGGATATTATGGCTCTACATTCAGATTCTTGAAATAGGGAACAGATTCGATAAAGACTACCATCACCAGGTATATCTCAGTGCTTAAAGACTCTATGGATATCCTAGTCACCAATACTGAACAGCCAGATACTTGAGATAAAACCCTGAACAACAAGAATGAGCGAGGATTATACTTCAAGTAAAAACAAAAGTAGGCTTCTTCGAAGAATTGTTTATGGGACACATCCTAGCTAGAAAATTTGTACCCGCGTAACGTTGTCTTGACACTTGAATATTGAATTTCTTAGAATGGGCGTTTAAACGACTCTGTCCGCTACAATAAATTCTGCATGCTATGAGAGAAGTGGCAAATAAAACAAGTGCATAAGATGGTGGAATATGCTTCAAAATTGGAGCATTTTCTTACATCACGAGATTGTAAGCGTAGGTGGATAAAGGTCTAATACACGATGACACTCAATAACTTTTATTTGGTGAAGGGATTGACTGCAAAGAAACAGCTTCTGGTTGTTGCTGATCGAAGAGCTCTTCTTTCCAACAGCACTCTGCGCCTTTTAGACAATTGAAAAAATAAAAAATGGCTTCAAAAAACACTCGATCAAGTGCAAATATAATATAGTTGGATGGGCAGCTCCTTGTGGTACTCAGCCATCAAGTTAGATGTCTTAACTTGAAACCTTTGTGGAAATGCGAAATTCTCTAAACTGATGAATGAACTTTAAAATTAGGCGAAAAAAGTTCAAAATAGTACGTAATTTTGACCGCACACTGAGTTTAAAGGCACCAGACACTCTCGAAAATTCGTGGGGGTAACTACGTTACTTGGGTGGTATGGCCTCTGGTACAACGCTAACGCCGTTGGAAGCGTCGAAAAACTCCACTCCCAAATACAAACTCGTCCAGATCAATCCTTCGAATATGGTTGGTTTGGGTGCTTCTGATACTTCCAACGATGTGAGAGTTCTAGTACAGGCTGTAAGGATCTGGCGGCTCAACCGTTTTGTCGTTAATATTCAGTATTTTAACCGCTCGGGAACTCGTCCATTTCTTCACGATAACAAAAACAACCGTTATTCCTGTATTAGCGTACAGTTCTCGCTGATTTTTTGCCTATTTCCCATACTACCATCTTCAAATCTTTGATTTACGTCATAAAATCGATACCATTTTTTGAGTGAGTCTGATGCCTTTAAAGGCTCAATCCAACCTTACAATCCTTCCGTTTTTTTACCAATCTTGAAATCAGTCCCATGCTGATTCCGTTGATGTCTCTAGAATCGTATATCGCACAAGACCCTCTAAGAGCGCAGTTATGGCCCTTCAGAAATTGTGCTGCGGAAGCATCGTGGACGAGTTGTCCGAGGCAATTAACTTCAGTCATTTGCAACCGGTGTATGAGACTCGACCTGTATAGAGAGAGAGGCTGGTGATGAAGGGGAGAACTGGACTACCGAACGGAAAACGTCGCTCATCTCACCACTGTTGAGCTCGAAACCTTGTAAAAGGGATGTGCCAAAGTGGCTTCCTGATACAGGCGCCCCAGGGTAGCTTCCTCCCACATCTCGCTTATTCGGAGCATTTGAGAACTCGCACTTGGCATGCGTTATATACGGTGGGTCTAGTTCACAATCCTGTGGAAATCTGAGATTCCGTCCCTGAGCTTGAAAGGACACTCAGATAATTAATTTTCAGTTTTCAAGCTGATTTTGGAGGGAGTCGCTTGCTGATCACAGTGGGACCTCTGAAATCGTCCAAGACCTTTATGAACAGAGATATAGCTCCTTAAAGGCTTCGTACACGATGAAAACCGTGCTTGGGTTTTTGACCTTTTCGGGTTGTTATATCCCTATAGTAACTAAAGGTTGGAAAAGCCCCTTCAAAAACGTCCAATTTTCAAGAAAAACCCATTTCAATAAAGCTCAGGACAAAATTGAAATTCCCGCCGACATCAACTTGGGATAGTTGCGCGGAGAGCGCTAGGAACAGTTTTACGATCCGTTCCTTGGCGCTACGTTGGAAGTAATTCCCCAAGGACGCCATTCAGACGATCGATCATTTTTTCCTTGAATGCCTTTAGAGGCAGTGGCCTCTAAAGGCATTCAAAAAAATGCTTGTCGTCTTTTTCTCTCTGAACCCTTTTCTGGGTCTCGAGTAGTAGGACTTGCAAGAAAAAATCGCGAAAAAACCGCTGTTTTGGGCCAAATTTGAAGCCTTAAATTTCTTGTCTTTGGTGGTGGACGAGCCCACTCCACATCATCGGCTTCGATGACCTCTTATAGCAAGAACATCAGCTGGCTTGAAATTGAACTTCAATCAATGAACCTTCGAATTTATGTACACATCTAGTCAAAAACATTGACTGGAGTGCTTTATTTCATTGCTCAATTGTTTTTATTAGGTAATGTTGCATTTTTTTCTCTTGTGCATGTCGATGATTTTTAAATGCTCGGCATTAGACTGCGATCTCTTTTTAGTCGGCGCTGTGCACGTGTGCACGAATTGGCTTCTTTGGGCCCTAGAAACTCTAATTCTAGCCCATTTTTACGGCGCTACCTTCATCGTTTTTCAGCTGTTCTCGATCTAAACTGATTTTTTTAGTTTTTTCGATAACGTTTTTCATCGTGACCACTGCCTTTAGAGATGCCGATAAAATACGCTTGTCTTCTTTTTTCTCTCTGAACCCTTTTCTGCGTTTAGAGTAGTAGGACCAATGAGAGAAAATCGCGAAAAAACCGCTGGCCAAATTTGAAGCCTGAACTTTCTTGTCTTTTGATGGTGGACGAGCCCACTCCATATCATCGGCAGCGATGATCTCTGCTATATCAAGAAGGTCAGCTGGCTCGAAATCGAATTTCAACCAATGAACATTATCCTTCGGACTCTTCTAGTCAAAACCATTGACTGAAGTGCTTGCTTTCATTGGTCAACTCTTTTCATTACGCAAATGCGAATTTATTTCTTCATCTGAACCTCGAAGATTTTTGACTGCTCGGCATGAGACTGCGATCTCTTTTTGCTTCGCTGTGCACGTGTGCACGAACTAGC
The DNA here is from genome assembly GCA_029168955.1 of Aplectana chamaeleonis. Taxonomy (NCBI): domain Eukaryota; kingdom Metazoa; phylum Nematoda; class Chromadorea; order Rhabditida; family Cosmocercidae; genus Aplectana; species Aplectana chamaeleonis. Next base: position 54,150 of record JAPDOI010000641.1, read on the forward strand.
ATCTTTGGGCTCTAGGAACTCTAATTCTAGCCCGTTTTTCACCGCGCTACCTTCGTAGTTTTTCAGCTGCTTTAGATCTAAGCCGATTTTTGTAGATTTTTCGATAACTTTTTTCATCGTGACGACTGCCTTTAAAGATGCCTATATTCTGAGAGTTAAAATTGGTGGACGAGTTGTCTCAGGCCTATATTTCTCTTCATTTGCAATCGTTGAGCGAGAGGTAACCAAGATATGGAGACAGCTCGGCAACGGACTGAAGAACGGCGACTTCTTGAGAATCCATCCATCTAGCCGCTATCGAGGTTGGAAATCTGTGGAAGACATATTTCATGTCTGAGGGTGTACTGTGAAATTAAATATGAAACTTGGAAACGATGAAGTTTTTCGGGTAACGACAAGGAGCTTCAGATAGAGGAAGAGTTGCACTTTCGAATGCCTATCATACTCGGCCATACCGAACACAAAATATCCATAACATTGAGTATGAAAAAGGGCAAAAACTCATTCCCAAACCTAATGGGCAGGGCTCCCTTGCCGTGACTACCCGGCTTACTCCCAGTGTCGCTTTGACGCGTAGAAATGTCACCACTCAGACCAAAAGGAAACCTTATTGCGGGATAGCAGCCGACCGCCACCGGGATTGGCGTTTGCCAGAGCGATTACTGCTGTTTAGAAAGCCTGCTCCTGCAAGTAGTCCGCGAATTCCCTCGTCTGGTTCTGTCTGTGAGCTCCCACGGCTAGTCCATTGAGTTATACGTAATAAAGAACTGGGTCCGAGAGTTTTTTCCATTAAATTCTTCCACGAATCACGGACAATAAAAACCACATGCGCACTGAAGTCAATGAAGACATCAAGAAAGAGTAGGGAACAAACGAACATAAATCTTGAGAAACATTGAACGCCCACAGACTAGAACTGGTGTTCCGTAGGAAAGCCAACTGATAACTAGAACTGTTAGAATGAAAGTACATGACTCCCCATAATTTTCCAGCTGCTCAATTAAGTTTCGCCTCTACATTCTTTCAGATGCACTTTGCAAGAAGGAGAAGGCCGCTGGTATATGTATATTGAATATGGAACTGCGAGATAAAAGTATAGATATCGCATGAAGAAGTGAGGATAAAGCATTGGAGATGCGATAATTAGCGATTTCAAAGGAAAGAGCTCATGTGTTGTCGTAAACAGTATGCGAATACGTCACCTACAACAAATTTCTAGCAACCCTTTGTAATAGCGCAGTTATAGACACTATCAACAACAATAGCATTAAGCATACAGAGCCGCCTTTTCGAGGCTGCCACCTTTGACCAAAAAGGCATCGTACACCTTGTGGGTTAGCTTAGTGTTGATCATTACCTTGCGAGAGAATTTAGAGTTAAGTGTGCACTTAGCGATTAAGAAGTATCTAAGGAATCAGTAATTCAACCATCTAGGTTTCTCAGACGAATGCCAACACTACCACTATGGTTTTGTTGATTTGCGCCGCACCCTTCCGAGTAGGGCAGGCCATCCTTCTTTCCAACATTATCGCCGTGAACGACCGGCGCGCTGCTCTCTAACCTCGGGCGCCGCGGTCGCACCGGGCGGCAACCGAGTGCGACGGCTTTTACAAAATTTGTGGTGATGAACTCTAAACACCCGGCGGTGGCACGTCATCGCGTTATCGATATATCGTTGGTGTCTCACAGGGAGATGGCCGAGCTCAGCAGTTGGGCGCGAAATCGTTCGATCAATAGCCACTCTCCCTTCGTTTTCCCGCGTGCAATTTTTCCCGCCAAGCAGCGTCGCCGCGATCCCTCATCCAGTGATTGACGATAGTTGTATCTCATCTCGTCGCATCGCTGCGCGACGGAAGTATGATCGACGCCTTAACAAGTTGGAGATGCGCATAGAGTGTTGCTTGAAGCTGTTATCGCGCTGTTTTATTTTTGAATCTGCGTGGCATGTTATCTCGAATCGTCATACTATGCACAACAAAATCAGAAGACGAGTTTCTACAAATGGTTCATTAGACAATACAAATGCTCTAAAAATTCAATGATTGAGAGAATTTAAAAACTACCATGCCATGAAGGACGTTTGCTACGAAATTGGGGAGCAGAAGTTGGAGAAGTCACCATCAGAAACAGTAAGTCCAATTAAAGAGGTATTCACTCAGCCCTGCTCCACTCTTCAACTGCTTGAAAAGTTGAGGGATAGACTGTAGCCTATGCCTCAGAGACAGGTATGCAGAGCTCGCTTGACAGGTGAAGCTGAATGCCCTAATATTCAATTTTGGTTTTCTGTAGAAAATTTTCATTGAACCACCACGAGTTTGCGCAGGTAATAAAGTGTAAAATTGTGAAACATTACCTTTCATGATCCTTGATATCATCTTAAACAACACATCGTCAATCACTGGATGAGGGATCGCCGCGACGCTGCTTGGCGGGAAAAAATTGCGCGCGAGAAAATGAAGGGAGAGTGGCTATTGATTGAACGAGTTCGCGTCCAACGACTATCTCCCTGTGAGACACCAACGATACATGTGGTTTCCGTTTACAATTTGGTCTGACGCACGGACCAGGCGGCTGGCCGTGCGGTGTTGGCGGCCTGACTGGAGAATGGGGTTTCGATTCGCGCGGGGTGATCTACCGTCGCAGCCCCGTCCATTCATCAGACTAAATTTATTGCGCGATCTCTAATTTTTCGGCCTGATTTCGAACTACTCAGTTTCGAGTTGTTTCTTACTCTCTCCTGGGATATCCTGGAATGCGTGTATCCAAACATACGGATGAACAGTTTTCTCGTATACTTGTTTCGAATTTTCTCATTCAGTGATGTCCTTCTTTTTTAAACGAACAAAACACAGTTGTACCAGTTTAGGCTATCAATCTCACATACGTTTTGTATTCCTTCAGTAGAATCTCCTTATCTTCTGTGGGAAGACTTTTGAAACTCTAGTACGTTCGCGCTTGCGCCTTCCCACTAATTACTTTCAGGCGTTCTAAAAAGTCCAACTTGTCATTATGATGAAATTAAAGATTTCTGACGATGGGAAATATACTTCGATCATTGATCATGCACTCAGAAGTAAAGTCAGAAGATCCCAGCCGCATGAGAACTGCTACATATTTTTTCGGAGCGAGAGGAAAATTCCATGAACGGGTCCATGAGACAACTCCATCGATAGTCGACGATTTGATCAGTGGAATCAGTACATAGTTTTACGATAGACTTCGACGTTGTCAGCAAACTGCTTTATAATTACACCATTAATCACTACTTGTTGTAGATCCGAGGTGTAAATTATAAAAGTAGAGGTGATAGTGCACCGCCTTGCGGTATGCCATTTCTGACATTTATACAAGACGAAAACTCTGATCCCACTTCCACTTGAAATGCTCTATTAGTGAGAATTTCCTCAAGCCATTCGGAAATTACTGGATGTATAGCCTAGCTCCCTCATTTTGAGCCGGTCGAAGTAAGGCTTATCGGGCCTATCATACCAAAATCTTCTTATCACTGTTATAGTTTGCCATGACCGACCGCTCCGCTGTTTTCTCCGCACAGACTCATCCAAGCAAGTTAGGCTATGCCTCCAGGCCCCTGTCAGAGTTGGTTGAAAAAACGCCGTGATCCAGCCTGGTCGATACGTATGAAGAACATGGACGACGGAGGTTGCAAAAAAACACCCGGTGTGGCCACCTTTGGTTGACGCTGTCAATATGTACGAATTATGTGGACCGATATCATGAATACCATTAATTTTTTCCCATTATATCACGTGGGCCTCGGTCGGGTCAGCCACATCCGGTGTTTTTTTCCACCCCACCTCATTCATGTTTTTCATAATTATCGACCGGGGTGGCTACGCCGATCAGCCAACTGTGACCGAGGACTGAGGGACAGGGGCTCTCTACACACTGAGGGAGGAGTTGTCCCGCTTTTGGAGGCCCTAATTCCACTCGGGACCACTCCGCTCGCGTTAAGCCGCGTGACGTTCCAAACTGTAAAAAGGGGACCACTCCCCCCTCGGTGCGTAGACAGCCCGTGTTCCGAGGCCTGAGTCCGCATTCCGCCCGTATCTCATGCTCGTTTTGCTATGCGTAATTTCGGCTCTATACCTCACCTCTATTGCTTGACCTCAACAGTATACAATGTGTCAATCGAAAACTCATCAAGCTCTGGATGCTGGGTTAACCGCGGTGATAATCTGTTATTAGTTCACACAAACAATCACTCCACTTTTTGTCTTTTGCCTAGCTGGAATATGTATGATGACAAGAAAAACATCAAAGTAAGACTTAGTCTCTCGCCTAATCACAAAAAAACATGAACAAAAAATGAGAATGCGTACCTCGCCGAAGTCGTGGATTGTTGGCATGACGCATCGCGATCGCATTGACGGCTTCTTCCGTCGTGCGTACATCTCTGCAAATGCTCAGGTCTGGCACCAACTATGTTATGAATACCAGAAGGAAGAAAGCGAATGAGGCCATGACACGTGACGATTAGATGAACGAGAACCGCGAAAGGACGCTGTACTTCTTCGCCCACATGGCGGATATTCAAAAATTCTCTAACATTCGCTCTTTTCTCAATTATCCGAAATAGCATCACAGAAAACTATACATTCCTACTCTTTGGATAGCTTATTGTGTTTACGAAGAAGCTTTTTCGGGAACTTCTCCATTGCCCATTCTTTAGACTCGTAATCGGTACAATGTGAGAATATCACGGCAAAAAAACAGTCAAAGCGAACACCTAGTGTAACCATGGAAATTAAGATACAAAAACGTCGTCCTCTGTGGCCAGCGCTCATCCATATGTGCTTGGGGGTAGCCGGGACGGATCACAAGTGAGTGTCCTAACGCTACTGTACTCTCATCAAATTTTTCTTAGCTCAGTAAAAGCTTATTTACTCAGCTAACGAGAGAAAAATTCATATTATGAGTACCTGGCTACTCTACAATGAACAAAGAGGAATGCGCCGTTAGTTTTTAATATTTCAATGTTGATGTTGCGCAAGAAGAATATGAAAACCGACTGATATTAGAGTATTGTAACCAATCTTGATGCGCAGTTTAGATGTTTTCGAACAGCAAACGATATCTAGAAGGGCAGGTATGAAAATCAGTTTCTATAGAATGGTGGACATAAGCGGTCACAACCATATGTAGGTTCAAGCTGAATAGGCTTTAATGAACCAAGAACAGTCACTGAGAGCAGATGTGAGGTGAAAGGAGTTCTCAAAGAATCAGGAAAAGGAGTACTGTATAGGAACACAGTTTTAATGAAAACAACTAGCCGGAAAGAACGTGAGCAACTCAATGTTTATGCGTCAGTTTTTGATGGATAACATGTTAATCACTACCATCTGAGTAGCCGCAAAGAAAACACATAGAACTCTTCTATGGAGAGCACATAGGACGATTGGATTACCGGCAAGGCAACGTGCAGAGTTATCTGGCCGCCACAAGGTTGCTGACGTGGCACTTGATGGGCTTGAAGCCTATGAACTTCTTTCTCAAGTTCTCCAATTGAAAGCCGACGAGATGGCTATCAGAAGCAGAACTGCGACAAAAGAACGGGGCAAGACGCCCTTCAAAGAAAGAAAATGGCTCAGGAAAAGATTCTAGTGTTCTGATTGCCTCACCCCTTGGGTCCAAGTTGTCGTCACCGACACCAACACATCTGAATCCCTGCTACAATTCAAAAAAAAACTTCCAGGGTCCTTTCGTGATCAAACGGCCCTTCCACAAGACGCTCCAAACTGGAAACGGATTTATTCACGTCTCAAAATTCATGCACGGTATGGCGTTCGGTGTTGAGAACATCCCGCCAATACACATCACGCAGGATGTGTAAGCTGCACTCTGATTGCTGCTTAGATACTGTTGAGGTCCGACTCGGACACGATAGGCTTTCTAATCGGATACCTCGTCGAGTTGGAAGGAACTTTCGCATCAGCACGTGGAACACGGGGAACACGTGGTCTAATCAAAGGGACTACGTGGCGCAGAGAGGCAAAACTTCTGCCGCCCCCCATTCCCCACGCAGAAGCACGTCGTCCTATAATAGAAGCACGCGGCGCGGACATGCAAAACCTCCGCCGCACCCACGTTTTCCACGGAGCAGCATGTCGTCGTTTAATGGACGCAAGTGGCGCTAAGAGCGAGGTCCCACCTCCTCGATAGGAGCGAGTCCCCTAAAAAAACAGAGATACGGTCCATGTCACGGCCCGCAGCAAGGGAACTCCCCCACAGTCCGCGCCAAGGACATCATCCTCGCCGCGGTCGACAGCGAGGGAGCTTTCCTCGATGAGAACCGTGGGGGAGCCTCCTCAGCTGTCAAAAATCTTCTAGAAAGTGACTCATAGTCACCCTCCAGGAGCGGCACCGAAAGGCCAACTGCATTGTCTATAGGATGGAGCCCCTTATATACGTGCTTTGCTGCTGATATGCGCCTGACCAATTGTGGAGCGACCGATCAGCGTGTCCAATCGAGAGCATTGTGGGTCACACGTCGTCCAAACTGCATCATAGTCGAATGGAAAGCGTGTCGTAGCCGAGTAAAAAGAACACCTACGTGTCGCGGCACGTGCTTCTGACTTCGACGATGACTAGGCCACGTGACGCTCCAAACATACGGGGCCGTATCGTCGTCTACAGCGCTTTGGAGTGGAATCGAAAGCCTACTGTGGCCGAATCGGGGCCACCAGTTGTCTGAGTAAACGCCTTACTACCTTTTCAGGCTCAAACAATGCGCACAAGAAGTAAAACTCGCTGCCGGTCTTTCCTCAGTGTATACAGGACCTGAAAAATTCTTCTCACTTGCACGGAGCTAATCGCCCGTTCCCATGTAAGGGAATCCCTGTGTTGACCGGAATGTGGCCGATTCCATCGCAAAAATTCTGTTTTGAGGAGTTCGAAAAGCGTTAAATCGTGGAGACCAATACTCCAGCCTTAGTGCACGCCAGATTCACTAATGTCTACACTTTCTTTCTCACGAGTTGTTTTGCAAATAATCCGGTTTCTATTCAACAATTTGAACGGGTGTTGAAGATTCCGACTGAGAAATTGAACTGTCAGGAGCACGTCCTTCCTTTACAATTTTCACAACGACTTATGTTTCAAGATGGATTTTGAATAGACGCCAATGGTTATGGCGATAGATCAGGAATCTTCACTGACGACATCATCCTGAACCTGAAATAAAAGAAGTGGCAAATAAATTCAATTTGGTTAATGGGAAGCACAATATTGTCGTTCTCAGAGCCGAATTGCGGTCCGCATTTGCGGACAACGGCTGTTGCCTTACGCAATAGGATGATAATCGTGCTGAGCGACTACTTGGTCCCTTCACGACTAACCTTTTCCCAGCACGATTATCATCGTCTCACATGATGCAATAGCCGTAGTCCGCAATGGCGGACCGGAATTTGGCTCCGAGAACAACAGTATATATATACTCTGTTTATCTTGAATTGCACAAAACACGGTTCGCCAATAGTCCTCTAATTGGCCCGCTAGTACCGTAGTGTACGTCCACGACGCGTTCACGGCAGACACGACCGCACAGTGGCAGGGTGGGTGGCCGAGTGACGGCATTGACGAATCGATCGCTCTGCACACCGTTTGCACACCCGGGTCTGCTGAGAACGCGTCGTGGACGTACACTACGGTTCTGGCGGGCCAATTAGAGGACTATTGGTGGACCGTGTTTTGTGCAATTCGAGACAATCAGAGTATACATACTTGTATATCGTAAGAAGACGGAAATGGTAGCGACTAGTGGTGCGACAGTGGGACGATGAAGTTGAGAAAAACCGAACATCGCTCCTAGAGAAGTTGCTTTTTGCGTCCATCTGGAAAATGGACTGAGAGCGCATCGCAGACGAAACGTAGCGCACGGTAAAAGATATAAATATAAGCGAAGGGTCTGTAGTTTGACATGAGCCCGCTGCATGGCGTCTCCATGTAGAGTTACATGAATGAGCGGTCGGCGTTGGTACCTTTCATGGAGGTCCTTTCTTTCACATTGCTTTCTCCGCATGATCACAACCAGAAGAAGAAGTTCTGAAAGTCCAATTTCTCAGTCGGATTATTCAACTTCAGTTCAGATTGTTGGACAGGAAATGGGATTATTCGCAGAACAATTCGTGAGAAAGAGAACATATACTGTAGCGAATCTAGATTGCACTATGGCTGAAGCATTGATCTAGACAAAATCGACGCTTTCTTGCAGTCCACAAAACAAAGACTTCATTCGGTGGGATCGGTCACATCCCTGTCTACGGAGGAGTTCCTTTCATGGAAACGGGCGAATGGCGCCGTGCAATCGAGGAGAATGTTATTGAAGGTCCTGGATACACTAAGAAAAGACCGGCAGCCAGTTTTGCTTCTTGTTTGCACTGTTTGAGCCTGAAAAGGTAGCAAGGCGTTTAGCGATCAGAGTGCGGATTGCTCTTTCTGTGCGAAGTGTATTGGCTAAATGTTCTCAACACCAAACGCCATACTGCTGATGAACTTTAATACGTGAATACATCCGATTTCAATATGAAGCAGATGTTCTGTTTGAGCTTTGCACGAGGTTGTTATACAGAGTTTATTGGCTAAGGTTTCGGCTGTATTGCCTCCATCAGAGCCTGAAAAGAACAAAAGCGGTTCAACTTATCCGGCCAAGCATCACCTCCAGTTCACATCAACTTCAGAACGAATCTTTTTCAAGCCTGAGACAATAGTAAAGTCTCACCTTCTATGAGCCAAAATCAAGAGACCAGCAATATAGACGAGGTGGGCACCATCGGCATGGATCCTAGTGAGAGTTTGCGTTCCTCATTGAAGGTTGGCCTCGAACTCGGTGCTCCTATGTTATAGCATATGACACCGAGTTTGCGCCAACCTTCAATAGTGAACGCAAAGCCTCATTAGGATCCATGCCGACGTTACCACGATGGGCAGTCAAGCTTCAGACTAGAATGAGAGCCTGAGATATGCCAGTATGAAGCGTTCTGTGAAAGGAGCGATTGATCATTTTTTTCTTTCTGTCAATTAGGTATTTTTTCATTGATCGTTTTCAGTAGCTGGTTTAACGGGAATGCGTCAGAGCGCAGTCCGGTCGATCCTTCGCAGAACTGATTGTTGCAAGAGAAGGGCGAGATTTACACGATTCCATGAAAACTCGTACCCGCCGCGATTTCATGCATTCCGGTATCCGCCAAATAAGCCCACTTTGGAGTCTGACTTCTCAAGGAGTATGAGGTCCCTGAAACAGCTACTCTCCCTAATTTGGAAGAGGATGGAAGCCTTGGGATGTTGCACACATTAGGGTGGGTTATGACGTCAACGCGGCCTTGCGGGACCCAGCAACCGACTTGCCTTGCATTCATTCTGCAACGGATTAAAAGCAGCGTTCACGATGAAAAAGTTGTCCCTTTTTCGGCAGAAACGTAAGCTTTGGGTCCTTCTAAGAACAGTAAGGACGGAAGTACCAGAAAAACGGCCAGGAAGTGGGTGCAAATCTCGTACACCGGTTTACCCATTGGATCACCCCGCCCACGTCATATAACAATTGTCCTACTTTCGTTCCACCTGAGGGACAGCCACCGAATTTTTGAATACCCCTTATCGCGAAAGGTTCTAACATCTCAGCATGTGCACTGGTCCATCTTATTTTTAAAGTGTTTTCCGTACTGGAAACGGAAAACAAAGTCACTTTAGACCTTTGAAGCGCAGAATCAATTGCCGATGTAAGGTTCGATGCTTTGTCTGCAGTCGGCCAAAACACACGAGAAGGCATAATTAAATATTGCAGAGATTTCTCTGATTGGCTTTTCTCCGGTACTTGAGTGTTCTGTGGGGACTTTTCCATGTTGACGTCCACTTGGTGGACGTACCCACTCAAAAACATCGAGAACTAGAATACGGTTTTTATCGTAAGCACTGTCTCTGAGTTCTGCAGAAATAAAAGTTCTGACTTTGAACAATAAAAAACGTAATAAACTGCTATGGTAAAGCCGTGGCCTACTTCTGTGAAGAATGACAGTAGAATGATAGGTAACAGACGATCAAATATGTAAACAGCAACTGTTGATGATAAATGACGGGGTAATATTTCATTTTTAATGACAGCTATCTCCAATAGAATTCAGATTTGTGACGAATAGGGCACTCGTAAGACTCGGTTTCCTAAAAGGCTGTCTCAGGTGCTTGTCGAGGCTTCTCATGATGGCCGTGAGACGCAAGCAAAAACAAAACATGAAGGGTGATTTCGACGAAGTCACGTTGCCCAGATGAAGCGTTCAATGTGATGAAATGCAATGTAAGACCATAATAAAAGAAAACGAGATAGATGATAGCATTCGATGAAGGAGGTAGACGAACGGTAATCTGTGATGCAGAGTTGTCCAGGAGCCATCATGCCTAGTAATTTGTATTGGTGGAGAACAGAACCTTACTCCACAGCAATGCAGTGTAACGAGAAAGCAATAAAATTACAGAGCTGACTTACTGGTAATTACTGAAGGCAATAATAAGTGGTGTCGGAACAGCAAGATAAAGCACGGAGACGAGGTTCTTGCATTTATGCTATCTACTCCTGCCGGATCAGGGAGGCGAATCTCTGGTCTGAAGTAAACATCTTCCAGGATCCGCGAAAACTACACGAAGCAGCACGTAGGCCGCTGCCGGATGAACCCAGGATTTTTTCTTTCTTTTCGAGTTCATAATATGACCACAATATTTTATAAATAGCTCCATCTTCGTGTTTGGCTGCTATCGATCACCGTCAAGGATATTGCTGTGTTATTCACCTGGTACCTTGGATAACTCAACTGAGGTTACACGTCAACAAGGCGCATGGTTTACCATTCGCGCCTTGGGCCTGGGTCTTACGCCTGAGATTCGTATCAGATCAAAGAGGCACCTGAACTCGCAAGCCCCAGAATAGCTTCGGCTAGTTGCGTTGCCGAGGCTGGCCGTATCCTCTGTCTATATATTCCATTATTATCAGATCAATATACCCCGAAAAAAAAATGTTCAAAACGTTTCTTTGATGGGATCGCTAGTTTCCAAACCCAATCAGACTCTACCAGTATTGATCCCTCGGTGAAGGTTACTACATATATGAGAGACATCTAAACTGTTTTCGGCTCTCAGGTAAGAGCAGAACAGTCCAGGTGCCATTTCTCGTGTTGATAATGTTGCTGTTCTCATTTGTGTTTTCTTTTTCTAGTGTCAAAGGCGCACACTATTTGTCTATCATTGTCGATGGCGCACCTAGAGTGCAATATGAATATAAAATATAAAATGTAAGCAGCAGCCTAAAGCTTGAGTATTTGAAAATCTCCCCCTCTTTGCAATTGGACAAGTAACAATAAGACGAGGACGCAGGGTGAGTCATACACCCCACACTCATGAAAATGAAAAATTGTTCTGATGTCAGATATCTGCTAGCGTTAACAGACATCGTTTACTTAGAAACTTAGCAGAAAACTTCCAAGCACAATACAAACTGAATTTTGGGATTTTCATGTTATTGTGTAGTAGACCCCTCCCAAGCGATCACCACTGGTCCGACCCCCTTCACTCACCACCACAGGCCACACCCCGTTACTGATTTTCGAACTCGATAGAGACTAGAGGGATGAATGAATTTCAACCGTGTTATCGTTCTTCACTCAACTGCCGGTCTATCTCCTCACCCTGGTTTGCTCTCACGTATCGGCTGCGAATGAAGACAAATACAGACATGAAACAACTCGTCCCCGAAATTTTGGCCCATAAAACATGCCCACTTTCAAGAAGCCATAACTCTGTTTGTAGGTGGTTTTGTTCAACGCTAGAGATAGCGCTGTGTTCAGCGTGTGGTTCTCCCCAAGATAAGCATGAAATCTGAGAAAAAAACTGGGTTTCCTGTACCTTCAAGCCTCAGCCATAGTTGGCCGATCGGCGTAGCGGGCCCAGTAGATAATCATGAAAGACAGGAATGAGGAGAGGTAAAAAAACACCCGGTGTAGCCGATTCTATTAATATTTGGATTATAAAAGGTAAGAAGTGAATGATATCACTGATTTCATTTTCACATGTTTTATACATATCGACCGCGTCGGCCACACCGGTAGATTAAAAGCGACGAAAAAATAATTTCTTTTTTTTAATTAAGAAATTCGAACACTTGCAGCAAAAACTTTGTTTGGGTAGGGGTGGAGGGGGGTGCGGGTAATTTGGGGCGCTGAACACGAATTTAAGATTCATTTTCAGTTTTCCGGAGGGAGGAGTACGGTAGGTTACTGTGACCAAATGATGCTTTTCTTACTGTAACTTTAAGAAATCTTCCTAGAAATTGAAATCTTACCTTTTATCGGTGTTCAGCGCTCCAAATTTCTTCCCTCCCCCTTCAGACAAAGTTTAGGCTGGAAATGTTAAAAATTGGTGAAATCCAAAAAAAATACTTTTTCTGCAGTTTTTGCTCTACCCATGTGCATTCAAAGCAGGGCTCGCGATAAAATCGATTGTTGTGCTATCCTCATGAGAAGGTAGATCTCCAATAGAATCAAGAACGTAAAAATAAGACAAAAGCTAGAGAAAACGCTCAAGAACAAGTTAGTGCTTGGTGTCATAGGGAGTCAGCTATCGAGATTTCTATAAATGCCAAATTTGCAGTCTTATATTCTGCTTCTAAAGTAATCGCTAGGCACACTAAAAGACTACTGACTACTTTAAAAGCAAAATGGTCATGGAAACCTGTTGATTGGGGGGCGTGCGGGCACCTGCTTTAGCGGCATTACCTTGTTTTTTGTGAGTATTCCCGCAAAACTTCACCTACATATTTTTACTTACTTTTACTTTTGTAAGCAGCAGATCTACATTTTCATGAAAAGAGCACAAGAACTGTCCCAATCGCAAACCCTGCAAAATATGCACATCCTCAAGTTGTTTCTTTTAACCTTCCCCCACAACACAAAACAGGCTTTTTTTACCATTCACGTCCTCACCTAATTTTAAGACTGCAAGGTCGGACAGCGTGCATAATTGCGTCATCGTATTCAATGTCCCACTGGTGGGACACGTTTGCTCGAATGGCACGCCACTTAAAATCGATGTTTGCTTTTCATGCTCATCGCCTAGCTATCAGTGAGGTTAGATTTGTACCTAAATTTCTGCTCGCAAAATTCTTTCCCACAGGAGAGCGAATTTCTTTAGATTACCGCAGGGTCAAGTGGGGATACTATCTGGGCACCGCTGTTCCGGTGATCTCCACTTATATGGGTTACTTTGAATGCGATTCACAAATTAGATATCTGCTTTCAAATTGCGCACAGTTCACCGCAATGTTAAAACAACATGGTGAGGTTGCGGTCACACACTAAAACTACGGTGGAAGACGCTAGATTTAATATCCAACGACAGCACAGCTGATTTTATGGGTGTGTTACAGTTTTTCTTATTTTTCTTATTTGCTTCAGCAATAGTTTTGTTTCTGGCTCTTATAATATTGCTAATAGGGGCTTTCTTAGTGTGCGAGAGGAATTCGCCGTTTTTTCTCGATTTCAAAACGGAATTTCGAAAAAAACACGCTCGAAGAAACAGCTAAATTTCCTCCCACACTAAGAATAGTCCTTATTCGCAATATTTAAACAGTCAGAAACAAAAATAATGCCGAAACAAACAAGAAAAAAAGAAAAACCGTAATTTACCCGGAAAATCAGCTGTGCTGTCGATTGATAGTGAAATCTGGCGTTTTCCATCGTAGTTTTAGTGTGTGACCGCAACCGCACCATGTCCTTTTCAACATTGCGGTAAACTGTATGGCTTAGATTACGTCATGATTGGCGCTGTTTTTGCAGCCGTTTTTTCTTTATGAGTCCGAGCAATTTTTACAAAAGCTAGACTGTGCTATAATGGACTACAGACGGACCATGAAATTAGTAGTCTAATCTAGGTTAGGTTTATACATTCGTCATATGAAAGTTGGACAAGTAATATCGCCCTCCTGATACGCCACGGCGGTGCCGCTGGACCATTCATACTTCGCTGGAGAAGCGAAAGACAGTTGAGGGTGAAAAGGGAAAGTGGGACAGTTATTTCGGATTGTCAGTCGGTAACTGACAATCACAACAACTGAACATTTAGATTATTTCAGCACGAAATAGCTCGAATACTTTATCTTGTGGAGGCTGTTTAGATATTACCCTAGGGTGGAATGTCGTGCCTACTTGCCCCATTTATGTTGAATGACCCACGTTTCTGCTGCATGCAATTAACACTTATTTCTGCGAACGTACATAAATCCTCAAATGAGGCGTTGCAGGGATGGTCTCGTGAGGGTAACAGAGATATTGGACGAAACACTGGAATGGCGAGAGATGAAGTTGCATGCAGGCTTTTATCGTTCGACTATAGGATGTCAATAAGAGATTGTTCATTTCCCAAAGTACATCGACATTAGCGTAACATTCAATGCAGCTAAGAAAGTTCACAGAAAGCTTAGGAGAGCACAGAAGGGGGATATAGACAGAAATGCCGAATTCCCTCATTCGAATAATTCATTCAACCTTTAGTCAGAATCCCACAAATGATTCAGCAGCGAGCCTTTTCAACTCTGCGAGGAATGTCATACGATCAGAAAAGACAAATTGGAAAAAAAATTTTGAAAAAAAAATCCGGTAGACAGTTCCACACAATGGATCTTTTTGAGTAACGTGTGGAAACAGCGGATGAGCCAACAACCTTGAAAATTACAAGTGGCGCATAATTTTAAGCTGCCAAAGTCTTGACGCTTTTTGTTACATAACAAAATAAGTTCCTTTCGACTGTTCGACTCATCAATAGCAGTCGAAATGATTCCATTCTAGCGATGGTGAGCAGATCCCAAAATAAGAAGGGTGGCCGGAAACGTCTATGTCGGAAGCTGGAAGTGATTCAGAGCAGTTAACGTCGGGAGCGATCCCTACATGATGTGAGTAAGTCAAAACATCCAATGATCGTGACATCAATCTATCCTTAGACCCCCCCGTGTAGTGTATGATTACGTATTACCTTGGTCTTCTGAGGGGACGGGATAGGAAGTTCCACTCATGAGTTTTCAGTCGAGATGCCTGTGGATGTTTAGTGTGTGAATAAAGTTGTCACTGAACTTTTCCTCTTTTTCACAGGTGCTATGTCGCAAATAAAGCACTCATACGATGAAATTACTCGATGTCCTTTCCACATCAGAGTTGAAATCACTTCCGCAGCTACCGAAATTCGTAGTTGCTGCACATAGTTCGAAGACAGTAGTGCTGGAACAAGTACTGATCGCGCTGGGACCCCATCGCCCAAGCCCAATTCTGGTTGCAGTGCGTGTCGCAAAAGCTAGTGTCATTAACTGCGTACCGAGGCTTCAGTACGTACTCAGACATTGTGGGGTTTGCAACGCACAGCAAACACAGGTCATAAACTGAACCGCTGCAGTTAGAAACGAAAAAAGGGCAAGGCGAGTGCCCCATACCCGCCGTTTGCCCCGCGATATCCGTCTATTCACTGCCGTTGGCAGGTTTCGAGCATGCTCTGTTTATCCCGCGATATCCGGCGATTCACTGCCGTTTGCAGGTTTCGACCATGCACGGTTAGATTTGCATCGGCAAAAGAAGTTGTCGTCCTATTATAGAAGCACGTTACGCTGGGGGCGGTGTCCCACGATTTCGATAGGAGTGGGCTCCCCCAACAGGGTCACGGTCCAACTCACGGCCCGTAGGGCAGGGGTTACCCCCCGCGGTCCGCGACAGGGGCATCATTCTCGCCACGGTCAACAGCGAGGGAGCTTCCCTCGCTGAGGACCGTGGGGGAGACCCCCTTAGCGGTTAAGAATCGTCCAGAGAGTGACTCGTAGCCACTTTCCAGGAACGGCCCCGAAAGGCCGACTGCGCTCTCTCTAGCTCAGATAAATACAGCCCACTTCCCGCCGGCCAGGTCGGCCTTGTCGACTTCGCGCGGCCCCAATTTTGTTGGCGTGGCACAGCGCCCCACCTCCCGCGGAGAGAAAAGCTTTCCCGTCCGCGGAGTGTCGGCGGGCAGTCGGCTATTCCTGGGGGTCATCGAACACTGACTCATCGATTTCCACATTGGAAACATCATTGCGCCACCCACTAGAGTGGAGCCAATGAACGATTGCTAAGCAGAGAACGCTGTATTGACACTCTTTCCAAAACCCGCGCTGTGTGCGACGCTGGCCTTGGGTAGGTAAACCACCGTCCCTTAATGGCATCTGCGAATGGGAAGGCTGCAAGAAGCGATGAGTGTAGGAAGCTTTCCCGTAGAAGCTCACTCCTTCTCAGATAAAAACAGCCCACTTCCCGCCGGCCAAGTCTGGCTAGTCGACTTCGCGCGGCTCCAATTTCGTGGGTGTGGCACGGCGCCCCACTTCCCGCGGACAGAGAGGCTTTCCCGTCTTCCCGCGCAGTGTTGGCGGGGAGTTGGCTATCCATGGGGGTCATCGAACACTCACTCATCGATTCTCACTTTGATATCATCATTGCACCACCCACTAGAGTAGAGCCAATGAACGATCGCTGAGCAGAGATCGCAGTGTTGAGAGTCTTTTCAAAACCCGCGCTGTGTGCGACGCTGGTCTTGGGCAGGTCAACCACTGTCCGTTAATGGCATCTGCGAATTGGAAGACTTCAAAAACCAGTGAGTGTGGGAAGCTTCCCGTATAAGCTCACCCCTTATATGTCAAGAGCAATTCAAGGTGAAATCCCCAGAAGCGAATTTTTGAAATTTTAATTTAACAGACCTTTACTTAAAGGGTGATTTTTAAATGTGCCGCGAACTGTTTTACGGCTGTCTTCTGTCAGTCATCAGATTAGTGGCAGAAGAGCCGCAGAGTGCTTGTTCACTGTGTACGGGCAGTCAACGAAACGGCGCTGCCGACTGCCCGCGACCAATTTATTGGCCTTCCGCGGGAAGGGTTACGGGACGTCGGCTAGTGGTACCGCGGGAAGTGTGCTGTCTCTATCTGAGTTACTTGTCTAGAGCAGTTCAAGATGAAATCCCCAGGAGCGGATTTTTCAAATTTTGTTTTAACAAACCTTTACTTAAAGGGTGACTTTCGAATGTGCCGCAAACTGCTTTAGGTTTGTCTTCTGTCAGTCATCACATTAGCCGTAACGCGGTAGCAGAAGGGCCGCAGAGTGCGTGTTCACCGTGTATGGGCAGTCAACCAAACAGCGCTGCCGACTGCCCGCGACCGTTCAATTGGCCTTCCGTTGGAAGGGTTACGGGACGTCGGCTAGTGGTACCGCGGGAAGTGTGATGTCTCTATCTGAGAGGATGAGGCCACCTATATACGTGCTGTGCTGCTGATATGCGCCTGATCAATTTCAGAGTGATCGATAACTTGATTTGGCTGATCACGCATATTCATGCCCTCTTAAATCGTGAAAAGGTGTGTCGTTCAAATACTTTTAACCGTCTTTAGTTTGTCAAAGATTAGGAGAATTGTCAGCAGGTAGGTCCCACAACGAACGGTGTACGGCGCCGAGTCGAGCTTTTACGCTTCCTTCGTACACGTACAGGCTATAAAACGGTGAAACTCACTTGGTTCCTACGCGTGCTGGTGCAGAGCGGAGGTTAGAGACAGTGAGAGAGCGTAGGGTAGACGGAGGCCGAGGCGTCGCGCGCGCCGCTCGAGCTTCGATCGATGTGAATTACGACGTTTTGTAGAGGGTACAATTTTTCGTTTTGGGTGTCTCAGCACAGCGGATGTGCCACATAGTCGTTTTTAAGTTTCGCAATCTAACGCAGGAGTATTGAGAAATGCTGGGAAACCTTTTGGGCATATCAAGGAACAAAAATACAACCTTACATATTAATTCTGTGTAAATGATATATGGCAGATAAATAAAGAACTGAGCCAGCGAAAGCCATATTCAGCGTGCGAATGAGGGAGTAATCGCTTAATGAGCTCTCGACGTGCACTTTGCCACTTGATCGTTTTTCAATTTGATGTTGACCGAAACCATGATAAATTTGGAATACGTGACTCGCAAGAATATCCAAATGATCATGAAGTTTTGTTCGCACAGAGAGGAGACAGTTCGCTTTTCACGACTACGGGAGCAGCGCACTGCATCCCGTGGATTCCTGGGTCTTGGGTTGATCATCTACTACGAAGAATAGAAGGGCCAGGACAATTCCAGACAATTCAAGAAAGAATATGCTGATTTCGAGCGGCCCTTGCATTCAAGCAAAGCTACTCAATGTCAGAGAATTGTCGACGTTACATAGTAAGTTCGAAGGAGAGCCTTATCCTTGAAGTTCAAGGACTAAACCATTTCAGACGTTCAAATTTTCGGCGTTTGTGTATGACACAGGACATATCATGATAGGTGGAAAAATTGAAGTTGAATGCTCCGGGATTCTCAATCGAGGTTTTCTCCAGAATTTCTGGGTTTGGTGCAGCCTATCTGCTAAATATTCCAATCCCGTAGACCATCCTTCGTAAAACAGTAAAGAAATCGTACACGGCTTTTTTTGCGCGTACGATGCATTTGAATAATCCATCCTCTATACAATACATATCCAAGTGCCAGGAGAATTATAAGAAATTTAGGTAACACAAGTTTTTTCTTAATTAAATGGTTAAAAAGTCATACACTTTCTAGGAATAATTCGAAATTGATTATGAGAGATTGAGTCGCACAATTAGTCTCACAAATCAAAATAAACATGCTTCCCGGGTTTTTGGGGCGTTTCTCACTGCCTCCCGGTGTCAGTGTTGAGGTCAGATTCTAGGTAGCAATTTTCCCTTAAAGCTCATGGACTTGGATCTTGGATCGACCGCCTTAAAGGCATCGCACACGATGAAAACCGAATACCAGTAATTGCGTACAGTCGGACTAGCGGGTCATGACAAGGTGACTCAGAAAGTTTGGAGTTTCGAAATCGTCTCTGAATGAAGATTTTCTCGCTCGAAACGACTTTCTGGGCTTGGGGGGGGGCAGCATTGGGGTCGATCCGTTGTTACAAGGAACAAAACTTCGTGGTCGCTGCTGGCGGGCGTGCGTTGACGCATCCTAAAGCGCAGAGCACAACCCAGTCGATTTCCGATTCGGCATCGACCGGAAGCAGCTGACATCAATGAATTCAACTGGTTGGTAACTCTTTTCGATTTGTTTGAAGCCGTCGTTCTTCTAGGCTTCCTCGCTGAACTGCTTCCCACGCTTCGCCAAGGAACGAATCGTAAAACTGTCGCTTGCGTTCTCCGCGCTACTATCCCAAGTTGATGTCGGCGCAAACTTCAAATGATATTTTGAAGTTGCTTAGAATGGGTTTTTCTTGGAAAATTGACGTTTTTGACGGGGCCTTTTGCAACCGTTAGTCACAGTAAGGATATAACAACGCGAAAACGTCAAAGACCGAAATATGGTTTCCATCGTGTACGATGTCAGGGGTAGTTTCTGATAATATATGTAGTATAGATACCCTACCAAGCGCGAAATCTCATTTCGCTCAAATAAGCGAGAAAAGGCAAGGAAAAGTCGACCACGCCCCTAGAGAAAAAAATGGGTTACGCCTATTGACAAGTTCTCGACCTCAATAGGGACGAGACGCGCGAGGGATTAAATTAAAATATACGTTGTCTCATTTCTTATTGGTCTAGCTTTATACTGCTGCCCGCTCCGGTGCGATGGCTGCGAAAGACGGGTAAAAACAGGTCCGAGATAAATCGTCCACGAGTTTCTCACCGTCTGATTTCACAATCTTTGAGCGGGCATGACTCTGTTGACTCTGTTCATAGGATAATCTGAGCGGTTCTGGAGGCACCATTGAGATCAGTCCGAAATTCTCTCCAGGATAAGCAAAGAAATGGTAATCTATTTCAAGATTGAACTGTGCCTTCAAGCCTATGTATTTCCGAACAAAATATATATGAGACACCACTAAGTAGCTGAGTCGGACACAAGACTCGGGAGTCAGGCAGGACTCGAACCTACAACGCCTTTTTCCAATCGAGAGTTTCACCATCACACCGCCGACACCCGCGGCGTTATTAAGAAGTGAGCAAGCAAGCGCCAGTTCAAGCGCAAACGCGCTACCAGGACTGCCCAGCGCTGTTTAAAGGCAGCATACACGCTCGTACAAGTTGTCGAGATAACTACATTAGTGGGGTCGTGCGGGCCCTAGAAGAGCCTTCACGAAGTTTTAAGCATCAAAAACGAGTTAAAGTGACCGTATTTGAGCCGTATCAAGTCACCAAATCATCCTTTCCCGGCCCATCGATCCGGGCTCCGCCCCTTAATACAGATATTCATTGCTCGATTACGGTAATTTTAGATACTTTTTTTCGCCTCTGACGGCGTAGGCGTTCCAGAAAGGGCCGTACGATTACATGAGCGTCGTTATCCCAACAAACTTCTTGCTAGCTCCGCTATTTCAGCAAATGCGGTACAACTCGTTCACTTCCGGACCAATATAGAAAGAACCGTTATATCTTCATTTCAGTCGATTTTTTTTTCGGTTTTTTCGTCATTTCTGAATATTACAGCTTCAGACCTTCGATTCATTCCATAAAACTGATATCATTTTCGAGCGTGTATGCTGCCTTTAAATCAGGTATTGGCCGGGCGCGCGCCACAGCCGCCAAACGCGCTTGAGATGGCGCAAACGCGCTATGGCTGTTCATAACGGAATGCCCTCGTTGGCTAGCCCACACGCGCTATGGATAACCCAAACGCGCTTTGGCTAGCCCAAACGTGCTATGGCTAGCGCGAAAGCGCTTGGTCTAGCGCAAGCGCGCTATGACGGCGCTGTTTGTCATCGAGTGTTCATCAACCGCGTTAATGCTAGCCTTCATTTGATATACTAGCATTCCTAACCTCTTTTTTCCAATTCGTCACTTCGATTGCTTCAACAGTTTTCACTTGAACGCTTGTATGAGCAAATAGGAAGAATGTTACTATTGGCACTGTCTCATATTGCAGGGTCTTCGAACATCTGACTATCACAGCTAATTGTTTGTAGTGACTCGTGCAATTAAATAGAAGAAAATTTTAATATACTAATTAATAAAATTTGTATACTATATATATATATATATATATATATATATATATATATATATATATATATATATATATATATATATATATATATATATATATATATATATATATATATATATATATATATATATATATATATGTATTATTTATATGTATATATATATATATATATATATATATATATATATATATATATATTACTATATATATATACATATATATATACATATATATACATATATATATATATATACATATATTTATGTAAATTTATTATATATATGTATATATACATATATATACATATATATATATATATATAAATATATATATATACATATATATATACATATATATATTATATATAAATATATATATAATATATTATATATATGTATATATATACTATAGTTGTACCTTCCGAATATTCGAATAGTTTCGGATAATTTGAATCTGTGCGTCAATATCAAAAAAACTGTATTTGAACAGTCTTGGTTTCTCAGCATTGCTGTAGGGAGGGATCTTCCCAAACTTGATGGGGAGGTGGGCTTCACTCTTTTGCAAACCTGCAGCTATGCATTATTTGCAATTTTATTCGAATATCGAATAGTTTCGAATGGATATCGGATCAGTACCGTGGAGCAACAGAATCCTGCTCTCTCATTAAGTATTGGAACACTTATAGTTGATTACAGCTAAGAACCACGAACAGTTCGGATACATGCTGCAATTAAAGAGAAAATGGAAGTTATTCGATTATTCGATATTCGAATGCCACAACTATAATATATACAGCTTATAATGTGCGTTCTAAGTAATAAAATAGCTTAAACGCACGCATTCAAACAGGAACGTGTTGCGTGAGTGCTCATGAAGGTGTGATAGGAGTTTTCACTTCACACTTCAAAGCTTTCACTTCCAGAAGATGCGAAAGGATTGATAAGTTTTGTCAGAATTTGTTGTGAGAGTGAGAAATTGGTTGCATGAGCACCAGGAGTGTGCGTAATAGAAATTCTGTAATCCGTTAGTCGTTAGTCGTTCAACCGGCCAAAACCCTCGTTAGTCGTTAGTCGTTAAAAATCTAGGCTCTGAAAATAAGCATAGTTGGGGCAGAAAAAAGTCTCTATGAATAGAAAAAAGGAAGGCGTGAGGAGATGTATGTTTTCCAAAACATTCATGGCCATTAAAGACACAAATCACTCCCCTTGTTACAGAGCCTAGTTCAATCTGCAAACCTACAAATAAGGCCCCGGTCATAGTTGGATGAGCCGACGCCTCCAGCCCGGTCGATACACACAGAATGCATTGGAAATGGGATGCAAAAATCACTCGGTGTATCCCCCCACCCCACACCCCAACACCCCCAACACCCACCCGGTCGATACGTATTCATTTTCGAACTACCTGCAGCCGTATTATCACTATCGTAGATGCGGAGTGGTTGTTTTTCCAAAAAACCAACTATGAAAATGAAGAAATCATTCTCAAAACTGCACCACTCCTATGATAGTGATGCCCAACCCTGCGAGTAGCGGGGAAATCGAGGATACATAATTTTAAATATGCACGAAAGCCTAACAATCGAGAGTGTGTTTTCATTGATTTTGTCATTTTTTCGGTAAGGAAATAAACAATATGGGAAATCGAGGAAATCTTTGACTCTTCGCTTTTTTCAGTGCGAAATTTGCCATTCTGATTATATGATATTATTTGAGATCTACCCGGCGGGGGCAAGACGGAGAATCGCACCGACTTTGCACTAATTGGTCTGTGTTTTTATTAGTTAAATTTGCATTTATTTCGTCCTCTGAATGTCGATGATTTTTGACTGCTCGGCATGAGACTGCGATCTGTTTCGTCATCGCTGTGCACGTGTGCACGAACTAAGCTTCTTTAGGGCCCTAGAAACTCTGTTGTAGCCCGTTTTTCACCGTGCTACCTTCATAGTTTTTCAGCTGTTTTTGATCTAAACTGATTTTTGTAGTTTTTTCGATAACGTTTTTCATCGTGACCACTGCCTTTAATACAGATATTCATTGCTCGATTACGGTAATTTTAGATACTTTTTTTCGCCTCTGACGGCGTAGGCGTTCCAGAAAGGGCCGTACGATTACATGAGCGTCGTTATCCCAACAAACTTCTTGCTAGCTCAGCTATTTCAGCAAATGCGGTACAACTCGTTCTATTCCGGACCAATATAGAAAGAACCATTATATCTTCATTTCAGTCGATTTTTTTTCGGTTTTTTCGTCATTTCTGAATATTACAGCTTCAGACCTTCGATTCATTCCATAAAACTGATATCATTTTCGAGCGTGTATGCTGCCTTTAAATCAGGTATTGGCCAAGCGCGCGCCACAGCTGGCGCAAACGCGCTTGAGATAGCGCAAACGCGCTATGGCTGTTCATAACGGAATGCCCTCGTTAGCTAGCCCACACGCGCTATGGATAGCCCAAACGCGCTTTGGCTAGCCTAAACGTGCTATGGTTAGCGCGAAAGCGCTTGGTCTAGCGCAAGCGCGCTATGACGGCGCTGTTTGTTATCGAGTGTTCATCAACTGCGTTAATGCTAGCCTTCATTTGATATACTAGCATTCCTAACCTCTTTTTTTCCAATTCGTCACTTCGATTGCTTCAACAGTTTTCTACTTGAACGCTTGGATGAACAAATAGGAAGAATGTTACTATTGGCACTGTCTCATATTGCAGGGTCTTCGAACATCTGACTATCACAGCTAATTGTTTGTAGTGACTCGTGCAATTAAATAGAAGAAAATTTTAATATACTAATTAATAAAATTTGTATACTATATATATATATATATATATATATATATATATATATATATATATATATATATATATATATATATATATATATATATATATATATATATATATATATATATATATATATATATATATATATATATATATATATATATATATATATATATATATATATATATATATATATATATATATATATATATGAATATATTTATATATATATATATATATATATATATATATATATATATATATATACATATATATATTATATATAATATATATATATATATATATGTATATATATACTATAGTTGTACCTTCCGAATATTCGAATAGTTTCGGATAATTTGAATCTGTGCGTCAATATCAAAAAAACTGTATTTGAACAGTCTTGGTTTCTCAGCATTGCTGTAGGAGGGATCTTCCCAAACTTGATGGGGAGGTGGGCTTCCACTCTTTTGCAAACCTGCAGCTATGCATTATTTGCAATTTTATTCGAATATCGAATAGTTTCGAATGGATATCGGATCAGTACCGTGGAGCAACAGAATCCTGCTCTCTCATTAAGTATTGGAACACTTATAGTTGATTACAGCTAAGAACCACGAACAGTTCGGATACATGCTGCAATTAAAGAGAAAATGGAAGTTATTCGATTATTCAATATTCGAATGGCACAACTATAATATATACAGCTTACAATGTGCGTTCTGTGTAATAAAATAGCTTAAACGCACGCATTTAAACAGGAACGTGATGCGTGAGCGCTCACGACGGTGTGATAGGAGTTTTCACTTCACACTTCAAAGCTTTCACTTCCAGAAGATGCGAAAGGATTGATAAGTTTTGTCAGAATTTGTTGTGAGAGTGAGAAATTGGTTGCATGAGCACCAGGAGTGTGCGTAATAGAAATTCTGTAATCCGTTAGTCGTTAGTCGTTCAACCGGCCAAAACCCTCGTTAGTCGTTAGTCGTTAAAAATCTAGGCTCTGAAAATAAGCATAGTTGGGGCAGAAAAAAGTCTCTATGAATAGAAAAAAGGAAGGCGTGAGGAGATGTATGTTTTCCAAAACATTCATGGCCATTAAAGACACAAATCACTCCTTGTTACAGAGCCTAGTTCAATCTGCAAACCTACAAATAAGGCCCCGGTCATAGTTGGATGAGCCGACGCCTCCAGCCCGGTCGATACACACAGAATGCATTGGAAATGGGATGCAAAAATCACTCCGGTGTATCCCCGCACCCCCGCACCCCCAACACCCCCAACAGCCGCCCGGGCGATACGTATTCATTTTCGAACTACCTGCAGCCGTATTATCACTATCGTAGATGCGGAGTGGTTGTTTTTCCAAAAAACCAACTATGAAAATGAAGAAATCATTCTCAAAACTGCACCACTCCTATGATAGTGATGCCCAACCCTGCGAGTAGCGGGGAAATCGAGGATACATAATTTAAAATATGCACGGAAGCCCAATACTCGAGAGTGTGTGTTTATCGATTTTTGTCATTTTTCCGGTAAGAAAATAAACAATATGGGAAACCGAGAAAATCTTTGACTCTTCGCTTTTTTCAGTGCGAAATTTGCCATTCCGATTATATGATGTTATTTCAGATCTACCCGGTGGTGGCAAGACGGAGAATCGCACCGACTTTGCACTAATTGGTCTTTGCTCAGCGTCGCGAGCCGAGCGCTTGCGTGGTTTAGAGCTTGTACCCATAATGGTGAAAAACCGGAAGAAATTGACACCCAATTTAAAATTTTACCCCTGAGGCTCCGTCCATACGTGGCGAGAGCGTGCGATTACGCAAAGTCGATGATCATCGTGGGCACACGATTCGCTAGCCGCTCACAGGCGCTCCTTCTCGCGCGCTTGCTCTCGCGCGCTTGCGCCAGCATCACGAAGCAAGCAGCAGATTTCACGCTTACTGCTCCATCACTGAAGCAGGTGGCATTAAACCTGTATCAAAACTATTGCCCTTGTTTGCTATAATCCCACCACGGGAGTCGAAAACCGTGGGAAATCATCAGCCGTTGCGACGATTTGAGCGATTGATCACCCGATCAAACGTTTTCAATCGAATCAACACGAGGCAGGGGTGTTTGCCTGTGTTAATTTGCAGGCAGCGTTATTAGGCAGCGTCCATACGTGGAGAGAGCGGGCGCTCCCGCTGTTGTGCGCCTCTCGACGCTCCTCAACGCTGCCTGCAAATTAACACAGGCAAACACCCCTGCCTCGTGTTGATTTGATTGAAAACGTTTGATCGGGTGATCAATCGCTTAAATCGTCGCAACGGCTGATGATTTCCCACGGTTTTCAACGTCCGTGGTGAGATTATGAAGAACAAGGGGAGTGGTTTAGATACAGGTTTAATGCCACCTGCTTTAGTAAGCTTGAAACTTGCTGCTTGCTTCGTGGTGCTGGCGCAAGCGCGCGAGAGCGAGAGGGCGAGGGCGCGCGAGAAGGAGCGCCTGTGAGCGGCTAGCGAATCGTGTGCCCACGATGATCATCGATTTTGCGTAGTCGCACGCTCTCGCCACGTATGGACGGAGCCTTAAGGAGCGTCGAGAGGCGCACAACAGCGGGAGAGCCCGCTCTCGCCACGTATGGACGCTGCCTGAGAGGTCCCAGCACCACTTTACGGAAACCCCATATCTCGGATTTATGACTGAAAATCGAAGGACGGCACCCTTAACAATCCAATCATCGGATACAGTTCCCGTCGTTGGGCAGTTGTGGCCTGCAGGCACCGCTCCATCTTATCACCTCTGATAGTGCCCTCTGCGAAAATCTTCGCTGGAGCCGTTCAGTGCCGAAACCGGTTCAGTGAGCCTACCATAAAGTAGCGCGATCGACACGAACTCGCATAAATGCTGCGCCTAACCCTGCGCAAAGTTTCGTTGGGGTTTTAATATGGGGGTTCCAGAACTGCGAAGCAGTGTTAGTAGATATAATAAACACTGGAAGCTACGGTTATGTTAAACCATTCAACTAGAACAACTAACAGGGCAATATGTATCAATGCTGGTGTAAGCCTTGGGTTGGAGCGCGATTTGAATGACTACTGACTTTCTAACGAATTTTGGAATTGCTTACGAAAATATTTTTAATTTCGTTAGTCATTAGCCGTTAGTCGTAACACCCAAAAAGCCCATTAGTCGTTAAATTCGTTAGTCGTTAGTCGTAACTACGCACATCCCTGATGAGCACACACACTGGGAAGAATTTCCCGAGTTTTCTCAAGAATCAGCTAGAACCTGCCGCCTCGCTGCAGGACCGGAGCTAAAGTGTCCGGTCCCAGTGACAGATTCCCAGTGGATTTGCGTTAGGATAAGGTTAATACGTGGATTCCTGCTGTCTCGAACAGGCGAAAATGCTTTAATGTCGGAATTCTGTCGAGAATCCGCCGTGTTGCTTGCCACTGCATCCCAAGATTCGAACCACCAACCCTTACCAATCCATCTCCTTGTGGTTCGCCGCAGCATGTTTATTCAGACTTTTTATAGATAAAACCCGGGAGATCACATAAACCTATAAGGCACTAATCTCGGAATCGAGGAAGAAGTGTAAATCCTTCATTCGAACTGACTTCTTAGTTTAATTCTATACTTGGGCAAAATGGTCAAAATTTTCGAATTTCGAATATTATTCGAAAACGAAAATTTTCGAATTTCGAATATTATTCGAGAACGGAAATTCTCGAATTTCGAATATTATTCGAAAATGAAAATTTTCGAATTTCAAATTTTCGAATATATTCGAAAATCCAAATTTTCGAATTTCGAATTTACGAATATATTCGAAAATCCAAATTTTCGAATTACCGAATATTTTTTCCCGAATTTTCGAATAAATTGCAATTTTTTGACAGATTCTCGGGGTTTCCAAATAATATTCGACTTGTCATACACAACGACTGAACAAATAAGGAAGTGGATCAGCAAGCACCCGCCAAGAAAAGGAAAGCTAACAGAAAAACAATATTTTTATTCGTCTCCAGCCGCTATTGTTAAAACAAACAACTAGTGCATTGCACAAAATCAAAAGTACGACAAGTAGTCGAGATCGTTGCATCTACGCGTTTTTATAAGTTCATTTTTTACCTTGCACACTTTTCTGCTTGTTTACATTTTGAAGCACTTTATCATTACAGTCACATATCATATTTCAATCACCATTATGAAATTATTTTCTACAAATCATTGTTGTCATCAATTTACAAATCTGTATTTTTCTTCAATGCTTTCCGTTTACACTGCCTGCTCATATCTTGCGCCACTTTGCAATTACAGCAGCTGAATCTCGAGTGGGTTAACACTTACTCCGCTATTTGAACAATCAATATTGGGGCCTTGGTTGAGCGCCAGGACTCTTCAGCACGAGCTTTGCTGGCGTCATCAACGATGGAGGTGCGAGCGCAGATAATTAGGGGTGAACGAAGGTGCGAACCACGCTAATGACGGGCTCCCTAATTAGACTCGTACAGGTGTATACGAATCCGTACTCTCCTCAGAAGACCACTTCTCAATGGATGTGGTTGAGCCACGAATTGTTGTCCGCTCAATTTATTCGAAATGACGAATAATTCGAATAAATCCATACACAGTATTCGAATTTCGAATATTATTCGAGAGACTCTTTTTGAAATATTCGAATTTCGAATATTATTCGAGAGCCTGTTCTTGAAATATTCGAATTTCGAATAATATTCGAAAGCCTGTTTTTGAAATATTCGAATTTTGAATAATATTCGAGAGCCGGTTTTTGAAATATTCGAATTTTGAATAATATTCGAAAACGAAAATTTTCGAATTTTGAATGATTCGAAAAATCATTCGAATAATTTTCGAATAATAAAATTCGGTCCGAAGTATATTTAATTCATATCATTCAAGTCATGAGTCTTCTGAGTATAATCCTTCGAAATTACTGTATTGGTTACTCATATCAGAAAATTAATGAGCATTCGTTCCCGCGCCACTGGTAGCGCGGTACATGAAGAGCGCTAGCCGTAGCGCGATTTCTGAAGGAATTCGATGCCTCCGGTAGCGCGCTTGACGTATACTTGATAGCAAACAGCGCCACGATAGCGTGTTTGCGCTTGCCCAAGCGCGTTTGGGCTAACCCTAGCGCGTTTAGGCTGGTGGTAGCGCGTTTGGGCTGCCCGTCAAGTCAGCCATAGCGCGTTTGCGCCGAAACTAGCGCGCGCCAGTACAAAATTTGATACTGCCCTTCATAGCGCGTTTGCGCTAAGACAAGCGCAGGCTTTCGATATACTTAATGTCGCCCCCGGTCTGCATTCTTCAGCTATATGCCATGCCATGAGAAGGCATAAAACATTCCAAAATGGTAAAATATGTACATAACGTTGCTGTCATATTTTAGGGAAGGCGCAGCACAGCTTGGAGTTCGCTCGGAGAGCGGATGGGGTGCTCCCGGAGAGAAAACAATCGATAACGCTCAATTGACACTTTGTCATGGCCTAGCAATCCTTCGATTCCTCCTCCTATTTTTCGCATTTGTCTCGTTAGAAAGGTAATTGTATGTACACTAGACACAGACTGAAAGCCTCTGTGTCCACTTCGTCGCTAGAGCGCGGCGCCAGGTGCACATAGCCAGCCGAACAGCTACTTGACACTTCTTATTCCGTGTATGCGACCAACAAGTCCCAAAACATGACACGGACGTTATATATTATGTACGTCGTCCTCGATGGGCACAAATTCGGAAAAGAAATCCTGTGATAAAGCAGAGGTCACCGGGAAAATGAAAGTGAAGGCTCTCAGATATGTGAAAAACGGAAATAGTCTGTATTTTCAGTGGAGAAGTCTATTGAATCGAGCAAGCGAGCACATGGAAACTCAATGAGGAAAGACCTCATGAAAATTAATGCCTGAGCTTCCCCTAGCCTCGGGGCGAGTAGATGCGCTCTTCTTGATGGCAGGAGAAAGAAGAGTAGTGCCTACGTGACGACGTTTACATGGCATGAGTGGTTTTTCGTTTACAGGAAGCGAAGAGATATGCCTTTTTCTGCCGTCTCTCGCTGCGAAACGGAAGCTAGCAATTTCCGATCGGCGGTACGATGCATACATCTACTTTTGTGGACACTTGTCACCTTTGTGAAAGTACAAAACCATTCACAAACACTCTCGTGTGCATGTACTTCCTTTTCAGACCTTCACATGCTCAGGCAATAACAGGCCCTGAGCCCACCCCGAACGCACTCGGAGCCGCGTCCATGTTGCGCTCCGGGTGACAAATTTGGCAATTTACGGGTCACATATGTTGCGATCCAGGCCGCATACGTTGCGCTCCGGGTGCTACCGACGAGATTGATTCGCGCAGCGCCCTGAGCGCAACTGTCGGCTGATGACGTCACAGTATATCATACAGGTAGATGGTTGCGCTCCGGACGCTTACTATAAACCGATTTAAGCAACACAGTTGCAAAAATCGATACCTCGAAGTGGTTCAGACGCTTCGCTGATCGATTATCGCACCCATTTTAGCTAATCGATCTTTCAAGGAAGAATCCATCGATTTCCATACATTCACTGAATTACCCCACTCTTCTAAATTTCCTTGACTTCATGTGACCCTTAGTTGTCCCTTTTCTAAGCTAGTGCTGATTATGAAATACCTTTAAGCTTGATACACTTTCCCCTGCTTAGAATTTTGATTCCGTCACACTTTCCCTCACAACTTCACCCATTATTCTTCTGATCTCACCTGATTTTCTCCAACTATTATGTATATTTCCCTGAAATTATTAGGTATTCTCCAGGAATTCTTGAAATTATTAGGTATTCATAACATCCGCCCTTTCTCAGTCCTTCTAATGATCTCGAACGATTCAAAGATAACAATGAAAAGTACGCATGACACATTTTTATTCCAAACATTAAATGTAAGCATGACACATATTTGTTTTATACATCTTCAAGGCAACCGTGCAAATCATGTACTGGTAATATGAATAATGCATAGCGAGATGGAGTCAGCGAGAAAGTGTGTGGAGAAGGAGACGCAGCGTACGGAAGCAGATGCGCGCGATGAATGGCAATAACTCTGATACAGACAGCACACTTCCCGCAGTACCATTAGCCGACGTCCCGTAACCCTTCCAACGGAAGGCCAATAGAACGGTCGCGGGCAGTCAGCAGCGCTGTTTCGTTTACTACCCGTACACGTTGAACAACCACTCTGCTGCCCTTCTGATATCGCGTTACGGCTAACCTGATGACTGACAGAAGACAATCCAAAAGCAGTTTGCGGCACACTCGAAAATCACCCTTTAGATAAAGGTCTGTCGGAACAAAATTTCAGAAATCCCCTTCTGGGCTCTTCATCTTGAGCTGCTTCTGACAAGTAAGGAGTAAGCTTACACAGGGATGCTTACTACACTCATTGACTGTGCTCGAAAAATCGAAAAAAAGCCATTTCCGGAGATGCTTGTAAAAATACTAGGAACGCTCAAAATGCTTGACCACTGTGAGTGTAAGTAGGTTACGCTATAAAAGACCTATCCGTAGTTAAGGAAAACTCCACGCCAAAGAAATATAAGAAATATTAAAAGTTTTATGGCGTGGGTGCGCAGTGTGGACACGCGGTCTCTTAAGTGTTAAATTTTGCCTGATTATTACCGTAACATTCATTGCGAAACGACCGCTCCATTTCTATGATAGTCACACACAAGGACTGCAGAAAAGTGAAAATGTTCTGCATCATATACCAACAATAATTCCAAAAAGGCAAATGGTCCATGAAAGTTGTTGGTCACGTTGGGGGAAAATAAGATACCAAAAACAAGTGGTGAATGGGGTTTGTTTTGAATTATGGGTGCTATCGTATAGCAGCGAGAGCGGGGGGGGGGGAGGTTGGGAACTTGGCCATTGCCTTTGGCCACGAGCATTCTTCCGTGCCGCAGCGGAACTTCGGCACCAACCCGTGATTTTCGTTCACCTTCGTGGCGGCGCGGAAAAGTGGGCGTGGCCAAGTGCGATGGCCAACTGGTCGCCTCTCGCTGCGATAGCACCGGATTCTGATTACAAAAATTATTCCATTTTGTTAAAATAACAACAAAAAAACCAAAAGTGATGAAATATTTGAAAAACGTCAAGACTTGAAACAAAAATCATGTAGAGTAAGGAAACCTATGAAAAAAGTTATTAAAGCATAATTTTGGCAGGAAAATCTTTACGTAAATGCAATAATTGCAGTGCAAAAGAATATTTTACTCGAAATGGAGGATGTCATTCAGAAAACTGGATACAATAGAAAGAAAATTTGATCAGGAAAGCTGAGATTCTTCATCTCCACCCTAGTCCGGAGTAGGAGGACGTTGTAAGCCCCCGTCGGTGAGATAGGGCTACCCACCCGGGGCTCCCGAAACATTGTGCATCGCGGGAGCTCCCGCCGGATACCCCTCTCCCGTGTCGGGGGCCCCCATCCCCGGCCGGAGGCGATATGCATACGGTCCCTGGTGATGGGTCAAGTACCTCAAACTTGAGTAACTGAGCCAACAGCAACGCCAGTCGTAAGCCTGAACCCGCGAGCGCGTCCTACATCAACCTACGAAATATCCTCTTGGCCGATTTAATTTACTTGCGACTTACATATATTGTACAATTTAAATTACATGTAATACATCGGAGGCGCACTGCAAACAGTATCCTATCAGAAATCAAAAACAAGTTACTAACCTATCTAAGCTTATGTAAGTTACTTGCGACTTTTTTCAAGTCATGCGATCTATCTCATTTATCGACATGAAACAGCGTGCAATGCGCCTTCGTAACTTAAATGGCACAGTATAGGTCGCAAGTAACTTAGGTCGGCTTAGATATGTTACACGTAACTTGTTTTCGAACTTTTATGTTTCAAGAAAATTGTTGTCATTTTTCTAAGTTGGAGAGAGTCACACGCTGATCACAGTGGTATCTCTAATATCTTTCATGGCCCCCTATAAACAGAGTTATGGCTCCTCAAAGGTGCCTATAATTTGAGCGTGAAAAATTGGTGGACGAGTTGCCTCGGGCCTGTCTTCTCTTTATTCAGAGCGAGCCAGGATAAGGAGACAGACCGTACAGAAGAACGAAGACCTGTTGAGAATTCATCCATCCTTCTAGCCGCTATCGAGTTCGCAAATCTGGTAGGGGGTGTGGCCCGTGGTGGTGCGCGAAGGGGGTCGGGCCTGTGGTGGTCGCTTATATCTCGCCTATTGGAGGATTGAGATCTCGCACTTGGCACGTATGTATTATATACGAGGGGTCTACTACACAATCAGATACAAATCACGAAATTCATGTCTAAGGGTGTACTGTGCCTATAATGAGGTTGCGTACCCCTACACAAGCTCAGATATTTTTGGGGAAGTTCCCGAGGACAATAGACCTGATTTGGAAAAGAGGTTACGGCAAAAACAGAGCCGTATACGGTGATGCAAACTGGCCAGTCTCGAGGTGATCTCTCACTACACAAGTTGAGCTGGAAGATTTGCCATACAAGGACTACGTAAGGTATCTCCGTCCGAATTTCAGGGGAAATAACAAGCTTCTTCGTAACCCACGTCAGAGATGAAGATTTTCGGCCCTATTCCAGTTTTCCAAGAACAGGAAACTGTAGAAAACAACGAGTTTTGGCAAACTGATTTGTGATCAATCAGTGAACAATGGGTGTTGGGTTGCGACAGCATGGGAAAGACCGGCGATCGGGAGAACAAGGGAAGACCTGCTGTCCGGACGTCCCCTCCGGCTTCTCTCGATTTGGGGGAAGTTCACAAATTTTTTCTAGGTAAGTTCCACCCTCGTTCTCGGGAACATCCCCACCAATGTCTGAGCAAAGACACGGCATGTGCTTCGGGACGCCCCTCGCTCGACGCTTTGCACGTAGGATGTGGGCGGCTCCCTGCCATCTTTGTAAGCATTCATGCATGATGATGGTTCCTTAAAACCATGTTTTGCTTGTTGTAAGTCTGTGACAGCAAATATATAATCCGTGTTCAAAATTTTCTAAATGCTTCGGAGGATGCCAAAAAAGAGCGTTTTCATTGCCTCACAAAAAGGCGAAAAAATCTATCAGGAAGTGCTTTCCTCTCTAAGAGCATAAGATGGGACCACACAGAGAACAGAAATTGGGAGCGACACTGACAATGAGAGCAATTGTTGTCTTGTGACTTAACGTTAATTTGGAAAGGATGCTAAGAGTATAGCAGGAGGTGACAACAAGGCGGCAGATTGGGAATATTGAAGGGCTGTGAGTGCTGAAAAGCCGAGAGTACCTCGTCAACAGCAAAACAATCTGATGAAACTGCAAAAGACGTGATTAAATTCCTCCTATGCCTCGTCCGAACTACTAAAAAAACGAGTCTTGTGTGAGAAAGCGATTTAGAAGATGGCTTCTTCTTGCCGGACGATTCCTCATGTTCAATGCTGCTGCTTACGAGTGCATGACCTAAAATTCAGCTGCACTGTATGACTTCACCTAAATGATTATTGGTTACCTTTGATGGTGAGACATCCGAAGGCAGGGTCTGCTATTTAAGCGGTTATTGTGCTATGCTTTTGAGAAAGTAGATCTGGCCATCAAAAAAAATTAAAATAAATAAGAGAAAAACGCGCACAGATAAGTTAGAACGACTAATTACGGGTTTTAGCCCACCCAATTAACGTGGTTTTCATAATTACCTTTGTTGCCGTCATTTGCTGGCACTTACAAGGGAACCACAATAAGTGATAGTGACCATTCCAAATGAAATGTATTTTTCTAGAACCATTTTCGAACGAAAAGTCCGAATATGCCCATCGCAGCTGCCTAGACCCACTCTGAAGAAAGTTATGAGCGCTTTTTGAAGCTTAGCGGCAAGGTAAGGGGTACCCATGGAATTTTTGAGGTGTTTTTAAATTTTTCTTCGGATTTCGCTAAAATCATGTATGTAGGAGTAATCTGGGGTGCTGAACACGAATCTGGTGTTCGCTTCTGAAAATTTCAAGGTTTACTGTAGGTTACGGTAGGTGTTATGCCATTTTGAAGGCAAAACCTACCTCAATATTCTGATAATCGACAAATGGACATCGAATTCGTATTCAGCACCCCAAATAACCCCCACATAGAAACTTTGAGACAAATCTGAGACTTTGACCAAACTACCGTATACCCACCGTAATCTACCGTGAGCTGTCAAAAATCGATAAACCGACATCAGATTCGTGTTCAGCACTCCAAATAACCCCAAGAGAAATAATTTGAGCATAGTCTGTAGTAGCACTCCGGAAATCGTCAAAAGTCGCGATTTGCCATCAAATTCTCCCCCGATGGGAATCTGTGAACGAATACAGTCGAAAACTTCGGAAAATCGATAAATGAACCTCAGATTCGTGATCAGCACCCCAAATAACCTCCCAGAGCGAATTTTTAGTCAAATCTGAAATATTTTTCTGAAACGCTTCGAGAGCCCTCTAATTGGAAAAAATAAACGCCCAACCGAAAATCCGTACAAGTCCAAAAGCGCTTTTGGGAGGGTACAATAGGTACGAGTCAGAGAAAAAATGCCTAGAACTTTTTTCAGAGTGGGTCCAGGCAGCTGCGATGGGCATATTCGGACTTTTCGTCGAAAAATGGTTCCAGAAAAGTGCATTTCATTTGGAATGGTCACTATGACTTATTGTGGTTCCCTTGTTAGGCAATTACGAGTCTCCTAATACAGTTAGCAATTGTTTCAAGAGCAAATTAGAAGACGGAAAAACAAGTCTTTATAAATCGCACAAGTTACAGTGCGGTCGGCTGCCAAGGGTAAAAAGGCGGCGGCGGGCGGCGGCCGCCGCCGTTTTTGTGCGGCGCCCAATTTAGGAACTGTTTAACGCGTTCAACGACTTCCTCGGTTGTTTCTGTTTGTGAGAAATTCTTGAGGAAGCCCTACGATTCCACCAAAGAATTTTGGAGAATTTTAAACCGGTTTGAAATTTTTCGAAAAATTGAGCTGGGAGAGTGGCGAGTCTTCAGATGCTCATGAACAATTCCAAAACAACGTTATATCGTTAGTAAAAAATGTATGTGGTGCAAAATATTCAGTATCTCAAAAATAAGATGTTTTCTCAAAAAAACTCCGAGCTGAAAATAAAAATACTCTGGATGAAAGTTACAATAAAGCGCTATGCAGCCCGATTGAAATTAATTTTGGGCTCAGACAGGCCTACGCTGATTGAAATGTTATAATGGTGATTCAAATAATTTATATGCCCAAACAAGAAATTACCGAAGAACTTTCTGGTTGATCGCGCATTTTTGAAAAAAAAAACCGAAAATTGGCGATTTTTTAGAAATCCAATGTCTATTAAAAAAGCCCATCAAATGTATTCCTTTATTGTGATGAATGTTTTTTGTAGAGCTAAGTATGGGACACCAATGGTGAGTTATTTGGTCATTTTTGCTTTCCGATTTCCAAATTAGCATTTACTCAACATTGCTCTGCGGGACAGAACCAGTTTTTATGAGGCCCTGGACTGTATAACTCCTATAAAAAGGACTTGCCGAAGAAGTTAACTATGAAAAAGTATATGTGGGCATCAATAAAAGTTAATAGAATAGGACAAACACGAAAACGAGAAAATTTGAAAATTTTTTGAAAATTTCGTATTTCGTGGTTTTTGTTCTTTGGAATTCAGCACCTGTTTCAAACCGTTATCTGGCAATACAACGATTATAACCCTGATCTCGAACGAAAGCTCGTATCTCTAAACCTTATAAATCAGTTTGAGCCGGATTCGTTGAAGAATGGGTGAGAAAAGTTTTTCCAAAAAGTGCTCCGCGCTCACATTAGTGACGTTTTTTAATATTCAGCCGTATGTGGATTTATATGAAGAGAGGGGCTGTGGCACTTCAGCAAGTGTTTTTCTGCGTGTCAGTGAAGGTTTCTAAAATCCATGGAAAGAATTTTACAGAAAATTATTCAACTTCGATTTTGCAAAATATGACTATATCAAAAGTTATATATTTACACCAACGTCAAACACTCTCCGTTCAAGCTTAATCAATGCTCTTGTCACAGACGAAAGAAAAGAAGGGTCGCTATTGAATCTCACATTGTGGACAAGAATCACCGGGTGGTGATAGAAAAAAATAGGAGCCGAACCCAGGCCATCATGCTCATAATTCATTGCCTCAGAGTATACTGGATCAGAATGGTTTCATATCGTGATATTGAAGAAAAAAGTTTTTATACAGATAACTAATGGGCTGAGTCTCCTAATAGTCCTACCATAGAATCTCAAATGTGGATGAGAAAAATCTCGATTTTTTCTTTGATGGAATTTTAAGCTCTGGGTCCGATCTTGGCTCACTATTGACAGATGGGTGCCACTAAAGTCCGATCGACGAAATTCGTCCTCGCCCACAAAAATACCCAAACAACATTTAGATTTATAGAAAAAACGTATACACCAAATTTTAAGCGAATTGTGATTCTTGGAGGGTGGCTGTGCGTTGAAAATTACGAACGTTCAGACTGAAAGCGAAAATTGAAGAAATGTGAACTCGTCAATACTGAGAAGATTCCTTTGCGGTGATATATAGATACGAATATGTAGGTTATGGCCAATATCATGGCT
Source organism: Aplectana chamaeleonis (assembly GCA_029168955.1). NCBI lineage: Eukaryota > Metazoa > Nematoda > Chromadorea > Rhabditida > Cosmocercidae > Aplectana > Aplectana chamaeleonis. The sequence goes on from JAPDOI010000641.1 coordinate 91,580, forward strand.
CCTCTGAATATGCCCAGATTCGTTCCTCTGGTATCGTTATGCCCTCGCCCTGCTAAACGCTGACTTCGCACCTCCAGTTGGACGCGTCAGGTCACCACAACGGCTCACCAACAGCACAGATGTCAACCGTTATATAGTTCTTCTACACAGTTATTTTTGGATGCAACAACTATTACAAAAATGAAAACACGAAACCATTTACATCAAGAGTAAAAAAATGAAAATTGAGTTATGTTAAGGACTTTAATACGTCAATACTATGGTAATTCTGAGTGAAAATGGCTCAGTATCGGATCAGGGTAAAAGTACTAGACATTGGCATTGCACGCTAGATTTGAAATGCATGGAAAATTCGATTAACACTTTTGAAAAGTCTCGAGTGAATTAATTTTTCAAATATACCTTTCCTAAATTACCGAATTAATGAACGCATTCGAATAAGACACATTTAAAACTGAGTGAATTTTTATAATAACGTTTCTTATATTTTCGAATGAATGAGCGAGTTCGAGAAAACCTCGAACCTTTTCGAATGAGTAAAGAAAATGGAAACAAGTCTAATTTTATTTCTATTCAATTTGAATGAGAATTCGGAATATTTATTCGATTATGTATTTGGATAGTGATTCTAACTTTCGTGTTTTCCGACTAATTAAAGAATATTTTGTAATTTTTTCAGCATAGTTAATACTCAAATGTCGCCAACCGACATTGGCCGAGTACTCAAAACATCGAGTTTTCAATTTTCTGAATCAAATAATCGAAAAAGTGAATAATTTCCAATCCCGATAGAATGGAAACTCCGAAAAGGTCAATAACTCAAATTTCCGAATTAATAGGAAATTTAAGAACACGAATAATTTGATCACCTGAAACAGCAGAAAGTTCGAAATAAAAAACCAGAGTCCCCGAATGAATCAAATATTCGAGAAAAATCAAAAATTGGAATCCACGACAGAACCGCTATCATCTAGCTCTATGCTCGAATACTCGGATATTCGAATTATTCTAATAATTGTTCGGATCGGTCACAAGTTTAGTACAGGGCTGTATGCCTTTGTGTACCATGCCAAGAACAGTTTCCGATTCAAAATTATACATACGCAACGCATGAAAGGCATGAAGAGTCTGAAAACTTCTAACCGAGACTTCAGAAGTTACTTCTATTCTGAAGAGATACATGAGTTGACATCTGTGCTGTTGGTGAGCCGTTGTGGTGACCTGACGCGTCCAACTGGAGGTGCGAAGTCAGCGTTTAGCAGGGCGAGGGCATAACGATACCAGAGGAACGAATCTGGGCATATTCAGAGGAGCCATGATATTGGCCATAACCTACATATTCGTATCTATATATCACCGCAAAGGAATCTTTCTCAGTATTGACAAAGTTCACATTTCTTCAATTTTCGCTTTCAGTCTGAACGTTCGTAATTTTCAACGCACAGCTACCCTCCAAGAATCACAATTCGCTTAAAATTTGGTGTATACGTTTTTTCTATAAATCTGAATGTTGTTTGGGTATTTTTGTGGGCGAGGACGAATTTCGTCGATCGGACTTTAGTGGCACCCATCTGTCAATAGTGAGCCAAGATCGGACCCAGAGCTCAAAATTCCATCAGAGAAAAAATCGAGATTTTTCTCATCCACATTTGGGATTCTATTGTAGGACTATTAGGAGACTCAGCCCATTAGTTATCTGTATGAAACCTTTTTTCTTCAATATCACGATATGAAACCATTCTGATCAAGTATACTCTGAGGCAATGAATTATGAGCATGATGGCCTGGGTTCGGCTCCTATTTTTTTCTATCACCACCCGGTGATTCTTGTCTACAATGTGAGATTCAATAGCGACCCTTCTTTTCTTTCGTCTGTGACAAGAGCATTGATTAAGCTTGAACGGAGAGTGTTTGACGTTGGTGTAAATATATAACTTTTGATATAGTCATATTTTGCAAAATCGAAGTTGAATAATTTTCTGTAAAATTCTTTCCATGGATTTTAGAAACCTTCACTGACACGCAGAAAAACACTTGCTGAAGTGCCACAGCCCCTCTCTTCATATAAATCCACATACGGCTGAATATTAAAAAACGTCACTAATGTGAGCGCGGAGCACTTTTTGGAAAAACTTTTCTCACCCATTCTCCAACGAATCCGGCTCAAACTAATTTATAAGGTTTAGAGATACGAGCTTTCGTTCGAGATCAGGGTTATAATCGTTGTATTGCCAGATAACGGTTTGAAACAGGTGCTGAATTCCAAAGAACAAAAACCACGAAGTACGAAATTTTCAAAAAATTTTCAAATTTTCTCGTTTTCGTGTTTGTCCTATTCTATTACCTTTTATTGATGCCCACATATACTTTTTCATAGTTAGCTTCTTCGGCAAGTCCTTTTTATAGGAGTTATACAGTCCAGGGCCTCATAAAAACTGGTTCTGTCCCGCAGAGCAATGTTGAGTAAATGATAATTTGGAAATCGGAAAGCAAAAATGACCAAATAACTCACCATTGGTGTCCCATACTTAGCTCTACAAAAAACATTCATCACAATAAAGGAATACATTTGATGGGCTTTTTTAATAGACATTGGATTTCTAAAAAATCGCCAATTTTCGGATTTTTTTTTCAAAAATGCGCGATCAACCAGAAAGTTCTTCGGTAATTTCTTGTTTGGGCATATAAATTATTTGAATCCCCATTATAACATTTTAATCAGCGTAGGCCTGTCTGAGCCCAAAATTAATTTCAATCGGGTTGCATAGCGCTTTATTGTAACTTTCATTCAGAGTATTTTTATTTTCAGCTCGGAGTTTTTTTGAGAAAACATCTTATTTTTGAGATACTGAATATTTTGCACCACATAAATTTTTCACTAACGATATAACGTTGTTTTGGAATTGTTCATGAGCATCTGAAGACTCGCCACTCTCCCAGCTCAATTTTTCGAAAAATTTCAAACCGGTTTAAAATTCTCCAAAATTCTTTGGTGGAATCGTAGGGCTTCCTCAAGAATTTCTCACGAACAGAAACAACCGAGGAAGTCGTTGAACGCGTTAAACAGTTCCTAAAATGGGCGCCGCACAAAAACGGCGGCGCCCCCCGCCCGCCTTTTTACCCTTGGCAGCCGACCGCACTGTACTTTGAACCTTCGCCAACTTATTGTGTTATCTCGAAAGCTGTTTGTTCTAAAAATTGATTTTAAGTCACATGCAAGTCCAATATTAGCAATAAATCTAAGAAATGTGAAAACTGAAAACAAATCACCTACGAGAAAAGCCCGGAAAGTTGCTTGCAGAGTTCGGGTTACTGAAGCCACTTGCAACAAGTTCTGGGATTCCTGAGCTGTTATACCAAATCAATTGCAAATGAAAAGAAAACAAGCAACTAGCAAATGTAGCTACATACATATGTCTTTGAAGATCATTTTCTCAAAAAGGAAACCATATTTTCCAGAATGATCGAGCATGATCACGTGGAAAAATAAAGTCACTGGGCAAATTTTCTAAAGGTTCAGTTGAGAAGAAATTCTTTTTAAAACTTCAAAACTTTTCAGAGCTTAAATAGAGCTACTTGAGCACACATCAGTGTTTGAGCAAAGGTTCTATGCTTTACGGAAGTGGCTAGAATTGAAGCTGAATAGCTTCACGCAAAGCCGAAAATCTTTATTAAGCTCGCGAACGAATGGAATTTTTGGCTGAAAAAGAGCAATGAATGCCTGACGAAGACTTTCGTGCGGGCATTAGCAAAACGGCACAGCGTCAGTATTGTTCCCCTCAGCCTATTTCTGCTGCAGGCACTAGGAAATTCGCTCTAGAGGTTAGGGCATGATTGAAAATGGGAAGTAGAGGACATCGCAAGAACAGGAAATCGGTATGAAAACAGAAGCGAGCGAAGCCTCCTCGCCGTTGCACGATTTTTATTTTGAGAAGGAAAGCTCGGGTAATGAAAAAGGTAAAATTTGAAAATTTCCGCACACTCCTGGTTGGGGGCGCTTATGTGCGGGACAATTTTCAGGAAACAAAAAAACAGATAACAACAAATACACCTCGAAAATGGGCAGCAAACAGAAAACAGAAGTAAATTAAAGGCAGCATACACGCTTGCAAGCATAGTCGAGATTATAGCATAGATAGGTCCGCACGGCCCGTACTATGTCGTCAACGACGTTTGAAGCGCTGAAAACTGTCCAGGATGACAGTATTTGACAATGTTTGAGCAATCTTGCCTTCCACGCCCGTATTTTCACACCCCTTCGAGTAACAGAATGAGAATCGATACTTGTGAAAACGTGTGATAATTGAGAGTGATAGCACTATAAAAAGGGAGTGCAGTAGAGAAAAAACTCGATTTACCTCAATATAACATGTTTGTGCACTGATAAAATCCTCCATTTCAAGAGGTCAGCCAAAGCAGAGCGGCATTCTCGAAAGTGGACGAGAGTCAATAGGTATGCAGACATGTTATACTCAAGTAAACCAAGCTATTTCTCTCGTGCACTCCCATTTGATAGTGCTATCACTCTCAATTATCACACGTTTTCACAAGTATCGATTCTCATTCTGTTACTCGAAGGGGTGTGAAAATACGGGCGTGGAAGGCAAGATTGCTCAAACATTGTCAAATATTGTCATCCTGGACAGTTTTCAGCGCTTCAAACGTCGTTGACGACATAGTACGGGCCGTGCGGACCTCTCTATGCTGTTATCTCGACTATGCTTGCGAGCGTGTATGCTGCCTTTAAAGGCAGTGGTCACGATGAAAAACGTTATCGAAAAAAAACTCCAAAAATTAGCTTAGATCGAAAACAGCAGAAAAACTATAGAGGTCGCGCGATGAAAAACGGGCTAGAATTAGAGTTTCTAAGGCAGAACGATGCCAGTTCGTGCACACGTGCACAGCGCCGACAAAAAAGATCGCAGTCTCATGCCGAGCAGTCAGAAATCACCGACATTCAGAGGAAGAAATAAATGCAAATTTACCCAATAAAACACTTGAAAAATGAAAGCAAGCATTTCAGTCAATGAAGCCAGCTGATGTTCTTGATATAAGAGGTCATCGATGCCGAAGATGTGGAGTGGGCTCGTCCACCATCAAAAGACAAGAAGGTTCAGGCTTCAAATTTGATCCGAAACAGCGTTTTTTTTTCGCGATGTTTATCCAATAGGTCCTACTACTCAAAACTCACAAAAGGGTTCAGAGAGGAGTAAAGAAGACAAGCACATTTTATCGCGACCACTGCCATCAATGAAAAGTGTTCAGCGTACAGAATTGATATGAGAATTTCCATTGGACTAAACTATTTAAACAATTTAGGCGATGAATACTTTTTTCTCACAATTTTCAAAACCCCATACATATTTAGTCATAGCATGTAGCACAGGCGTAGATATAGATGTGAAAAGATGAAGACAAGTGTTTCTCTGGTCCATGCTTTATGCAAAGCAATTACCTAAGATTATCCGATCAGGAGTTAAATATGTACAAGAAAATAAATAAACACTTGAAGCGGGCTTCCCCTATATTAATGTATTTCGGAGATGATTTTCCCATAACTACTTGTTTGAAAACTGTATCGCGCTGCCAGAGTGAATGTAAGCAGTTTAAAAGCTAACTGTATCTATCGGTCTGAAGCTGTGGTCAAAATGATTATATATTACACTTGTCATAAAACCCCAGGCCAAGTGTGTCTGCAATTGAGCTTCGTATGAGTATTGAGCATCATATGTAGTCCTCGCCGCAAACGGAAGGAAAGTACGCGTGCGACGAGCGGTGGCGAATGAAACTTTTGATTGCTAGGCACGTGTGGGACGCGCACCGCTCATTTAGCACCATCATGGCGGCTCCGCGCATGCTATTTGTATCTTTACTCGATTATTATTAGTCCACCCGATCATAAATAATTTCAGGATTACCCTATTCTAGCAGGTGGGCGAATGCAAGCCCGGAATTTCTGTGCATAACACACTTGAGGCCCAACTTTTCCCTAGCCGTCATGGCGGCGCTGCCGAGATTTCAGTGGATGGTTCCCATTCGGTGAAAGGGTCATAGTCCACCTCTCGTCAAAAACGTCACGCACATTCTGTGCTTGCGGAGAGGACTATAAAGAATGCCTAGGTGATCAGACGCTCCACTCGCCCAGCATAGCGGTACAGCCCCTCCCGCTATGACACTTCTATCCTCTGCATCCAGCTCCATCGTCATTTTCCTTCTTCCTTATCCTAAAGGCATCATACACGCACGCAAACTTGATTGAGATAACTACGGATTGGGTACGTAACGTTCAGAACACAACGCCTACACATTTTGAAGCGTAGAAAACGACCCATAATGACACAACACGAGTAAAAAGTTGACCTCGCCCCCGTATTTGCCATTCTCATCCAAAACAGGTGTGCTGGGCGATTCTCACCGTCGTCGATGTATGCGGTTTACTTATTGCACTTGTTGTACCACCCACAAACGTCGCCGACGGTGGGAATGGCCCAGCACCCCTGTTTTGGAGGAGAACGGCAAATACAGGGGCGGAGAAATACAGGGCGGGGCCAACTTCTTGAAGGCATCGTTCACGATAAAAAAGTTGTTTCAGTTTCCACTAGGAACGGGTAGTGGAGTGGCACACTGTAACGATGACGTCGACAGAACGCAAGAAAACGAGCCAGGAAGAGCCCCAAAAGAGCCCGAAATGTCACTTTGAGCGCAAGGCAGACCCCAAAAGCGTAATGCCCGATCTCCAATCGGAACAAATGAAAACTCGATCAGCTCGCATACATCGGCTACAAAAGAAGGAAGTTACAAGCCTCGGACAACTCGTCCACCATGCTTCCCTAGTTCAATTTTTGAGGGACCATAACTCCGTTCCCAGAAGGTCTTGTACGATTCCAGAGACATCATTGGAATCAGCATGGGACCGTTTTCATGACTGGTGGGAAAACAGAAAAACGATTTCTATCGTAAACAGTGCCTCTAAGGGTTGTTTTGACTGCACCTGGTCGCTGCGGCCATGCGAGAGACAACTTTTCCTTTTTCGTCGCGCGTAATGGAAAGGCGCTCCAGTTTTGATCGCTGCGTGGCAAACGTCCTAGATCGCTGACGACGAAATCCTATGTTTTACTGCTTCGCTGCTGGAGGAGCGATTCTCAGTGATCGCTGATCATCGCTTCGTTGCGGACAGTATGGCAGCGATGTAGCGATTGCCAGGAAATGACACGTCTCTTTCTATTGAGATTGCTCCATTAACATGACGATATCAGTGCTTTCGAGTCGTAACATGTTATTAATGGCCACTGGCCACTAGTCTCCACAGACCGGTTGATTTTCTTCGATCGTCGCTGCCGCTGCTACAGCGCTGCAATAGCGGGTGCTAAATCGTTGCGATGAAAAGCATGCAGTCAAAACAAGTCTTTATGTAGCGGCATTGTGGCCCGTTTTTGACGCTGCGTGGGCGTTGTGTTCTGAGCCATACCATTCTATTTCCGCAGTTATCTCAGTCACATTTGGGAGCATGTACAGTTGACCGCAATGTTAAAAGGACATGGTGCGGTTGCGGACTCGCACTAAACCTACGGTAAAATCTGGCACTTTGCCAGATTTCGTCATCGATCGGCGCCACAGCTGATATTCTCGCGAGCAGAGAGACGACGGTTGGCGCCGACCGATGACGAAATCTGGCAAAGTGCCAGATTCTAACGTAGTTTTAGTGCGAGATCATGTCCATTATTTGATTGAAGGTAATGTACACATTGATTTTCGTTCCCGAGTTTCCGACTCAAAAAAGCATGCATTAAGCCTAGTTTTGACGGCATCGCTGCTGTTTTTCATCGCAGTGATTTCACACCCGCTGCTGCAGCGATGTGGCAGCGGCAGCGAATCTGTTCATAGTGCATAGCCTCACACATGATCGAAGAAATTCAATAAATCAGTGAAATTAAAGGCTGATAGTTATCAATAACACGTTTCGACCTGTAAACACTGGCCTTGTCATGTGAAAGGGTCAACGTTCACTAGACGAAACGTGTCATTCGCTGGCGATCGCTCCATCGCTGCCATTTTGGCCGCGATGGAGCCATGGTCAGCGACCGTTGAGAATCGCTCTTCAAACAGCGATGCAGTGAAACATAGGATTTCGTCGCCGCGACCCAGCGATGTAGGACGTTTGCCACGAAGCGATCATAATTGGAGCGGCTTTCCATTACGCGCGATGAAAAAGGAACAGTTGTCCCTCGCATGGCCGCAGCGACCACCTGCAGTCAAAACTAGGCTTTAGCCGCCGATACAATCGTCACAAGAAGGTTTGAAAATCGTTCTTGTGGCAGAGAAATCGATTTTTGAAAAGCGTGTCCCATCGGCGGGACCCTTGATCCGAAGGGGTAGTGAATGCGTGGCCCACCTGTAGGACACGTGGTCGTGAATGGGTTAAGAAAGCAAATTTTTGGCATGTCTGAACCCGCTACATATTGGTCGATTCTTCTTATTCTTCTTCTTCTTCAGCGTTGTCGCGCATTGTAGTAGGGTCCGCTTTTCTCGAACGTTGCCGCCATTTGACCTTGTCATTCGCGTTGTCAGGATGGAGGCCTGCAATTTTCATATCGTTGTGCAAGACATCCAGCCATCTCTGCTTAGGTCGTCCTCTTGGTTGTTGGCCCATCTTTTGAGCTGCATAGCCGCTTTAGCTATCGAGTGTTCTCCAGCTCGCAGAACGTGCACATACCATCTTAGGCGATTTTCGCGAAGTTTGTCCGAAATGGGCGCGACGCCGAATCTCTCACACACATCTTCATTCCGAACTCGGTCCAAGCGGGTCAATCCACCACTCCACCTGAGCATCTTCGTTTCCATCACGCCGAGCCGTCTTTCTGCTTCCTTGGTCATTGTATAACACTCTGTGCCATACAGTGCGACAGGCCTCACAACCAAACGATAAATCTTTGACATGAGCCTGTCGCAAACCTTTTTATCACAGAGCACTCCACTCGCGGTACGCCACTTCAACCAAGCAGCACTGATGCGTGCTTCGACTTCAGCCGTCAGCGTCCCATCATCGCTAAGCGTTGATCAAAGATATCGAAACCTGTACGCTTTTGGCAAGACTGTGTTGTCGACTTGGATGCAATCTCCACATTTCGCATTTGCCATGTATTCGGTTTTCTTCTTATTGAGTCGTAAGCCGAATTCTGCCAGTCTGTCATGCCAAGCTTGAACTTGTGCTTGGAGATGTCCTTTGCTGTCTGAGGCGATCATCACGTCGTCAGCATACAATAGTGTCCAAGGTGCTGAACGCTGCAAATCTCGCGTGATGACATCCATGGCCATGATGAAGAGCAGAGGGGAGAGGGCGGAGCCCTGATGAACTCCAACAGTGATTCGAAAGAGCCTTTATGTTCCTGCCGCGGATCGTATGCAACTTGACGTGTCCACGTACAAAAACTTTACCCAATCGATCAATTTTTCGGGGACATCTCGGCTACGCAGAGCATACCATATTACTTCGTGAGGGACTCTGTCGAACACTTTCTCAAGATCAAGAAAGGCGAGGTGAACAGCTTCTCCTTTTTCACGATGCTTTTCCACAAGAAGTCGGGTCGCATGTATAGCGTCGACGGTGCCGCAGTTCCTGACAAAACCACATTGATTTACGCTCAGCTCAACGACATCACGTATTCTTCTATCTAGAATTCCCCCAAAAAATCTTCATTGAATGGCTAAGGAGTCACATGGGCCGGTAGTTGCTACAGTCGGCAGAACTCCCTTTCTTCTTAAGAATCGGGACTGTGGTGCTTGACCTCCAGTCTAGGGGAACCTTGCGCTCAGTCACAATGCGGTTGAATAACAATGCGAGCCACGCAGTTGGATTCCAACGTCGACTCCTCCATAACTCCGCGGCAATATCATCCGGTCCGGTAGCATTGCCATTCTTCATCGCTTTCAAAGCCTCTTCGCTTGCTGTGATAGGCGACTTCGCCCCATAAACGGGAAGAGCATGAGGTAACGGGGGATGCGGGAACTCTTCTGTCGAAACCGCTTCGAAGTACTGCCGCCACCTTTCCTTCGCCTGCTCAGCATTCAATAGCAGCCGACCATGTCCATCGTTTATCCCAACAAACTTGGGGGTGTGTATACAAGTCTGTTGGTACCTGCTCGTTGGTGCCCCTGCTTCTACTGAACCCAGCAGACGTTTGAGTGTGCACAGGGAACGTTCGAGCGATATAGCGTGCACAACTATATCGCGAAAGTATCCCGCACATTGCATGAAGGTGTCGCCGTCCGGCACACCAAGGCCTCTGGTCCATAACACCTTAGGATCCGTACCTAGGGAGTTCATGGAGTCTTTGGTCACAAGCCACAGTTTCGCCACCCTGAACTGTCGATCGCTGTCGAGTGATATCCAAAAAACCGCGCTATCCAGACTTCTGAGCTATTTCCATGCACCGTTTCCTGCTTTGCAGGAAACCCGCCTCAAGGATAGACCCGTCATCAGCGTTGGAGAATACACCATCTACTGCGGTAACGCTGACGATAGGAGAGTGGGAGGCTGTGCAATAGCTGTAAGGAAGGATTTCAATGGTATGGTCAAGGAGTTCGGCTCAACGTCGTGCCGGAATGCATTCGTACGACTGCGGAATCACAGAGGATTCAATCTGTGGATAGTGAGTGCTCATGCGCCCACTGAAACCGCCGAGGACAATTCGAAGGATGCGTTTTATGAGGAACTCATTACGTTGTTGGCCAGGATACCTTGTCAACATGCATTTGTCGTGGGATTGACGCTAATGCGAAGATGGGACTTGATAAGGAATCCGAAGTACTCGCTAAATGGTTCTACCCAGTGGAGCAAACATCGGACAATGGCTGCCGCCTTGTCGACTTTTGTGAACGCAGTGGTCTGATTATTGCATCGACATTCAAGAGGAATCATCGCCGCCATCAGCTTACGTGGCAGGGACCAACCCAGCTATCTCCAGAAGAGCAGCGGAAGCGGAAGATGACAACTTTGAAACTACAGCTTGACTATGTCCTGACGAGGAATATTCCAGTATCGGACATTCGAAGATCTAGAGCTGTGTGGGATGTCGCATTCGATTCGGATCGCCGTCCTGTTCTGTTGAACCTCACTGCGAGGATTCATAAGAGGAAGCCAGGAGCTCCGCCTCTCCAGAGGATTGACATGACAAGTCTCAGAGATGAAGAGTGCAGAAGGAATTTTCGACAACGCGTTTCTATTCACATCGGAGTACGGACTAAGAAGAAACTTTGCGACGCGGATTCTTTTATCAAGTGCATCCAGGACGCTTCGAAAGAGGCACTCCCGGTTGTACAGCCTAAGAAGAAGTTCGCCTACGTCTCAGAAGAAACAACATCTACCTACAACAGAGTATGTGCTCTCCGAACTGCAGGAAACTTCGTGGAGGAGAAGCGTCTGAGGAGGAAGTTGCGTCGGCAGCTTCAAAGTGACCGCGAGCGAGAGTGGACGTGTAGAGCTAAGGAGTTCGAGAAGGCTTGGGAGGAGAAGAATCCGAGGAAAGCCTACACGTTGCTGCGACAGTATAGCGGGAAGACGAAGAGATGTTCTCCTGTCTTGAACACTACCAATGGAATTGCAGTTGGTGATGCGACGCTGCCAATATGGAAGGATTACTTCAGTTCACTACTGAATCGTCCAGCGCCATCAGTACCTGAGCTCCCGCATGTTCAGAGAGCACATTACGATGTCAGTGAGGAACCGCCGACTGAGTCTGAAGTTTTGGATTGTGTCTGGAAAATGAAGAATGGAAAGGCTGGTGGAGATGACAACATCACTGCTAAAATGCTGAAAGCTCTTCCTCCGTCTGGGATTCGTGAAATGACCAACACCATCCGTGCTATATGGATGAGCGAAAGGATACCCGCTTCGTGGAGACATGCGATCATCGTACCTCTTCACAAGAAGCTATCCGTCACGGATCCTAAGAACTACAGAGGAATATCCCTATTTCGTGTCATGTACAAGGTTTTAGAACGTATCATTCTCGAGCGACTTATCAAACATCGTGAAGGGACGACCAGAGATGAGCAAGCCGGTTTTCGACCTGGATGATCGACCATCGACCAAGTGTTCGTCGTGAGAAGAGTAATTGAATCGTGGCAGCGGTATTCGAAGCCATTACAGCTTGCTTTTTTGGACTTTGAAGCCGCGCTCGACTCTCCTCATCGTGATCGATTGCTCAATGCTCTGCGAGCAGATGGAGTCCCAGAAAAGTATGTTCGGTTAATCGAGGACATGAACAAAGGAACAACAGCAGCAGTTCGTACACCTGTCGGATTTACGTCAGCTTTCGAGGTGAAAACAGGAGTAAGGCAAGGAGCCGTTGCAGGACCTTTTCTTTTCAACTTTGCCGTTGATGACATCATGCGTAGAGTTGCAGAACAGTTTCCTGCGGATGTGATACTGTTGCATCGCACTTGGCCACGCCCACTTTTTCGTGCCGCAACGACTCCCCTAACTTGGAAGAAACCCCGGGTAGGTGCTCGGATAGCGCGGCGGCACAGTAAAATGAGAGTGGAAAAAGGAAGCGCATCATAGTGGACCCCCTAGCTGCGATAGCACCCCTTCCGTGACCAAGAGTGAAGCCAGACTCGTTCACTCGTATCATTTGTCCCTCTGAAGAGTCTGTGAGCCTTTGAACCGCCGAAACGATACAAGCGGGAGGAATTATCGCTACAGCTTTCTGTAGCGTCGCGCGCTTTGTGCAGACTATTTACGGACATTGTAACGGAATTCAAATAATTATTTTTCAGTGCCAGAAATTAGCCTTCAAAGTGTTGTTTGACTTTTCTTTTTTTCTCTTTCAGTTTTTGCTTCGTTTTCTTTTTTTCTTACCGGTTTTTAATCTGCTTAGAGTGTTTGAAACGGTGTCGATTTTTGGCAGGGGAATACTTTCTCTGTCAGTTGCCCGTCAGTATTCTTCAGATGTCATCCGAGACTACTTGGAAGGATATCCGACCTAGCATTAGTGAGTTTTTCTTGTGTTTTTTATTATCCCGTTTAATAAAAATTGAACCGTTAAGTTTCGAAGCGATTCGCTTTTCTCGGTAGCTATCCTCCGTGTCCGTGGTATCGTCAGTTGAAGGATGGGGTGCGTTCTGTATCAGGAAATTCACTTTTTTCTGGGTGCCAAATTCATCGCTTTCAGTTCGTTGCTTTGGTAAACGTCTCCCCAGAAGAGCAAGAACATTTTATGAACGATGAAGTGCGAATGTTTTTAGCGGTGAGTCAGTTTTTGGGTTTTAATAGTTTCACCGATTGCTTTTGAAGGCTTTTGAGATTATTGTTTGTAGGGCTATGAAACGGAGAATATCCGCTTCACATATTCGGCTGGCTCATTTGCTCCCGTTGGCTTGAAGGTGAATCCTTCCCTGGATCCATTCATGAGGTGCGGTTTTCCATTCATTACCTTCATTCTTCATGGGGGCATCCACATTCACAAGCTCTTAACGGTCGAAATCTGCGGGCCTGTCCCCGATCTACTGGACCTCTGCTTTTGGTGGGACCGACATGGATTGGTGGCGCGCATGCAACCACAGTTTCATAATCCATGTCGGTCTCACAAGGAACAGGGGTACTGTAGACGAGTGCAGACCCGTAGATATTGACCGTAACTGGTTTGATCTACCCTTCGGACTCCAGCTGCGGAAGAAACTGCATGATTCTCGGCCAGCGGGGTCATCTGATAAGCTGATTTAGTCAGTTTTCGGAAAACTGCAACAGGGGTTCGGTTTCTCTTTTGCGGTCTCCGATCTGGGTAAAGCACTGAGCGAAGCTTGTCCCAAATTTGAGCTGTCCAGAAATGTTCCCGCATTGTCAAGCGGGCCGTCGTGTAGAATCTCAGCGGAGCTACGACCCCCCTCACCTTGGTGATCCAAGTTTTTCTCTCCAACACTTGACATTTGGGCCGGAATCCCTGCCATCTGCTTCCGCAGTTTTCATTTTTGAGTTGAAGTTTATGTGAACAACCACCTTTCCACATTGGCAAACTATGCAACCGTGCTTGACCCTGTGTCCGCATCAGGGTGTAAGCTTGTGCGTTGCTTCGGAAAGTCCGGAGGCTTATACCCTGATACATCCCCAACCCGGGGTATAATGGTTGACCACCCGTGCTCAGAATTGTTCTTCGAAGTACTGATCACGAGTTCGATGTCTAATTCTCGAAGAATAGCGGGAGGTTGCAGTGGCGGTGCTGTCGTGCACCTGGGCCTCGCGCTTTGCCAAGTCCATTTTCCCTTGCCGCCGCAAAATTTTAGCCCCAACCGGGGGTTTTTCTCTCTCTTCCAAAATCAGGACAGTCGTCGCGGTGTGGAAAGATGGGCATGGCCAAGTGCGATGACCAGGTGCCCCACCCCCTCGCCCACTCTAGTAAGAGTTCTACAATACTCATATCTCTTCGCCGTGGCTGCGGTATAGCTGCAGTTGTGATGGAATTCTGGCGTTGACTGTAGAGCACGGATGAATAATGTATGCGCATCCCTGAAAACCTTTACCGTTTTTAACCGCGAGTGTTGTCACTTGATTCTGCTGATGCTGGGTTGCTTCTAACAAGGGAAGCTGTTGAGAATGTGCAGCCGGTCCTATTGAATCATACAGTTCTTGAACCATTTTTGAATGTTTTATCGGATTACGCCATGCAGAGCAGCCTTCAGTTTCTCCAAAGGAACGTATGAGCATTTCTCTCCATACGAGCTTTTTGTTGAGGCGATTGCCAATTTCGTCGGTTCTGAACAGGTCACAAAGTTTTTTGTGAGACTTACCTGAAATGCTTAACACGAGTTTGACGCCTGCTCACAGATTGTCGGTAGATTACGGTTGGTGTACGGTGGGTGCCGAGCGCGAGTTCGATGTCGATTGGTTTTCGAAATGTGAACGAAACGCTGCGCTAGACAAACAGAGTTTCGACAAGCGAATCCCAGATTCGTGTACAGCACCCTGGACTCGATGACCCCCACAGAAGTTCTGAGCTGATTTTGAAAGAAACAATTGAACGAGCAAAAATGCCTTGATGGGTAGAGGTCAGCTCCCAGCTGGGAAAGAGTTGTCCGCCTAGGAGGAAAATTCTCACCAAGCGACAGATTGTAATTTCAGGTAGTTTCTCTGATATCAATTCCTAAAAAGGGCGATTTTGGACATTTTCTCCTGTAATCACGATCCCCTTTAGTGCACAAACTTTCGAAAAATGCGCGAAACTGATACGAACTTCCTCTCTTAGGTCAAAAAAGAGGGAATTCTTTGCGATTCCCCTTCCCAAATTGACAAATTTTTCTTTTTCGGGCCAGAATTTTTCGCGATCCCTCACCCTCCCCATTTGTGCCCTGTCGCAACCCTGCTTGAACCTGGTAGAGCTACCCTTTTATGAAACATCGAAATCTTATGCTTCCTTCTAAGAAACTGTCGGTAGCCCCTTACAACTTCTTATCCTCTGGTTCGGAGCCAAATTCACTCTGTTCATTCGCGTGCTTATGCGGAGCGAGGGTTGAGACAGCGAGAAAGTGTGGAGAGAAAGAGACGCAGCACAAGACGCTCGCGATGAACGGAAATATACTTCACTCCGAAACAGAGGTTACATAATTACAAATGAATCATTCTCGTCCGAAATCTGTAAGTCTTCCGCCCTAGCATTCAACTGCCCACCCACACCCCATTTTCTTACAAGGGAAGTGTTTAGAGTGGTAAACGCATCTGCGAAAACGACTAATATCATCAGTATCTCCTGTGGCTCAATAGTAAAAATGCTCAGTATTCCGCTCCGAGCTGCAGGTTCAAAAAAGTTATGAGCATTTTTTAAGCCTCGCGCAAAGGCAACGGTCCCATCAGGCATTTTTCGCGAGTTTAAAAGAATTGTCTTGGATTTAGCCCAAAACTTGTATGTAGGGGTAATCTAGGGTGGTAAACACGAATCTGGAGTCCATTTGTCTAAATTTTGAGGTTTACTGTAGGTTACGGTAGGTAACATGTCATTTAGGGACAAAACCCACCTTAGTATTTTGAAAATCGACAAACGGACGTTTTTTTAAATTCTTCACCCCGAAAACCCCCGTATACAAATTTTGAGTAAAATCTGAGATTTTGATTAAACCCACCGTAATATACCCACCGTAATCTGCCGTAATTTGCAAAAAAATCGATAAATGGACTCTTGATTCGTGTTCTGTACTCCAAATAACCCTCTGAGAATGATTTTGAGACATATCTATCATAGAAATTCGGAAATCCGAAATGACGTTTTTTCCTCGAAATTTTCCCCGGTCGGGAAGCTTCGCACGATAATAGCCGGAAACCTTGGAAAATCGACTAATAAATCACAGATTTGTGATCAGCGCCCCCAAAAAAACGGCCATTGCGAAGCAGACAAAAAATCTTGGGGACTCAAGCAGGGAGATAAAAATCTTCTAGGTTTTGATCCCAATTTTGTTGTATTATCTTAGCCACCGCAGAGCGGTGTGTCTTAATTCACACACCGTTCTTCTCCAGAGATCAGCCGCTGAATCTCTGAACCCACTTCCCAGTGGGTTGAGAGCGTCAGCCGCTGGTCTCTGGAGAAAAACGGTGTGTAAATGAAGACACACCGCTCTGCCATCCTTTTATACCCTACCCCTTATCAATCAGTTATCATCAGTTCTGTTTACAGTGAGTCGCCGGGAGTTTTTGTCTGTATCCAATAGTCCAAAAAACACCCTGGGAGAATTTTTAAGTCAAATCTGGAACATTTTTCTGGAACGCTTCCAGAGCCCTTTAATCGGTATAAATAAACGCCCAACCAAAAATCCGTACAAGTCCTAAACGCTGTCAGTCTGGACAAAGTACGGAAAATGTGCCTTCACCCAAATTTTGCTCAGGAGGGTAGTTTTGGGCGCTGAACACATTTATAAGGTCCGTTTCCGGATTTTCTGAAGACTAATGCGCTTTTTGGATGGTACAAAAACACAAAAAACTGCCTTTTTATGCTTGTAACTTGGAACCTGCAGCTCGGGGCTGGTGACTGCGCAATTTAACCTATTGAGCTACAAGAGATAGTAATGGTACTAGTCGTTTTCACAGATGCGTTTGACTCTCTAAACGCTTCCCTTGTTAGTGTTAGACATTGGTACAATATTTTTCTCGGATTTTTGAAGCGCTTCTGGTTTATTGGGCCCGTTACCCAAAACAGCATTCCTTGAAAAAAGACTTTTGGTAGACATGATTTTGTTATGCTCTTTTGTATCGTCGCTCTCTAGAGGGCGGGTAGCCGCGTCGAATCCGGGGCTGAATGTGTCCTGATTTTTTATGCAAATATTATAACATATAAGAAGATGAGGAAAGAGGGTAGAAAGGAAAGAAAGGGAAAAGAAAGATGAGGAAGGAGTGCTGGTTATGGGGAAAATGAAACGCTGCGCCATATCAGTCGTTTTTTTTTCATGACGGCGCCAGCCCACACGCTCGACACGCGCAACCCCGGATTTGACGCGGCTAGCCGCCGTCTATAGGCCGACGATATAAATTCGTCCTTTTCCAGGTCTGCAGTGGAGAGGTTTAAAAAAATATTCATCGATATCTGGCATATTCGCGTATTTGGATACGGTAAAATTTTTTCTTAAAATTAGTCGCCAGTGTTGAGCAGGCCGTTGCGCCAATTTTGGGCGGAGCTACGACCCCCTGTTAACGACAATTCTGGAGAAAAGTTCTACGACCCCGGTTTCGAAAAACAGGCATCTAATTTGTATCTAGCACACCGAATAACTCAGGGTGACTACTACAACCTCATTTTAACTGAAAAAAAAATGGTCTCCCTTCTTTCTCCGAAAATTAAACGATCCCCCCACGAATTTTCAATTTTTTTCTCACAAATGTTCCAATTTTTACGACTCCCGTTGTGCTGAGTCGCCAACCTGCCCAACCCTGTTAGTCACTCTATTCGTATGGACGCGTGGAATATTTTCAACTATTTCTCTTTTCATGGTTCTGACCAAACCGCTTCAGCTATCAAACATGATTATTCATTCTCCCTTACTGCACGAGCCGTGGCGGAGGAAGTCGTGAGACGGTTGAATAAGCTTATCAATCCTATTATCGAGGCTGAGGTGTATGATGTGAGGTTTGGTTCACTATGTGCGGTTTGCCAAATTTCACATTGCTTTGAATAACCTTCATTTTAGTTAGCTGATTATGGTTTGAACACCCTTAGTCGAAGTGTTTCTGCTGTACAATCGTCTATCAAAGTGTTTGCCAGTGTTATCTCTACAATAAAAAAGGTTTGTTAGTTTTAGTCGAAATGTAGGTTTTTGATCCAATTTTTGATGAGTGCAGGATGGCCTAATTGGTGGTCAAGTTCTTACGAATCTCTACAATTTGCGCATGAAAGTCGTCGTGGAAAAGGACGTGCGTGATCTTCAAGAAATCTTTGAGGTTTGTGGAGTACAGTGACTTACCTGCAGTCGATATCGCACAGAGGGCAACCATACATTCATCGCACCACGAAAATCGCGCGCGATGTGATTTGCTCCGCGATGCACACCGCGCCATCACCTCGCATCACGCTCGAGCGAAACCATGCTTCGACGCCATTCAGCTGCCACGCAAGCATCGCGTGCGACGGGTGACCTCACCGCGGCTCCCCAATTTCTTGCTCGCGTGCGGCGACCAGTGCTAGATCTTCCTTTCGAGAGCATAGCTCCAAGTATGGCTGCCCCTGAGTGTACTGTGGTTTCTGTAGAGGGTGATAAATATTATCGTCCACCTATAATTATAGAGTCTGCTATTTCCAGGTTGCATGGAAGATATTCGCAGCGAGAGTAGGAGAATGGGTGGAGCAGGGTTTGGTTAATGACTCGGAGTTGGAGGTGTCTTTTTGGAAAACATTGTTCGCTTCAGGTTCTGTAAGCTCTGTAATATTCTCCCAGTTTTTAGTTCATTATTTGGCCTTCGTCGTCGTTATCTCCAGCAATGTCTCGAAAAATCGTCGAAACTTCCGCAGTTAAGTAAGTTGAAGTGTTTTGGATACGTACAAGCAAAAGTAGCATTGTTTAGTTTGCTTTCAGGTTGGATTCCGCGAAATATATCTTGATAAAGGATCTATGTCCGGTATTTCTTCTCGATCTTTTGCCCGCTATAGCGAAGTGTGGTGACTATAATAATATGATGGATAAGGCGAGAATGAATGAAGGTCGGTTGATGAAATCGATTCTGCTTTGATGTGCTCTATTTTGGATGGTCTTTTGTCGATTCTTTGAGCCTTCTGTCGTGAACGCTACTTGACCCGATCTGTCTCTTGTTACTAGTGAGTCTTGCTACTTGGAGTTTTTCTAGGGAAACTGTCAACAAACTGGTCAAAGCTCAATGTAACAGGATTGCAGCAGAAGGTGAGTTTTCATAAAGAGTCTATCTTGCTCGGATGAGTCTGGGCGGCGCAAGCGGCGGAGCTGTCGGTTACGGCAAAATTTAACAGTGATAAGGAGATTTTGACATGGTAAGCCCGATAAGCCTTACTAGGCTATATGTGTTCCAACGATGAATGTGTTCAACCCTAGTCCAACGATCTGATGTTAAGGTTCAAGAGATTGAGAGGGAGAAGTCAGCTGTTGTACTTAAACAGTTGTGTGCGAGCATTTCATTTGACACTGCGATACGGTACGTATACAGTAACCTCTATTAGATTACATTTTCGTCGTTGTCGTCTGCGAACTTTATATTCATGTCAAATGCTTTGCAGTGACACCATGGCATTGTTGCTTGAAGGAACAGATATCGATATCCTGCTAAGGTGCTGTCAGGCCGAGGCGATCCTGGATAGGCCAGTGGAGGAGGTTTCGAAGTTGGTTCATTTTTAGCGCAGTTCTATTGTAGACAATAGATCTCTGGAAAATCTTGAAATCTTCCGGAACACTGCTGCTTTCAGTGTCCAAAAATTTCGCCTAACTAGGGTTAACCTTACATTTCCCGAGGGCTTTTATAAAACCATGTGTTGATAGTTGTAGGTATGGGACACAGCATTGATAGTCCGTTTTCCGAATTCGCGAAATGCCTAAGAGATTTAGAGGAGATTTGCAAAAGTGGGCGTTTTCGTAGCTTTGCGGAGAGAAAATTGGTGCACGAATGACAATTTTAAGGACGTTCAAAAACATTGTCTCGAATTGAGCTTAAAACTTGTTTTTGGGGGCTGTTTCGGGCGCTGATTACGAATCTGAAGCCCATTTGTCAATATTTGGAAAATTCTGTCTGATTTGGTTTGAAGCTTCAGAATGGGGGAAATTTTGCTGGCCATACGCGACTTTTGACGAATTGGAGAATGCTACGATCAAATCGTCTTGAAACTTCTACATACATACCCTTTATAAAACGTCGTAATTCACATCATTCGTGGCGCGAGCGGCGCGCGCGATGCCTCAGCCTCCGACTGCCCTCCGCTCTCTCACTGTCTCTAACCTCCGCTCCGCACCAGCACGCGTAGGAACCATGTAAATTTCGCCGTTTTATAGCCTGTATGGATTATTTGGGCTGCTTAACACAAATCTTTGGTCGGTTTATCGCTTTTCCTTGAATTAAGGTGTGTAACGGGGGGTTTTCGGTAGCTTGGTCGAAGTCTCAGATTCGACTCAAAATTTCTCCGTGGGTGTTATTTGGGTCGCTGAACACGAATTTGAGGTCCATTTTTCGATTTTCAAAATTCTAAGTAAGTAACGCCAGTTAAAATGCATTATGCCTGCCGTAACCTACAGTAACCCTAAGTCAGGCGACAAATAGACCCCAGATTCGGGTTCAGCGCCTTAAATAACCCTCCTCTTGAAAGTTTCGGGCTAAATCCGAAAAATTTATTCTGACCACCTTTTTACCTTCTCATGAAGCAATGGAAATGCCATTTTTAGAGTCCTCGCAGCCATTTAGCGGATCTTAAGCACGGGTCATTTATTTTCGGTCTCAGACCTACAGCGGCGGCAACATGGTTTTCTAAATCGCTTCGGGAAGTGTAATGCAGTCCTTAGTAGGTGGAAGTATACCGAGGTGGTTGTCTTAATTTAAATTGAGATTTTTCAGGCAGCAGCTCCGACGTATATCGGAGTCTTTTATAAAAGGAGTTGCTAGAAAGTTTTCCTTTGCTACGAATTTCAAGTGAGTTTTAGTGCGAAAGTAGATGAAATGTTTTCAAGATGGTGTTTTGGTTGTTTTGGGTCGTACCGCAAGTTGTTTGCTAGAATTTGTTGACCGGCCCAATAATATTATGTACAGTAGGCAGGGATCGGAGTAGGACCGAATTCGTCAACACGTGTTGTAGGGTAAGGGTAAAGGCGTCGGCACGCGTGATGATTACCCCGTGAAGGCGAAAGACCTCCTATCAGAGCAGTATCGCAGCTGCTCTAGCCTATTAGCTGGGTTGGCCAATTGCGCTGTCGGTTAGCAATCTTCCGCTTCTGCAGGTTAATCATACCTGCCAACGCCTTCACCCCTACCCAGAATTGTCGCATTGATGAATTCGGCCCCTAAGGGGGTTTCTAGAGTTCTACCGCGGCGCCACGTCATGATTCAAATGCGAATCGACGAACGGTGCATTATCGATCGAAGCGCACAGAAAGCATCTCATTATGTCGCGCCCCGATGGAACCCTAAAAGAGGCCTAATTCTTTGCGTTCCCTATTGTGCGCTGGCAAAAATGCGGTGCACGTAATATTTTACGACATATGCGCACTCTGTTTGCGCCAACGCGCATAAAGGATAGCAAAGTATCAGGGCTCTCCTTGCCAACCATTCGTATTGTTTTATTTTCACTTTCACTCCTTTTGCTACGTGTTGTTTCTTTTCAGACTCGTAGCGGATAGCGAGGATGTATTTGAGCAACTGCGAACTTCGACTCTTGTGCAAGATGCACCAAAGGAGCGTGCTGAACAGAATGAGGTGTGGTTTAGCTTTTTTGTTATTCTGTTCGTGAGAAAATCCTTCCCACTCAAGTGCGGTTGCTATTGGTTGCTCGATTATTCACTGGCTAGTTCGATTCGACCGCAGTACGCTTCTTCCAAAAAGCGTACCACGTGATTTGAAAGGCAGTGTGTCCACGTTATTCTTGAGCTCTTGGCCGATTCGGCCACCAAATCAGATCTCGTGCTGCAACACCCGAAGTGTTCAATTCTATTTTTCTAACGACTATGACGGGGAAGCTTCAAGAATAGCTCAACACGGCCTAGAGAATCGCATTGTTACAGGAAGCACCAATCCGCGATTTGGAAACATTTTCTCGTGTGATCGACATGAATCGGTAGGCCCGCAAATAACCCGAACTGGAATTTGCTGGCTTTCCTGCTTGGGGGTTGTTTAGAGAAGAATATGGGAAGCCAGAAATGCTGTCAGCGCTGACTCGCGATGTCCCTGCTGCATTCTGCCGCAGGTCTGGCCTCCTGGATGCGGCACGCCTGGTTGTGCCGTTGGAGTATGAATGACCTGACGCTTCGCTGGCCTGACGCCCGCTCCATCATAGCAGCGACGGCCGTAACAAATTTTTCATCATTTTCATTATTAATCCATCTTCAATTTCATGCCGTTCCAGAATGTTTCATTTCAGTGCTATATTCTGCTACCATGAAAAAAGTTAATGCCCACTTGAATCCGCTCCACCATCGCGTCGCCGCTGAAGCATTCACAGTCACAGTCTTCGCCCGTGACGCGCGTAGAAAGTATTCATACTTCAACGCTCGACCCGCGCGTGTGGCGTTGAGGAGCATGGATAGCGCCTTAGGTCGCGTATTTCTCTCCAATAGGAGCCTGAGTTGCCACCATGGTAACGTGAGCGTGGCAAGCTTTTTGCGCAGTAATAGCTCGTGCACTTTTTGTGTGACAACCCTCTTCAGCGATAGCGCTGTGAGAGCGGAAAAGGTTCAGCTTTCGGGAAAACTTGGCCGACTGAACTAGGCCACGCCCTTCTGTGTTGACCACGTGTTTCTCGCCAACCTATTGGTATGAAGTGTGGTATGCTCTCCCCGTAGTCAAGGTTTGCAGAAGAGAAAGCTGCCGTGAGCTTGTAGCCAGGCCACGGCGCTAGATGTGATGTATCACAGGGGAAGGGATACATATTCAAGATTCCGGTGATTGCAGGGTAAAACGAATGAATAATTCGCGAACATCTCCCTCCGTCGTCGTCATTATGTTCTCACAGGGGGGGGTGGGGGTCACAGGAATTAGAGAGGGGTTGGACCAAAGTTGACTTCTATCACACCTCGTGCCGCGCCTTCCTTCATTTGCTATGGCTGAGTTGAGCGCGTGTCACAAACTCCCTGATTTCAAGGGAGTGTTCGTGTAGCGGTTACCGCTGATTGAAAACAGGAAAAAGCGATTTCTCCGCTCGTAATGGAATGTAAGTGATCTCCCCGGTGTGCCACCCGCGCTGACAGTAAGTCAGGGTGTCTGCGATTCGTCTCCCACTTAGCGACACACCAGGAGAGGGACTTTGTTTGATAGAACTTCAACTCTTTTCTCTACATTGCGCGATCGCCCGTATACTCGCTCAATCAGCACTTGCTTCACTTTCAGACCCTCGTTGTCGATCTCCTAGCATTAACCTATACACCTCCGGCTAAAATTGAGAAACTGATTCCTTTCCACGTTGTCGAAATGTACAGTCTGGTATTCCGAGTATCGCTGTTGCTGAATTCGTCCATTGATTATCTATCTGAAGCGTAGGTTTTTTTTCTCATTATGCTTAAAACGTTTCTAATGAGGTACTACTGTACGATGAACATCCGATTCTTGCTTCATTTAGGTGACAAATGTTCTTTTTTTCAGGCTTTTTGAGTTGGGTTTGGCCAGAGATCGTGTGAATTTGCGCAGAGCTTCTATTTTATCGTCTCTCTACCGCAATGTCATAGATCTAGCGGTTAGCTTGACGAATGCTGTCACAAATGCAGTAGCCAATTTTACTAGTCTGATGACTAAGGTAGTTTATATGGTTGTTATGGGCCTCCTTGGATTTGATTCTGGTAGCTTTTGCAGGCTGAAAGTATCGATGCCGTTCTTAAGTTGCAGAAGGAAATTGTTTTCCAAATATTTGCCGTGAGTTTCATTCCAAAATAGATTCGCCGACCTCCAGGTTGTAACGAAATCAGCCGTTTCTGTTGGACTAAACTAGATTGTGAGGCTTTTCCTGGTGCTCAACGTCCCATCCTCTTTGAAGACGCGAATCGGGCATTTTCATAGGTTCAGGGACTGGACGACCAGCGTTGAATTCGTTCATAGGTTCATTGCAGTTAAAGTGTGTCCGAGTGAGACTGTCCTTACACGCGGCCGGCTTGCGTGTCGAGCGGCCGTTGCAAAAGCATTTTTCGGATGAGTCTTCCCGTAGCTCCAAATTGCTAGCTGGGGCATTGCTCTTATTTAGCCTAATATCCTTGCTGATAAATATACAGCTTCAAAAGATGTCTCCGTGATGAACGCTCGACACGCTCGCCGACCACGTTTGCGAATAGTCTCTTTCAAACCGACCTTAGCTTGGGGGGTTTCTTAGACAATTGAATAAATGCGCAGTATTGTCGCCAGGTCCGCCGCAGGCATGCGACGGGTTGCTACTGTCGAATTTGTTTATGTAGGACATTAGCATTGTTGATTGACCACAGCGCAGCGAGGCAATAGAACATCAGACCCGCCTTCCTAGTTGAGAGTCGCACTCGCAAACCCGAGGCGGCATTACTCTTAGAATAGGGTTTTTAACCGCCATTCTCAGGTGATCTCAAACGAAATGGGTGTGCTCCACGCGCAAGAGACGGAGCCTCTCTTGACTGGAGTCCATCTCTGTACATTGACTTTATTAGGAACATCGGGAGCGGCTTCCTAATTAATCTCTCTCTCTCTCTCTCTCTCCCTCTCTGTAACGGCACAATAACTGTTGAAAGTGCAAAATGAAGTGTCTCGAAAAAAAAAGTTTTCGACAATAAAAGAGTGTTTCTCATAAAATACAGGAAAGCGCTTCTCGGGAGGATCGAACGCTTCGTCCCTTTTGCGGAAAGCGGGAAGCTTACTCTTGGGCCACGACGCCTCAGCGGGCGTAGCAGTTTGAACGAGTGATCCAGTATCTGCGCTACCTAACTCCGTATCTGGGAAGGTCTTCAGTGAGAAGTCTCTTCACATGGCCTTTCCGCGATTAATGTTTTTATACGTCTCGGCTTCCCCTTAGCGAAACTTGATGAAACTTTAGTATGTTATGGGGCATCACAACCCTTGCTATGGGGCATCACAACCCTTGCTCTGGGGCATCACAACCCTCACCTTGCATTTTGTGGTATTACTTCAAATTAGGACTGTTCCCTCATAACGTGGCTATTACAATTCCAAACCCGTAGCAGTTATTCGCCATTCGAAGGTCTTCGGAACCCTTGTGTAACTTTTAGAAAATAGTCTCTATCAGAATTTTTCTGAAGACCGAAATTTGAACAGGTTGGAATTAATTTTTGAAAATCCACCCCTATAAAATTATTCACCCCAGAACCATTACAAAATATGTGCTCTATAAGCTTTGACAAAGTACAACTGGAACATAAATTCCGCTCTTTTTCACTAACGTCAAAGAGATATACTTAGTAGGTGCAATATCGCATAATTTTCTTTCGAATTTATTTCTAAAAAGCATTTCGATAGAGATTAATTTTTACAAGGTTGTACAACGGTTCCGAAGACCTTCGAATGGCGAATAACTGCTACGGGTTCGAAATTGTAATAGCCATGTTTTGAGAGAACAGTCCTAATTTTAAATATTACCACAAAATGATAAACGAATTCCATATTAGAAAACTGCCCCCTCAAAAAGCAATTTTGTGTATGTGTAAAGCAAAGGTTGTGATGCCCCGTAACACACTAAGGTTTCATCAAGTTTTGCTAAGGGCAAGCCAAGATATGTATAAAAACATTATTTGCGGAAAGGCCACTTGAATAGACTTATGACCGGTACTGTATGTTTCTGATGAGACGCACTGTATATGCATTGAATCTGGCGACCAGCGGAGCGTTGAACCATCCCCGTTGGGTCCGATCACAACTCACCTGGGCCGTGGTATGAATATGTCAAAAACTCGCTCGCTTCTCTCGTGCTGGAGTCAGGGAGGTCTCATATCTCCAGCTAAAGTGTTGTACAGTTGTCGCAAGCATGATTATTCAGGGCTGTGATTCATGAAACGTGAAGCATAGGGCACAGTTGGGTTTGCATCCACATATTGCATACTATTTCCTCAGCAAATCCACCTATAGCTCATGGTTTGCCGTTCACGAATACCAGCCCAGGTTGTCTGAAGCGGCGTCATTAGAGTGATTTATTTATCATTAGTGCACCTAAGATTTTAGCACCACTCCTGCCCTTGTGGCTCAATTGAGTTGAGTTGGGGTATGGAGTTATAAGCCCCAGAATTGAGCAGAACTTGCTTTAGAAGAGCACATTCACGCCGGTACACTTGCTAGCATACACGCTCTCGCCCTTTTTTGAGATAGGAGACATTACACGTACGGTTGCTGTACGAACGTCAACGCTGTTGGAAGCGCCGAAAAAGAGACATGTTGACACTGCTTGGGTAGTCCTGAGTCCCCAGCAGGGATGAGCGGAATTGCGATTTCAAATGGTTCAGAGCCTTCAGATTTCCGGGAAAAGGTTTGAAAATGGGGAAATCGGAAATATCCACGAGATTATTCTTTTTTGAAGCCAGGGTTGATAGTGTTTACATGGAAATTATTCAATAAAGAGTGATAAACCCAAGTTTTTTTGCTAGGCACAGTCACAGGGAAGGGTTAAGCATTTTGCTGGACAAATTTCCGACTTTACGAAGATTCTTCCGATTTCCGAAATTCAGTCGGTGATCCTAGAGCTGAAATCGTGACTTCATAAATATAAGTCAAGAAATCAGTTTCATGATTATCATTAGTTCGTCGTGACTAAGGCTGCTCATGGATGTTTACAATTTTTTGGAAAGAACGGAGAATTTTAAAGAATTTTTCCTCCGAAAACAACGTTTCCGTGCACATTTTTCCGTCATGCCATGAGTAGCAGTTTGAAACTTTTTAAAAAATGAACTATGTTGCTTGCATGTGGACGATGGCTTTGAACATTAAGGTTGAATCCCTTCTATCAGCAGTGTTTTAGGAGGGCGGGCTGAATCAATGGAGGAAGGTAGCGTATCTGAAGCGACTAGTGGATCTGGTCACTAGGTTAGGGGTCAGCGGCCTCCTGGTTGGTCCGAGTTGTTTGTTCTTCACAATTTTCCATATGTTCGTTTATAACACTATTTAGCAATCGCCAACTCTCTGGGAGGACTACAACGTCATATTGGAAGACGTTGAGCTGATGCAGCTGGTTGAATGAGCCCTGCTTTTATTAGTTAAATACTTGAGGTTGCCTCCCGGTTTTCTCTTAACTATGGCGGGTTAATACGGTTGTCAGTTTTGTACAACATTGAAATTGCAATTTTTATGGATTTGTTAATTGCTTTGTGTCCCTTGTTTGTTAATTCTATTGTTATGATTATTTTTATGAATACAAACGGAGTCGGACTCCTTACGTTCGTCTATTAATACAATTGTAGCTGTGCCTGTTATCATCAAGGAGCTCACAATCAGCATACGCACTCACTAATAAATGATATTCCAGTAGTATTAGCAATGTATTTAGGATAGGAGCTTGTTAAATGGATCCGAGAAGGAGATGTTCTCAAAAATTTTTTTGAAACACGAGAACCGAGAAAGAACTGAAAAACAACTAAACAGTTGGACTTCGTTAGTGAATACTATACATTCCATCCGATGGCCAAAATCGCGTCGGATCGGATTTCCGGATATTGCCGATTTTGCAAAACCGGCCCATCGGATAAAACGGATACTGGCCCAAACGAGAATTTCGGAAAACTGATCCTATCCGAAACGAGAATTTTTGACCGGATCGGATATGCGACCGGATAAAATCGGATCCACCGGATAATTCGGATGAAAAAACGGATAAGAAAAATTTTCAGTAGTACCGAAGAGTTAACTCCGTGTTTTCAAGACAAAACAATTCTAGAGCCAAATATAATCTTCATATATTATTCATGGGGGCGTGTATACAGGTCTGTTGGTACCTGCTCGTTGGTGCCCCTGCTTCTACTGAACCCAGCAGACGTTTGAGTGTACACAGGGAACGTTCGAGCGATATAGTGTGCCCAACTATATCGCGAAAGTATCCCATACATTGCATAAAGGTGTCGCCGTCTGGCACACTAAGGCCTCTGGTCCATAACACCTTAGGATCCGTACCTAAGGAGTTCATGGAGTCTTTGGCTACAAGCCACAAAAAATATTATTCGTAGAAACAAAGAAAACACCGGTTTTGGGAAATTTTAAAGACATAGTTGACATGAGAAGTTGAAGCGGTACTATTAAACCTCGAGATTTTGGTGTCGTCTTCCGACACATCTTCCTCTCCCAAAGTAGATCGTCACTATCCAAGTTAGCTTTATCATAATCGGATTTGACTTCACTGCGCCCATACTTCCCGATGACTACATGTTAATACAGAGAAAATTTAGATGTCCGACAATTGGAAAGTAATGTAGTGCAGCGAGTCCTGGGCAATTAAATATTTGGGGCTGCATTCCTCGCAACGGAGTCGGCCGCTGCTCGCGCAGCAATTCCAACAGTGGAAACCAGAAACCTTTCGAGGTAACCAAAATGAGGCGTAAGCAAAATGCTCTGGCCGTACACAACACGAAACATAGAAAAGTTCGAGCACAAGCTCCAGGAATCATTTCGGCTGCTCTTTTCAATGTTAGCTTTCGGAAAAAAGCGGTTGACTTCACAACACCCAAAGTTTCCTTCCCTTTCAAAACACGAATAGTTAGTGACCCTGAGGTTTGATATTTTTTACAAAGTTGTTTTTCTAAGTGGGCTTATTTGACAGATATACGACAAACATCGGCATGGATCCTGAAGAGACTGCGTTCCCCATTGGAGGTTGGCGCAAACTCGGTGCACCTATGTTATAGCATATGGCACCGAGTTTGCGCGAACCTTCAACAGTGAACGCGAAGTCTCTTCAGGATCTATGCCGACGTTACCCAAGATAGCGGCGGGTACGAGTGCTCATAGAATCGTGACAAAGGATGACACGCTTCGGTTCTCCGCCACTGAATGGAAGATTGGGATTTTGACAAATTCAAATACAGGCGTAAAACATCCTTCCTGGATTCCTCTCTACAATACCGTGCATTTTTTTTGCAAATTAAGCTTTTTGAGGCGTTTTTCGCGCTCACAAAGCGCCGCATCGCCGTAACTCACTTCAAAATCGACGGAATGAGTTTTCTGTTAGTTTTCGTGTTCCTCTGAGTAAGGCGAATGCAATGGTACGTGTAGAAAGTCTTTTCAACTCCATGTTTTGCTGAAAAATGTTTATTTTTTTCCTATGATTCACATCTACCACAGGTCAAAACATGACGGATTTCGGCAATCCTGACCGTCTGATCAGTTCCTAATGAGAGATTTTGTTGCGCAAATATGCGATTTTCGATAAAATTCTGGAGTTGAATCTATTCTAAGACTAAATAATACTAATTCATAAATGACTTCGAATTGAGATCGAACCGTTTTAAAGCAATTTGTGGTGATGCGGCGCTTTGAGAGCGCAAAAAACGCCTAAAACGCTTTCTCGCAGAAACACATGCGCGGTACTGTACGTTTCCACGAGAACACACGTACGTATACGTGCTACTGCAGCCAATTCACGTAACAACATTCTGCGTGCACTTGCTGGCACCGCCTGGGGCAGCACAAAGGAAGTTCTGCGTAAAACGTATAGAGCCATGGTACTGCATGTTTCGGAACCTCCAAGCTATCGCTTGAAGGACTGCAGATGGCTGAGCATACACGTTTCATGAGAGAATAGTTGTCTGCTGCTCAGCCCAATCCCGTATATGGCGGTGTGCCTCCTCTAGTCGATGATAGTGAAGCTGTACTGCTCAGGCGTACTTGAACCATCCTAGCAGGTCTTCGATGCGGTCATTGTACCTACGTGAAGGCCCACGCGCAGAGGATTGACCAGTCAGTCCCCTATAAATGCCCTGATTGTCAACGTGTTGGACATGATTCATTGCATCTATTTTCATGTCCGGTTAGACCTACAACCCTATCTGCTCTAGATTTATGGGACAAGCCGTGTGAGGTTGCCAACTTTCTGCGCCTCTGATGCAATGCTTTCTAATGGCCGAGAAGAAGAATAGTAGACGAAAGAATCTTCTGGATTTCGAAATTTCAATTTTGGCGCCAACAGTGCGTCAAAATACGCGTGTGCGCGTAAATCACTGGAGCACATCATCGTCATTTGCGTCTGCATCGTGCACGTCGACGGAGTTTGATTTCGAATTTCGGACAAGGCAGAAACAGTGGGCAGTGAGTGGGTCAGGAATTACCGTTAGGGCGCAATTGTTGAATTGAGTAAAATGAACGCAACTCTATACGGTTTTATCCGAAATTATCCGGTTTTCATTCGAAATTAAGCGATTTTTAACCGAACTTATCCGATTTTCATTCGAAACTAACCGAACTTATCCGATTTTCATCCGAAATTATCAATTTTCATCCGATTTCGATCCGATCGATTTTCCGTTTTCATCCGTTTTTCTATCCGATTATCCGGTTTTCTGATCGGATCCTTCGATTTTCACTTTTTCGGATGTCGGATATTTCGGATACCGTGTTTTTTCAACTGATCGGATTTCGGATCAAACCGAAATCGTCATTTTGACGTCGGATCGGATTTCGGATAATTATCCGATCGGATTATCCGACCCGGATATCGAAACCGACTCCGTCGGATGGAATGTATAGTGATTACCCAAGGTCCCATGAATATATCAATACCAGAAGGTGTTACACGAAAAGTATCTGGCTCAATAGTTCATGCGGGTGATCCCACGTCCACCCGGGTAACCAGGGAAACACAACTGGCCAAAAATGTCTTTTCCAGGAAAATCCAAACCATCTAAAGTACTTACAATAGCGTTTCCAAATATACAGTCTCCATGGATCCTAGTGATACTTTGCGCTCCCAATAGATGACTGGCGCAAACTCGGTGCCCCTTGCTATAACATTTGCGCCAATCTTTAATAGGGAACGCAGAGTATCACTAGGACCCATGCCGAATGTATGTCGGTAATGATTTCTCTGAACCGGATTATGGGGGTTTCCACAGTTGGAAGCGAGACCTCGAAAACCTGTTGGGAGCTTATCAAGGACAAATTTTCGGAACAAACTGCGGCGATGATTTCCGGAACGCAAAGATATATTTGCCTTCAAACTTCTCTGCGAATATTATTTGAACATGAATCTGGGGTCCGTTTATGTATTTTCGATGGATAGCGGTAGGTTACTGTGGGTATATGGTAGTTCGGTGAGTCTCGGTTGGCTTAAAACTTCACTGAGGGTGCTGTTTGGAGCGGTGAACGCGAATTTTCGGTCCATTATTTGATTCTTGAACTCCTGGGGTAGGTTACGCGAGATACTGTGCTTCTCTGGGCCGAATTCCGGTCCGCAATTGCGTCTCCACATGCTTATCGGCCGCGCTCCCGAGTCGGAAGAGTTTTCAGCGCCGCAGCCACCGGTCTGTTGACTCTGGGTGGGTTTTGGAAACTGGAAACTAAAAAAAAAGGGTGGGTGCTGTTCTGTCCAGGTTGTCAATAGCGCGCGCG
Organism: Aplectana chamaeleonis; assembly: GCA_029168955.1. Lineage (NCBI taxonomy): Eukaryota > Metazoa > Nematoda > Chromadorea > Rhabditida > Cosmocercidae > Aplectana > Aplectana chamaeleonis. The sequence continues at coordinate 123,255 of JAPDOI010000641.1, forward strand.
CAGTGGCCGCCTTAAACTTGTGACAGCCGGCTGCAGGTATACTGTAGCTTGGGAAAACTCGTCATTTTCAATGGTTTTCAGCGGGAAAATCAGGGATTAGCTCGTCTTACCCTCGGGGAGGTCAATGTCGAGCGTTGCAGCACTGACTGCTTACTGATAAGTTGGCAAGAGCGTACGCGGAAGAAGAAGTCGTCTACAATGGCCGCCATGCTTCCGAAGTCAAAGATCCTCAACTATATCTCCCAGAATTCACTTCTCACGAGTTCTGAGCCAATTTTTTCGGTTGCGGGTCAGCATAAACCGGCGCTGCTGATCCGTTGTCTACTCATCCGTGCCGGAATCGAAGTAAACCCTGGACCCTCTCGCCGGATTCGATGGCCCTGCACCCAGTGTGGTACCTCAGCCGCTGCAGGAGCGTTCAATGTAGCAAATGCAGGAAATGGACTCATGTGAAGAAATGCTCCGGTCCCAAGTCCTTCAAGGATGCGGACAGCTCATACGTGGGCCCTAACTGCGTCTCCGTACCGACATATCAACCTCAGCGTTCAAGTCCCGACTCTCTGAAGATGATCCAGTGGAATATAAATGGTTTCCGCAACAAATCAGCGGAACTAGAAGCTCTGAACTAGAAGGAGCTGACATTGTGGGACTTCAAGAGACTAAACTGGATTCCAATCAAGGATCACCGGTGGTTCGAGGCTACACATGCCTGAGAAATTACCGAACGAGTTCCGGAGAAGGTGTGGCCTTTCTGGTCAGAAACAACTTACAGTGCAGTGTGATCACTCCAGGAACGAGAGATGGTACGACGGATTGCACCTCCTTAGCTGTGGAAACGAGGGCTGGATCTGTGCACATTCACAATATCTACTCTCCGCCTAGGTCCTCATGCACACCCGCATACGAGCTGTCTATCGCCGAGTTCCTGACATGCGGGAAACCCACAATCGTCATGGGAGATGTCAACGCGCACAGTCCTCTATGGTCAGAGGGTGAAAAGGACCAACGTGTACAGGACCTCGAGGAGGAGATAGCGCAGTCGAATTTTGTAATTCTCAATGATGCCCATCACCCTACTAGGAAGCCGACGTATGGAAGACCCTCGTCACCGGACCTCTCGCTGTGCTCACAGGACCTAGCATCGTCAGCAGTTTGGGACACTGTTAACACAGGCGCAAGTGACCATCTTCCTATCCTCATGGAGTTCAGAAGCGAGGCCCTTATATCTTCGTCACCGAGGAACACTTTCGTGAACTTCAAAAAGGCGGACTGGCCCAAATTTCTGTCAGTGCTGGAACAACAATCGGCGGATTTTGACTTCCGGGCCACTCCACTGGAAATGGATCGATTTCTCGCATCGGCCGTAAGGACAGCAACGTCACAATCTATCCCTAAGGACAGACGTAAATCCTTTATGCCGGGACTGTTGGACTCCGCTAAGGACCTCATATGTGAAAGAGGCTCGATTAGAAGAACGGACCCGACAAACACCAGAATTCCTGAGCTGAACAGAGAAATCGCTGATGAAGTGAGGACGGACCGACAGCAGACATGGAGAACTTTCGTGGGAGGCATAGATCATCGTACAAACTCTTCGAAGCTATGGGCGACCATGAAGGCTCTGGATGGCCGTTCAGTGAAACCCAATCCCATCCAAATTTTGCATAAAGGCAAACCGTTGAAAAACAAGAATGCGGCCAACTTTTTATGCAAACAGTTCAGTTCGCCCTCCCTCATAAAAGCATGAAGTTGTCACGAAGGACTTTCCGATGGATCAAAAACTTTCCGAGAGAAGACGTTCCCATCATTTCGACAGCCCTCATCGACGCCGCCTTGAAGAAATGCAAGCCGTCTAGAGCGTTGGATACAAGTGATGTGGCCCCTGTAATGCTCAAACATTCAGGACTAATTTTTCGGGAGTGCCTTAGAGCCCTTTTCAACAGAACCCTGTCAACTGGACTGATCCCGGAATCGTGGAAAGAGGCGAGAATTTTCCCACTCCTAAAGCCTAGGAAACCTGCAGAAGATCTGAACAGCTACAGGCCTATTTCGATAATTTCATCTATGGCACGCACTTTTGAAAGGACCATTCTTCCTACACTGGAGACGCACCTGCAAATCCCTGGATGGCAGAATGGTTTTCGGAAAGGCTTCTCCACAACCCCAGCGTTGGTCGAATTGACCGGGTTCATCACGGATGGGTGAAATGAGAAGAGACCGCCTACCCGCTCAATTATGGTTGCACTCGACTTGAAGAAAGCATATGACACTGTGGTTATCTCCATCCTTTGTCAAAAGCTTGCCGAGTCGTCCCTACCGAGAGGTTTAGCCCGATGGATTTCTAGCTACCTGAAAGGCAGAACATTACGGACAGAGTTTAGAGGCCAGATGTCGAAAGTAAGATTGGTACGCTCCGGGGTACCGCAAGGTGCGGTTCTATCTCCGCTCCTGTTCTCATTCTACATAGCAGATCTCCCGACGCCCCCTCCAGAAACACGTCTAGTCGGGTATGCGGATGACCTAACACAGGTGGCGTCAGATCCGGATATTGAAACTTGCGTAAAGCGTCTGAACGAATATCTCCCGAAGCTAACAAAGGCCCTGGAAGATCTACATCTTCAACTGTCGCTTCAGAAGACCGAATTTGAATGCTCTGACACTGTTCGCTCATAGGTACATTATTAAGTGAAACAGGTAATGTTAAAACACGCCATATTAGAGACATATTCATGATAACAGATTGAAAAAAATAATAGAAGACTGATGTCCTTCGAGGACGCCGTAAAGAAATTATTTAACATTTAAAGCCGAATTTATAGAAAGCTGATCAGTTCACCGTTACTGATCGTTACTGGTCGTTGCAAGACGGTCGACCCTGCTCGGTCGTCCCACAAGTAATTGTGCCTCATTAACCATGTGCAGAAGGCGTTACTAGCGCGCGCGAAATCCGCGAATGTCTGCAGGCACTATATTGTGGAAGTCACAGTAGACGACGTGCTGACCTAAGGAAAGTCGGTCAGTATAAATAGCTGGATGATCCATTGTCTGAATCCAACTCTATGCTGCCGTCCAACACATACATGGAACAGCTCTTCGTCAACAGCATCCCTCAAGAGTACTACTCTGCTGTGGCCTATCCAAGCCTTCAAGGTAACAAAATTTGAATGCTTTCAATGGAAGTGCGGCTGATGAACGTTGCACAGGACTTTTTAATGATCCGTGTTCGACGTTGTATTTTGAAACTTATCAGTCAGCGACCCATGCAGGAACGTTTGAAATTGAGTTTCCTGAGCACAAGATGGGGAAATCCCTACTTTTCCCGCTGAAAATTTCCCAATGCAACCAATTTTAGCTTTATCAGTGCTGTTTGATAACTTATCAGTAGGCAGTCAGTGCTGAAACGCTCGAAATTGACCTCCCCGAGGGTAAGACGAGCAAATTTCTGCTTTTCCCGCTAAAAACCATTAGAAATGAAGAGTTTTCCTAAACTACAGTATACCTGCAGCCGGCTGTCACAAGTTTACGGCGGCCACTGCGCGCGCGCTATTGACAACCTGGACAGAACAGCCCCCTCCCAAAAAAATGGAGTAAACTATTAAACGGCCACACCGATTCGGCTTTGCCGCTGGAAACTACCGACTCGAGCGCGTGCGGCCGCAGAGCGTGTCCAGACCAGGGGTGTGCGGCAATTCCCGTTTGCCGATTGCCGTTTGCCGGCCATTCTTGGGGTTTGCCGTAGCCGTTGCCGTTTGCCGAAATTTTCGTCTAAAACGGCAAATTTTCGGCAAAAATACGTTAAAACAAAAAGATTTGACCTTATGGCAGTTTTTGTATTGGTCAGCAATTCGAAGCTGCTACAAAAAAATATTTTGACTAGTTCCAGCTGATGTAATGTGTAAATGTACCCATTAAATTGGTAACTGATGATAATATAAACTCTCCTATAAACTCCTTAATAAGAAATCAGAGAAGTTCGTTTAAGTTCTAAGTTGTTTATGAGCCTCCAAATGTCTTTTTCATTTATCAAACCCTTCACCCCTTTGAAATGCTAAATTCGCAAAAAACCCTTTTCTAGAAGCATTCAGATTGCTGCAAGTTTCAAGATTACAAAACCAAGTGGTATCAAAGTTGTAGCATGAAAGCAGCCATTCAAATTCCGCGTTCACGATAGTCTTTGATTTTGATATTAATAGCTGATTGGTGTGTTGGGCCTCGGGTAGATGTGAAATGACGAAGAAATCGAGAAAAACGCACCAGAAGGGCACGAAATCCCCAAATCTCACCCCGGCTAGGAAGTTTTACAGGAACTGCTCGCTGCGACAATGAACACTTTTGTGGAACCGTCTTTTGCAATGCTCTCCTCTCTGTCGCTTCGTACTTTCCTTCAGACCCTAGCTAATACTGTTTTGCCTAGAATATTCTTCCGTTTTTGATTAGCCCCATTTTTTTCGGTGACAGCTACCGTCAGCATGTTCATAAAATCGGATAATTAGTCGAGGCCAGTGACTAGTGTCACTCGAATACGACGTTTTAGTGCGTTTCTCGCTGATTCTTCGTAGTTTTGCTAACACTTAATTGCCAACGCATTGTTTTGAGTGGAAAACTCGGGAACGAAAATCATCATGAACACTGCTTTTAAACATACAAACCCGTTGAGAACTAGTATAAATCGGTCAGCCAATAGTCGGTCGGTGGGCTGATGGTCATAATTGGGACAGGAAGTTGATAAAATCTGCAAACACTTCGTCCGGCTTTTTTTTAACAGTGTTCTCAGCGGTCATTAGAGGCAAGGTTCAATAATGTTTTCGATTTCGAGATCCATAGATGAAACGAAGAGTTGACTCAGTGGCAGAGCTGAGTTAGTTAAGAAACGTGGTAAAGAGGAGAAAATTATAATAATTGCAATATGTACAAATACTGCCCGAAACTTGAACGTGGTGTGCTCGCCCCACCCACTTCCTCTGTAGCCACAGGGGAAGTGGGTGGTGCGAACACACCACATTTAGGTTTGGGACCCTTTAGAGCGATTTATTGCTCGCTTTTATCCGATATTGTTGTCGTAATAAGCCTCGTGCCGGCTTGTAGACCAAATACACAGAAAGGGAAGCGCCCAAGAGCAGTTCGGCTGGCTCAACGCACTGCACGCGGCGCTTCAGCGGTGACGTGAGCGCAGCGGCTTTCCGTCGCGCGCGTCGCATGTAACAGTTGAATTGTCACCAGATTCTCTCATTCTGTGCTATCGATCAATGCGCCCTTCAGAGCTCTTGATTCCCAGTGGGAATTTGGAGTTTACTTTGATTTTTAGCACTGCATACAACTAGACTAATCTCACTCCACTCCTGTAGCCTCACAAGTGAAACCATATCAAGTGAGAGACAAAGAGAATCCTGAGTGTGTTACTTGCTACTTACAGTAAAAATTGTGAGTGACCCTGGTCATGAGCTAGGTGTGGGTTGTCTTTCGCCACAAATGTCGACTGATCATCCAGCCTTGCTGATCTTGATAGTGACTCAGACAGTCGGGGCTTAGTACGTCGGCACAATACCGTTAGTACGCCAGGGCAAACCTGGCATACTAACGCTGGTTGTGTGCAGGAGCTGCTGGTTGCGGCAGCATATCCTGCCAACGTATGCTGGCGTACTAACGCTCGTTGTGTGCAGGAGCTGCTGGTTGCGGCAGCATATCCTGCCAACGTATGCTGGCGTACTAACGCTCATTATCGACGGAATTTGGACTGCCACCCTCCTTACCGGTGTTGGATATAATTCTTGTCACGGCCAGCAGCAGGGACAACATTCTCGCCGCGGTCCGCAACCAGGAGGCTTCCCTCGCGATGGGCGATGGGGATGATCCCCTCAGCGTTCGAAAAATTAACTTCCGAACAGTGACACAAGATCATCTCATCGGACTGGTCTCAAACGGCCAACTGCCCCCTCAGCGAGACTGGCCGCCTTATATACCCGCCGCCGTCGTACAAGAGGATGCTGCAATGTTCATTCGTATTAAACAAATCAATGGAAGAGTGTCAGCAGACACTAGGAGAGAGGGGCTGGCAATAGCACGCGTGCCACGATAAACAAAGCGTTAGTACGCCAGCACAAGCAACAGGAGCTCCTGGTCGTTGCTAGCATATCCTGCTGTTACCAGCAGCTACAGCATAGGTGCTGCCGATCCCTTTGTGCCGGCTTACTAACGGTATTGTGCCGACGTACTAAGCCCCGACTGTCCGAGGACTCCTATACAGATCACATATAGAACAGTGCTATTGGCATTCTCTGATCACCTGAGGCTTTCAAGTAGCTTCAATTATACGGGATTTTTTCTTCCTGGAATTCTAGTGAAACGCAAGGCATAAAGTAACTGGTACATATTGCATGGAACACCACACGACTAAACAAATCCTACTAACTATACGCTGTTTGGTGTGTGTGACCATCGGTGTGTGTGTGTGTGTGTGTGTGTGTGTGTGTGTGTGTGTGTGTATGTGTGTGTGTGTGTGTGTGTGTGTGTGTGTGTGTGTGTGTGTGTGTGTGTGTGTGTGTGTGTGTGTGTGTGTGTGTGTGTGTGTGTGTGTGTGTGTGTGTGTGTGTGTGTGTGTGAGAGTGAACGGAAATTCGGTCGGTTTGTTGTTAGAAATGATGGAATTCGGTTTATTGTTATGATGTGATGGCCTATACTGATAACACGATATTATCAGTTTCCTCTGTAAAACGTTGCTGAGTGCCTTCATGGGCGGCTGCCTGTGCAGTAGGAGCCCTGGGAAAGTAGATGGGACTTGACTGGGAGTGCGCCGGGCGCCGAAACAAGTAGGCGCGACTCAACTAGGAGTGCGTCAATCGCAGGGGTATTGTGGGGGACCAACTGGGAGTGCGCCGTGCGCCGGGAAGAGTGTGTTGGACCCAACTGGGAGTGCGCCGAGCGCCGGGAAAAGTGTGTTGGACCCAACTGGGAGTGCGCCGTGCGCCGGGAAAAGTGTGTTGGACCCAACTGGGAGTGCGCCGAGCGCCGGGAAAAGTGTGTTGCACCCAACTGGGAGTGCGCCGTGCGCCGGGAAAAGTGTGTTGGACCCAACTGGGAGTGCGCCGAGCGCCGGGAAAAGTGTGTTGGACCCAACTGGGAGTGCGCCGAGCGCCGGGAAAAGTGTGTTGGACCCAACTGGGAGTGCGCCGAGCGCCGAGAAAAGTGTGTTGGACCCAAATGGGAGTGCGCCAAGCGCCGAGAAAATTGCGTTGGACCCAACTGGGAGTGCACCGAGAGCCGGGAAACGTGTGTTGGACCCTACGGGGAGTGCGCCGAGCGCCAAAAAAGGTGTGTTGGACCCAACTGGGAGTGCGCCGAACGCCGGGAAAAGTGTGCTGGACCCAACTGGGAGTGCGACGAGTGCCGAAAAAGTGTGTTGGACTTAACTGGGAGTGCGCCGACGCAGGAAAAAGTGTGTGGGATCGGATTGCGTTTCGACGAACTATAATAACTAAGTTCTCATTTGACGATGAGAATATCATTTTATGCGTCAAAATACACGCCTACAAGTACGCCGCGAAGCGGCGTGGGTGTTCACCTTGTGTTGGTATATTATAGAAAAAAACAGATTTTGCCGTTTGCCGTTTTGCCGGCCATTTTTGGGGTTTGCCGTTGCCGTTTGCCGAAATTTTAAATTCCTTTGCCGCACACCCCTGGTCCAGACGCGATTGCGGGCCAAAATTCCGCCCAGAGAAGCACAGTAAATAGCTCAAAAGTGACCGTAACCTACTGTTAGCCGCAGAATATCAAGAAACGGATCCAAGACTCGTGTTCAAGATCCTCTATAACCGAAACCCTCGTTTAGGGGGAGGGAAGCGGGACCCTTGTGTTAATGCCACGCTGCCGCATAATTTTGCGTTTTTACGGCCTATGCACAGGGTGTCTCCTTGGCTGCACTAGCGGGGTACCTTGTGTCTCTGCAAGACATGCGACGTAACACCCGCATGCTCTTGGTTTTGCTCATGAGCCTTCTGCGTCTGAATGTCGATGGCTTGATTTTTCCATTTACACTCGTCGTTGGGATTTATTACGGACCTGGATCTAGAGCCTTCACAATAAAAATGAAGCTGTAAACACTAATGAAACTATAGGAACTCCCTTGAAGTTGCTGCAATACTGGTTCCAAAATTTTCGACCTCTTCGAAAGTTTGCCTACTTCTGTATATAGGGCCAAGGTGAAATATTTTATACAAATACAAATATAACTGTAAAAATACGATTAGAAGAGCTGCAACTTGTTTTAAACAGAAACACAGTTCTCCAGCACCAAATCAATAAAACAGCCGAATCCATCAATCACCGAGGAAAATTTTAAAGTTATTGAGATCATCACATTCTATAGTTTTCTATGATTAAGAATGTAAACTTGCCTCAAATGTTCAGTACCCGCTTGTTCCTTGTAATACGCTTACAACATTGATAACGACGCTTACAACACTGATAACAGACTCCTAGCATCGACATGAAACAATTTTCATTCGTCTCTCCTTGACAATAATGTACATCTCCTTTGGTCATAGGTTGGACATAGGTAAAACAGGAGCATTCTCGTGGCCGTATTCATGACTACGGGAGCGTCCCAGGGATGGCATGCATGAATGCGGTAGCGATGGTGAGGGAGCGCTACGCCGCTCGCACGAGCCACGATTTGAATTCAAGTTGCGATGCGTGCACGTGACGCAGGACGGTCCAAAGGCCCCCAGCCGCATACATCGGCTGATTCTAAAAACCTTCCCGGGAGGCTCCCGCAGATTCTAAATACGGCCACAGGTCGTTATGAATGGGCAAGAATAATTCTACCGCGTCGATATGAGTGACCAGAACCACAACGTAACCACTTTGCTTGAACTAGACAGATTCACATGCAAAACGTGTGTATTGACGCTCACCGCTATATTTTCAAGAGCACATTAAAGTTGCCTTTCTCAATCAGCAAGGCTTCTCGTCACCTCTGATCAAAATTATCGTCCTTTGTAGGCCGAATAGTCAGTCGCATAGTTCCGTGGATCAATAAACACATTTTGCAGAAAGTCATACTCGCATCGTTATTTTAAGAGTGCAGGGAAAATAACAGCATGTACAGATGAGCGTTTGAAATTGAAGATCATGCGTAAGGACAAGGGTCAGAAGAATGCCCGTTTTGTTTTGGGCTTTTTCCGCTCCTCGTGATGGTCGTCGTCATTCCAACAGCCTGTCGACTCGGCAAATTTGTCGATAATCATTGAAATAGGGAACGCCAGCACAATGATACCACAGACAGATGCCATAGCGGCGACGACCTTTCCACCTGGAATTCGATTAATGGTGTGTATAGGAACTGTGACAAAGCAAAAAATGCTATGGCTACAATGAAAATGCGGCTAAGAACGGTGTTCCATGAGAATTTCACGCGAGCGATATGGAGGGACATCACTACGGTCAGCTTTGTGATTTCATGGCACAAGAATCGATGTATCCCCAATCACCGGATGGGAGAAAGTCATGACGCTGGTTGGAGGCAAAATTGTGCGAGGAAAAACGAAGAGAAAATAGCTATTGATCGAATGATTTCGTGACCGAATGCAGAGCGCGCCATCCTATTTGATAGAGATTGACGATATGGTCTGTGTAAATCAAGTTTGTATCCGCGATGCTGCTTGGCGGGAAATTTCGCACGCGGAAAAACGAATAGAAGATGGCTGCAGTCGAATGATTTCGCGCACAATCGCTGAGTGCGGCTTCCTAGTTGAATGACACGGACGATAACAGCTACTGTCTTTATCAGAGTGAAACCTCGGCGCGCACCTGCGGACAACCGTACGCACTCAATGCAAAATCGTGCCTGGCCCACGGGTAATCGCGCTGGTACCACGAGGTTCCCATACGATAATTTCTGCAGCTCCGTGCTGCAACGACGGTTTTCCGCAAAGCTCCAATAAGCACAGCACTAATATCATCCGTATGAGTTGCTGAGCGGTTACGGTTCAGCGAAGCATTTAAATTTCGGAAACGATTCTTAACCGTTTGTTGAGGACGTTTCACAATTTGTTAATCGTGCAGTAAGGTAGCGTCCGCGAATAGCGAATCCATTTTCAACGGAAAGACTCCGAAATGTGCAAGTCAAGCGGCTGTCCACGGTAATTCCTGACAGATATGGAATCGCGAAATTATTCCACGTTCGATGATGTTACGCCCGCTGTTGACGTTCGTTATGCCGTCGACTGTTGAATCTTCTCGAACATCCTTTCCATCTTGTTCCGAGACGATTGCAACATTTCTATGTGCATGCAATAACCACTTAAAGGTTCAGCGCTTGCGCCATTGCCAGCACAGTGAAATCATTGCTGAAACCATAAAATATTTTGGACCGATGCACAATGTGGCGTCGGTTTCAAATGGCAGAATGTACTGCTAGCGAACGGTTCAGCGTAGAAATGGCCTAAATAGAAAGTTCGAAATACACGGAGCGAGGAGGCGACTTGAAATGCAAGCACAAAGTATCGAAGGATGCTCAGAAATGCCAACTATATGATACGGCCTGATGTGATGAAGGCGGCCTGCGTTGAGGACGCCGAAATACAGCACTTGAAACAATCGATATGTATGAGGACAGAAATGGCGCGAATAAATATCGATCAACAAGGTCGGGAAAACGTCGAGAAAATGGCTAAATCTTCTCAACTTCGCATCACCAAAGATGCAAGTGTGCACGTTGTTCCCCCACAATCACTCAGGCCCATTTTACACTTCCATCGCTGGTCGTCGCGATGGCATGTTTTGAATGCAGATCGACGTGCGACGTGATCTTGATCGATGGTCATGGCTATCATCCCATCGCGTCGCGCGGCAACCGAAATTTTCGGTAAAACCGGGACCAAACTCTGCAACTGTCAACGCGGTGTGTATCATCTCCTATATGCATATGATAAAAATTGCCTGCATCGTCTATCTCGGGGAGTATTATTCCGACCTGAAAAAGTGCCATAGCGGCCTAGCCGTAAGATCTATAGAAAAGACACTGTTTCTCAATACAAATACTGAGGTTCGGAAAAGACGAGAAGCCTTCCAATGTAAAAAAAAATGATAAATAAGAATTAGCGCAGAAAATGTAAACTCACCGGCTGTGATAGGAACAAGGTCCCCGTAACCGACGGTTGTCATTGTGATCACGCCTGAATGAGAATAACATATAATCTCAGAAGCTAATTAGCACCTAATCCTCGTATTTGCACAATAATTTGTTTGCAAGGCTTCTGCTTGGTTTATTTGGACGCTTTGCCGATTAGGAACCCTGCCACTCAGTATTTGTCAAAAATAGAGGTTGTGCGTTGTTAAGCTAGAGCATTGACGGGCTCACGGGATCTTCCCCTGAACTACCAGTAACGATATAGGTTTTCAGTCAAAATAAGCGGTTTCAGCGAGGAACATTTTTATTAACGTTTAACAATGCACGTACTTGAAAGTAAAGCCCCCGTGCTTTTGGGATTTTTCCCAATCGAGTCATTAAGCAAGTAACTCACACCACCAGCAGGCAGCTGGAATTGAGTAGAACTTCGAATTCGGTTCATCTCTTTCGAAGAAATAGATGGCCGTCGAGAACAACATAATACCTACAATGCTGTCATTAGTTATACTTCGAGGGAAACCACGTTCAATGTTGATTTTGAGCTTCACCAGAACAGAATATTAGAAGCCCACGATCCTACACTGCGTAATGTCGTCCATAAACTTTTTAATGCTGTGCATCGGCAGCTTCTCAAACCAACCTGTGACCAGGAACATGCCCAGCATGCTGAGTTCAGCAGCACTCTTCTTCATCGTCTCGCCAAACGCTCTCAAACCCGTGCTATATCTTGCCAGCTTGAAAATTCTCGCCACTCGCGCAAGCCTCATCACACGTACGACAAGCATAGCACCTGGAATGTGCTTCTGTAGAAATTGGTATAGCGTCCCTCACGTCACCAGATTTTATGGATTGCTCTGAATAACAAATGTAGGTTCCTGCGTGTGTTTCAGGACATTCGCCGGAGCCGTTTCAATATTTGAGATCCACGTAATGCGCTGCCGGGACGCAGCAGAAATGACTCGACAACTATCATCATCGAGCACATCAACCGTGCTTATGCATCGCGAAAGGCACAGTTTTACAGGGTATGGTGGAAGTTCTTGCAGTCAGATAATGTTACGTAAAAACGATCAACTTGAACTACCTTGACAAAATTTTTGTTGAATTCCTTATGAACCGTGAACACTCATTAGACTTCAAAATATCGTACTTTCGCTCGAATGCAGGCTGAGAGTCTCTTCGTCTACGGCGGCACGCAGATAGTCGACTTCAATATCGTCCCATGCTTCCTTTGAACTCTGACGTAGAGAGTCCAAATTGGAGAGACGCTTATCACATGCCTTCGACTTCAGATCTGATCACACAGAGTGTTTATGGGATTGAGGTCTAGACTATAAGGCGGCCTTTCCTCCGAGGAGATGAATCCCGGTAAGTTGTTTTCGCACCACCTCTGTACGACCTTCGCTTTATGCGCAGAGTCGCGCTGATAGGTCCCTTTTGATTTCTTAAGTGCGATGCAACACGAGGGAGTACTTTTTCGATGTGGATGTCTTCCAGGTAGTTTTTGCTGTTCACCTGAGATCTATTTTGCACGAAAATCAGTGCCTTCAGCGATGATCGCACCAAAAACGATCGGTGATAGCGGGTGCGCCGTCCTACGAACTATGCGTCCTCGTTCGTTGGCCTATCTGAGTCCTCGTGCAATTATTCTATCATTTTGGTGGTTCATGAATTGGTCTATTGTGAACAAGCACTGACCAAAGGAATGGAAGTCGCTGTGAAGTTCGTCGGAAAAGCCTTTCAGCAGGGTTTTGAATCTCAGCAGTCTGATTTTTTCCATTCTTTCAGTGAATTCGTGTGCTTCTGCCATTTTGTAAGTAGGATAGTGCAGCTCTATCACAAATTTCCGGGCAGAACGAACAGAAATTTCCGCCTCAGCAGCCAACTTTGTCGTTGACCTTCCTTGATCACGGCGTACATTTTCCCTAACCTCCTTCATCAGTTTTGGTGTAGTTGCAGTCCGCGGTCTCTCCCTGCGTGGCCTGTCCTCTATAGTTCCAGTTGCTTAAAGGCAGGGTCCGGGCAGAGTTTCGATTCTGAGATTTTCCGCTGAATCTATGCTCATGGTACAGGTAGTTCGAAGAAACATGCGAAAACTGCGTTAAAACCGGTCTTCTTCAAGTTATTAAAGCCACTTCCGTGAGCCGATAATCCAGAAAAGTCAGAAAAGTGTGGCCATCGTCCATATTTTAGCCGTTGTCCACGCATTCTTCAAAAGTGCTGTGTAATTAGCGGTCATATGACTATCATGCTGTGAATACCGTAATCCCTGACTTTCAGGCTGTTTTCTCCAAAAATACGGACTTGGAGTTTGTGAAAATTTTGGACGGTTTCCAGCTAGACCAGCCCAATCTATCTAACCCGAATTTCGGTGGTGTCGAAATCTGACCGGACCCTGCCTTTAAAGCGATAAATATTGCTGAAGACGGTCCTCCGCGGAATATCGAGACACCTTGCGATTTCTGAAGACGCACATCCAGACAAACGCATAGCGAGCGTCGAGGCCCTTTGTTTTTTTCATCACCGTTCTATAAAGTGAGCTTTTATTGATCGGTAACCGTCAAAACCTATCGATACTGACTTACCTAACCCAAACTAACGGGATTTAATACACTTGAATGTTTTTTGTTTTATATATTTGCTGAAACCGTGGACAGCAAGAACTTTTGCCACACCTTGTACAGAGGTAAACGTGGCAGAGCGCCGCCCGAGTTGTCACACTGTCGCTCTCTGGGCCAAATTCCGGTCCGCATTTGCGGGCTACGGCTATTTCATCATGCGACACGTGTTAATCGTGCTGGAACCAATTGGTCCCGGTACGATTCACTTTTCTCCCAGCACGATTACCGCGTGCCGCATGATGCAACAGCCGTACTCCGCAATTGCGGACCGGAATTTGGCTTGGAGAACGGTAGTACATGACGTGGTCCTTGTGCCCTGTCGGAGCATAGCCCAGTTGGATGTTTGCCAAGTCCCATCAGCAACTCTATCGTGTTTCTTTTTCGAATTTCATGTCTTTAATCGTTTCCTAATCCCTCTTCCGTTGTTCTCGCATCTTCTTGCAAAGAAACTTTATGAAAAATTTCCTACTTCAAAATGTCGGAAAATATCTTTCTCTAAGTCCCCGTGACCTTAATCATTAAGAGTATTGGCCGAGGTCGCGTATGGCAGCTGTCTCATACTGAAGTCAGCTAGTGCATACCAGTGCATGCAGCAAGGTCTACAGCATACGCGCTATTTACGCCTTCCTGATTATGCCCTTGCACACAGCTCCAAGAACAGGTGCAGAATGATGTGATGAAACAAAATGTGCACTATACAACACCTCGAAAGTTTTTCATCCACTGCAGCTCGTTGAATGCCTCAATGACGAACGGGAGAATCGTCAGCACATCTATGACATTCAGAGGTGAACGCACGAATTTTGCCTGAAAAGCTGGCCCATATACATACATCTTAGATTACATAATTCCTATTGATTTTACTGTTCCGCTTCAGACAGTGAAAAAAAAAAACAGTTAACCTTCTTTGGGTTGACAATAAACCGCGCCAGATACTCGACAGTGAAATAGGCCATGCAGCTGCAACACGAGAAATTATATCAAACACATAATTGATCATTTATTAAAAATGATTGAAGATTTTTTGACAAAAACGCACCACATTTCCAGCCACTGAAGGGCTTGATGTGGCTCCTTGTTCTCGTCTTGAAGTTCTGGCATAGAGCTAAGAATTAAACCTGGAAGTAGATCCATTGTTACACGTTGAATAGTGAAGCGTTCAAAGTGAAATCATAGCGGAAGCCTCAGATTTTGAAACAAACCTAACAAAGAAAGTAGCACAAAAAACGCGGATGCTATAGAGAGTACTTTGGCTCCAAAGGAGGATCGAGGGTTTTCGAGCAGTCGATAGAGGTTAAGCCGTACCGGACCCATCCAAACCTTCTCTCAAACGAGGATGGAGTGACATGAGGATTCGTGGTTGACCTGAAACATATTCAGTGTATTCACTGCATTCCTGTATATTAAAAAGACCACAGATACAGCATGCCCGATGCCCATAAGACGTGGTGCATTCGCAAAAAGCTCCGCATTTTTAAGTTTTCTGGAAGCAAGCGTGCCTTTTTTGTCCGAGTGTCGTTGTCAGCAGTTATGCGTCGACGCCCACAACTGGTAGTAGATCAAAACAGAGAGAGAGTTGACGTACCATTACACTCCTTTTTTTGAGATTGTTATTCTCTTCCAGCATGCAACACGGTGAGAGGAAGTTGATTGGTATTCGCCAATAGTCCAACTCATATCGTAGCCTTATGGGGCAAATATCCATGGGCCGGTGTAGTTTGCCTGAAAACAATTGCTTGATCATTTTTTGACTCTGAGTAGCGCCCAGCTTTCTGTTTCTTCCGAGTAATTCGATATTAAGTAACGTCGGCATGGATCCGGAGGAGACTCCGCGTTCACTGTTGAAGGTTGGCGCAAGCTCGGTGCCATATGCTATAACATAGGTGCACCGAGTTTGCGCCAACCTCCAACTGGGAACGCAAAGTCTCTCCGCGATCCATGCCGATCTTACCTATATAAAATATGTGGCCCGCACGTTATCACTCAAAGAACAACCAACCCTGCATCTCTCTATCTCTGACGATGGCACCGCTGTCGCCCTGAGAGCGGCCAAAACTGGTCTTGCAACTGGACGGGGAACGCAAAAGTCTCGCAAATTAGAGAGGCACACTCCAGTACAATAGGAGCACGTGGTGCAATCAAAGCAAAATCACCAAGTGCTCCTGTGGAAGTGCACATGAACCCGACAAGTCACTCGAGGGGCCCTCATTTTGAAAACCACCTCCTCTCAAATTCCTTTGCCGTTTTTACTAATCCTTTAACACAGCTGCTTCATTCTTTATCAGTCTTAACTGTGACGTGGAACCGAATCATTTCCTACCCTCTTCTCAGCATTTAAATGCCTTATATAGGGTCGCCTTGGCAAATTTGTTCTAGTGAATGGAGGTGCCGCGGCGATAGATCGCAGTTTGCGATCGAAACAGCACTGATGGGGCAAACGTCGCACGGCGAGCCGCGAACGATCGGGTTCCGTCCCTTCACTGGACTTGAATTGACGAACGGTCAATATGTATCTTGATGCGATTTCACCTGTGCAGGTAATCCTTTCCTTGAAAGAGCCCTAATTTTTCGAAATTGGCGTTCGCTCACGTACTTAGTTCTAATGCTTGCGTATTGGCACGCGATGCAAATTATATATTCTTTGCTTTTATGTGCAAACCTGGACTTGTGAAACTGAGCTCGTTGACTGCAGGGTTTCGATTCATATACGCAACGGAATCCCTACAAAGTACGCGAGACATTTTTATAGACTTTCTAGTGTTAACGCTTGGGAAAACCCTTAACAAGATTCTAGACAGGAAATCAGATTCCGCGTTCTCGAAAACGTAGGCGCTACGACACAGATGCTGTGAAAAACAGTTTCCTCTGACTGGGAGAGCCTCCCAGTGCTGAACGGAGTTTTAAAAAACAAAGACCTGCGGGTTGTGGGGAAGATAAAAGGGAATAATTTCGGTTCCCGAATCCCCTTAAAGGCAGCAGACACGCTAGAAGAAGTTGTTTAGATGACTATGCAACTTGGGTCGTATGGTCCTTGGTAGAACGCTCACGCCGATGGAAGCGTTAAAAACGAATGAAAACTACTGAATTTGAGTAGAAAAGTTTCTTCAACCACGTCCATGAGCCTTCAGTCCCGCCCCCTCAATATGCAAATACGATAACTTCGGCTGGTTTTTAAAGTTTCCAACGAGGTGAGCGTTCTAGTACAGACTGTAAGAGTCTATCGGCTTCGCTATCCCAACCGTTTTGTCTTTAATATTGGCTATTTCAACCGCTCGCACATAACTCATCCAATTTTACCCCATAACAAAACAGCCGTTTTTCCTGTATTTGCATGCAGTTTTCTTCGGTTTTTTCGTTAGTTTCCCATACTACTGCTTCGACTTTCGATTTATGGTATAAAATCGATCCCATTTTTGAACGTGTCTGCTGCCTTTAATACACGTGAGTAGATCAAAATCGCGTAAAAGTAAACTTTTTTGGATTTTGTAGAATGAAACATCTTTAATCTGAACTTTTCCTGCAGGATTGGGGTTATCTGGGGCGCTGAACATGGATATGAGGTCCATTTTCATTTTTACGAGGACTGCGGTAGGCTTCTGTAGGTGAACTTTCATTCAGCCATAGTAACCCGCCATCAGAATTTGAAATTAGACTTCGCATTGGTATTCAACGTGACAAGTACCCTCCTGGACAATGGGCTAGAAATGCTTAAATTTTTGGGAACCAAAGAATGACTTTTTACAAACGAAATGGCACGCATTCTCATCCTTCGCGAATTACTTTCATTTTTGAAAAAAAAAATGTTTTTCACTGTTATAGAGACATCACTATGACAACAATGCTTCGAATGTTATGGTGCGTTGAGCGTACAAAAAGCATATGCATTTCCATGAAACTATGCTGCAGAATGATGCCACTAATGCATCTTCCTTTCTGATAAAGAATTACTAACGAACATGGACGTCAAGAGGTGACTATGTAGAGCGTAAAAGGTAAGCATTGTACAGCACAGGTGCAGCATTTCTCTATAGGTACAACCGTGCAAAATAAATGTCTCTTTTATTTGTTTAGAAATCAAGTGGTTTTACCCTAAAACCCTCTCAACCAAAATGAGGACGACTGCTCTCTCGCTCTCGCATTGAGGTCTATAGCCTATCTTGGAAAAAGTAAGCCGGGTGGGTGACCGCACCGCGCGATTAATAAAGATGACAAGTGAATTTTCTTGGTTTCGCACCCGAATAGCTTTAAAGGCAGTGTTTACGGTAAATCTCGGATTCGAACTTCCAATGTGAAACACTATGTACGCTGGAAAATGCTGGAAGGGTAGGGTTGAAGAAAGCAGCAAATACGAGCCAAAAATCGACAAAACGGCCGGAAAGTGAAGATTTCGTTAGCCCAAATGCCAACTTAGCAACTCCGCCACGTCCAGCCTGATCGATTCGCGCATATTTCGCCATTAGCGCGCGATTACAGAAACTAACAGGGCGCGCAAGCTCGTCCACGCCCTGGACCTGTGCGTACGTTAGAAATCGCTACTTCTGCTGATTCTGAGCGCTTTTCTCCGCCGTTTCTTCACTACTCGATAGCTCACGACCAAGCAACCCCATTTTTGAGCCGAACTCGAATATCATAGTTATCGTAAACTCTGCCTTAAAGTCCACCTTACTCTTCTTTTGATAAAGATGATTCTACTCTGTGCAACGGCTACGATGCACTGTAGTTATCTATCCCAATTTGGTACTAGCAATTTTTTTATACAGGGGAGGTAATGCAGGGCGGAGTTATTCCCTACGTGAGCCAATCAGCATAGTCTTAACGAGTGAAGAAACCTCTGCCGGTAAAGAAAATGACTCCGCTATCTATCTACCCTTCTACGCACTTTTGTGTGTTCCATATAGCATCAAATCTCGAAATGAAAAAAAAACAAACAGAACATTCATGAATAGAGCACCTACCGGTTACAATAAAATCGACAATATACTCAAAGATGATTGGGCTGCGCTCAAAGTAGTACTCTCCAAATTGTTCAAAGTAGGCGTCGCAATCAGTGAGTTTCTCAATGTGCGATTTCCGACAAAAAGCAGACAATCGACAACTGTCCAGACGTCGGGTTATCTGAAGATAAAGTTATTAAAGGCAGTGTTCACGATAATCTTCGATTTCGAGGTTAGTCGCTGAATCGATTATTTGGCCCCAGGTAGATCTAGAATGACGAAGAAACCGAGAAAAACGGACCAGAGGCCTGATGCAACAACGCGCCGGGTTGGGGCAGGGGCAGGGCAGTTGGCTTTACTTTCAAAAAAGGTTTGATTTGGTTTCATTCAAGTAAGTCACGAAATTAAGGAATAAGTTGCTTACTTTGACGATGAAGGTTGAAGTCGTCTGAAAAATAACGATCTAAGCTGAAATGTGGGATAGATACACGGCACTGAAGCGATGTCGCATGAAATCTTATTTATAAATCAAAGAGTACCAGTAAAATAATAAACACGAATAGAATGAATAAAAAATAAAAATGTAAAATAAGATATTATCATTGATAGTGTGTTTGTGTTGACCTCACCTAGTCATTGCTTACTACGATATTGAGAAAATCGTTGATGATCACCCTGTGTACTTTGTACCCCCAGGCCTATAAAAAGCCACGATTTCGTTGTACTCACAGTTATTCTTCGCCTGCTGTTCGCCTATTCTTCTACATCAACTACTACGTCTACATAAAGGTCATTACTATATTCTCTACACCAAACAACCTATGACGGAGCCGACAGCAAGCTTCACACAATGTCCGCCTAAATTCCTTAAAGGCAGTGTTTACGATAAAAATCGTTTTTCTGTTTTTCCGCCTATCTTGAAACGGTCCCATGCTGATTCCAATGATGTCTCTGAAATCGTACAAGACCTTCTGGGAACGGAGTTATAGTCCCTCAAAAATTGAGGTAAGGAAACATGGTGGACGAGTTGTCCGAGGCTTGTAACTTCCGTATTTTGCAGCCGATGTATGCGGAGCTGACCTGAGTGGAGAGAGAGAAGTTGAGAATGAAGGGAAGAACGGGGCTAATGATTGGAAATCATCGCTCATCTCACGATCTTGAGCATTCATTTGTTTACGTCGGTGGGCGTGTGATGCGCTTTTGGGGTTTTCAATGCGCTCGAATTTGCAACTTCGGGCTCTTTTGGGGCTCTTCGTGGCTCGCTTTGATGCGTTCTTTCGACGTCAGCGTTACAGTGTGCCCTTCCACTACCCATTCCTAGTCGGAACTCAAACACATTTTTTATCGTGAACACTGCCTTTAAAGAAATCTTCACCCTTACTGGTTTCCAGACTGCATGCGTAGTTAGTATTACCAATCCATCCTCCGTACTTTGTGTTTGCATCATGCGCTTCGTGCATTACGCCTATGAAAGTTCAAAACAAACAAATGCATTCTTAGAGACACCACGAATGTGCCGTCATATGAATAATTAAACTGGGGACTTATGAGGAACCCTTGCTTTTACATATTTGCACATACTGGTGTCATGCTCGACGGAACTTACGGAAGAAGTGCGAGTACTATTGCTTAGAAGAGGAACTCCAGACAAATTTGTCAAAAATCAACACTGAACTACGAGTTTGGGTGAAAATCATTAGTTTTTTTTGGTTTGAAACTCAGAACCCCTATAGCATTTTATACACCTCATTAAAGTTAATCTCCTCTAGTTTTCACCCACAGAACGCATGAAACCTCTCCACAATTGCTCTCTTCAGAATTGTGGAACTGGTCGATTTTCGGCCTTTAGCCCCACTCAGTCAGGCCGTAACCAACAGGTGGTTCGGCAAGATAGGCTCACTACCAAAATGAAAACTGAAGCCGTACTTATAGAACAACAAAATGTTTACGGTGAGTCGCTGGAGAAAGCGGTGTAAAAATTCTCACAAAACCGCTTCAGCCGGACTTTCAAAATGTTTTCGGGAATCGGACCGGCATTGCACGCTTTCCGTGCAAGAGTGTTACCATTGCACCACTGATAGCCCGCTCTGCATCCTCAGGGATGAGCGGAATTCCGATTTCCGATTTCCGAATTCCGATTTGTTTTTCAGTGTGACGTTTTGCCTTATTTCCGATTCGAAAAAAAGATTATATGACGGGAAAATCGGAAATATATCGGAGTTTAGGTTTTTGAACCCTTTTCCTCGCCAAGTTCTTAGGGATATCTGGGGGCGCTGAATTCGAATTCGAGGCCCGTCTTCTCACTTTTTCGAAAAGCTAAGGTTGAGTGCATTTACAGGAAAGTTATTCAATAACATCCTACCTGTCTACATATGTTTGCCTAACTATGTGTGTAAAAGGTCTGTGTGTGTGTTCTGTGAGAATGACACGGGAATTCGGTGGTTTTTTTTCAAACAATGAAGATATTCCGGCTTTGTTGTTATTGTGGTGTAGATGGCGATGTACTGATAACACGATCAGTTCTCTGCTAAAAGCTTGCCATGAAAAGAGTTCATGAACGGTTTCATGGCTTGAGATTTAAGGCCCGCTGTGAGTTTCTCCCGAGGGAGTGTGCGGGACTTCACTGAAGTAAGTACTTTCTGACAGAGTTACATGCTAATGCTCTCGGCTTTAGATGTGCTCCCGGCAACCTGCCTTAACAATCTTTAAGTTACATTTGACCTTAAACATTGGATATATGCTCCACACGGTGCGAGTTGAGTTACACGTGACATAAAGCACTGGCGTGTAACCTAAAATGTATTACTGTATGTTATCGCACATGTAACTTATCTTACGCGGCGTGCAAGATTTCTAGGGAGGTATACGTTGCACTCCTGGAGGCATGACTCAGATGCAGGCAGCCTCGTCCATTCAGGTTACACTAGTTTTTAGGTTCTCGGCCCCCGCACGACCGGCTTTCCGAGGCCCCACCGCCTGACAGACCGGGCTGCCGGCCCAGTCGTGCTCGCCGAGCAGTCTCCCTTCGCCTGACGGGTATGCTGGCCTTCGTCAGCTTCGTCGAGTGTGCCGGCCACGTCGCTGGTACATAATCAAGCAACATGTACCAAGCAGTTACGAGATTACTCGCAATGTTGTGTATTTATTATAAGCGTATGTTACATTAACTGCAAAAATCTCGTACACCATTACGACGTAACATCGCTTCAAGTTACTTGTTTAACTCAAAGTAAGTTGCGTGAGGCCATCTCTGGCAACTTGCGTTGAAGTCTCAGGTAATCTTGACCCAGCATTTTCTGCAGTGGGAAGTGCGTCAAGCGTGATCAAAACAGTGGGCTGGGCTTCACTTCTAGGAGTGCGCACACCGCTGGAAAATGGCAAAGTGCGAGGTCTAACTGGGAGTACGCCGAGCGTCGGAGGAACTGTCTGTGTTGCGCTCAATTTGGCGAGGGCACCAAGCGCCCGGCGAAAGTGTAGTGGCACCCCAACCTAGGAGTACGTGAAGCGCCGAGAAAAGTGTGCGTTGCACCCAACTAGGAGCGCGCCAAGCCATGTGCCGGAAAAAAGTTTGCGGGACTCTAATAAAAGTGTGTACCGCATCGCCGGAGAGACTGTGTTGGAACCGACTCTGGAGATGCGGAGGCGCCTGGAAAAGTGTAGTGGGACCTAACTGATTCTGCAAATGATTCTGAGCGTCACGATTGACAAGCCATACAAGTACGTGTGGGGCATACACCTTACCAATAAAGTAGGATAAGCTTCCAGAAGTGTTTTGGCAAAGGAACAATCACCAGGAGGGCTTGAGAATTCCTCGCTGACCATTTCCGATTTCCGATTTCCGATTTCCGGATGGTTTTTTGCTGCAGTTCCGATTTCCGAATCCTGGGATTTCCGCATTTTTTAGAGAGTCCTTCCGATTTCCTGATTTCCTGATTTCCCGCAATTCAGGAAAAAATTTCCGCTCATCCTGTCCTCGCTCTGCATCCACTCAGCTATTCACACATGAAGTTACCCTTTGTGTCTAGTTTTTTCAGTGTGACGTTTTATTATTTTGATTCAGAGATTATACTTAATACGAGCAACATCCTCGTAATTAAGGTTACTGGAACAACGGGTATTTCTTGTTGGAGTACACAATCTCTTTTTTGAACTGATCCATCCGCATCTCTTTGATTCAAGAACAGGGAAAGATTCTCCTTTGTCTTTTTGCTACGGAAAACTTATTCAGGAGTTTTCTGAGTTAGTGCTTTACGGCGTGGACTTCACTGATTTTTAGCTTTATTTACTGATTTGGATTAGTTGCTGAGCCATTGACTGGCTACCGGGTCGTTTGTGCTGTGACTGCGTACAGTGCTCTGATAACGGCTTTTCCTAACTAAGGAATGTAGAGGCAGGGGTTCGGTAGTGCAATGGTAACATTCTCTCTCCCCCAGTAAGCGATGCGGGTTCAGATTCCTGCCTGACACCTAAGCTGTGTGTTCAACTCAGCTATCTTGTGATTATATAGCATGCCATAAAAAGGCATCAAATATTGAAAAAAGAATCCTATGGTACACGAGGAGAGGTCGAAAATATATTCCCAAATCAGTTTTATTTAGTTATGATAGCGTCCTGTATACGATTAAATCTACAGAACTTATTTTCAAAAAAGGGTCGGCGACGACTAAGGTGATAAAATAATGCCTTCTATACACTAGAGTGCTACAAAAAGAAAAAAGCGTCAAATAACGCCCTATAACAGCGTTGCATTCATTTAAAAATTTCCGTGAAGGTCGTGGTATTTGAGACAATGGACGAGTCATCGCCATTAGCGACCCGATGAATAACGAAAGGAAAATAACCGGTGACGAAGGCTGATCCCGACATACCGTATCTCACGCGTTTAGGCCCTAGTTATACACCGGCGGACGCTGTTTGGAAATAGCAAGACAACGCTATCACTTATATGCAGCCCTAATCTGTGCTCAGTGTGCAGTGCCAAAAGGAACAGTGGTCGCAGGAAAACGCGCTTGAAGGCCGCACAGAGCAGTTATACATGCCGCGGCACCGTACACTGTATCTTTGCGGGACCTGCCCTATTGGAAATTTGCCATATTTCCACAAGCTGATCATTTTTCAGATTTGAAATTGTGAAAACATCCACCAAAACGATGCCATTGAAACGAGCACTGTTAAGACGAGAGGAATTGATTAATAGTGATATTCTGCCATCAAAAAGTAAAGTCAGAAGCGAAAAACGATAACATACCATTAGAAATGCCTGGAAATTCTTTCGTCTGGCAGCATTGCGTCAAGAAGGACGCCAAAGACGCAATATTGCAGACGAGCCCTCCCGACTCACGCAGCAAGCGGCGGCAATGTCGTCGCGAGACGTTTTCTATTCCGCTGGTTTTATAACTAGGGCCTTACGGATTTTCGCATGGAATTCTCCAGCGTTTTGTTATTTCCCGAAATCTTGAGGTGGACGAAAAACTCGTCCGGAGGGCGGGACCTCCGTCGTTCTTGCAAGGTAAGTCGTGACTTTACTCCTGGCATTTTTCCGCAATTGGCAAGCTTTATCAAGTAGAGCGGTAAAACCATAATATCAAAAACTACTCAAAAATTCCGGACTACAGAGCTTCAATCACAAGACTCCACCAAATCAAGTGCAAAGCCGAGCCCGTCGGCCTCCAACATTGATAGTCACCGTCGGCGAAGGTATCGAGCCATTTCCTGCAGCAAATGGCAGGTCTCTGCTCATCTGGAAGGTTTTGTTTGATTAAGAACATCCCTATGTGAGAAATGATGCAACGAAATGAACAGAGCGTAGAGATTGGGTGGTAATAAGTACGTGCACGTGCAGAGTGAAAAAAGAATACAGTGGAGAAAATGAACGTTTATATATACACAGATGCTTCCAGAAAAAATATGTTGAAATAGAAATGTTCCATGTTCACTCCTACTTCGCTGTATCCATAGAGTAGAGTGGACTTTAATCGTGCCTCCTCGCTAACGGTTGCATGACTGATTAAATCACTTAAGTGAATTGGCTACGTTTTTACTGTCAAAAAAGAGAAAGAAATTTGCACAAAATACCGATGGATGCATGTAGATCAGAAGCACAGGCTAAAGGAAACATCAGAACAGCTTTGGACTGTCCGGAAAACGCTCCTCAGTCAGAAGGGCGTGGAATCGAGAAAAGGTAAATGAAAGGGTATGCATATGCAGAGGGGCGTGGCTGAGATATTTCCCAGCTCGCAAAGAAAACCAGACATGAATAATGGACGTAATTTTGAGTATAAAACCTTGTTATGATTTGTGTGAGAAAATAGCTGTAGAGAAACAGATGTCAATAGAGACCTGAAACCAGCAGGGATCTCAACGAGGAACTACTATTAGTCAGCCTGGCCATTCCGGATGAATTTATTTCCAGAACCGTTTTCTTGACGTAGAATCCGATTATGATCTTCGCAGCTGCCTAAACCCACTCTGGGATGAATTTTACTTCTCCAGACCGTTTTGACGTAAAGATCGATTATGATCTTCGCTGGCTGCTAAACCCACTCTGGGATGAATTTTTACTTCTGAGAACCGTTTTTGACGTAGAATCCGATTATGATCTTCGCAGCTGCCTAAACCTACCCCTTGAAAAAAAGTTAGTAGGCGTTTTTCATCAAAATTTTTCACCCTTCTGTACCTACTGTACCTTCCAAAACGCGCGCGGGTCTTTTGGAAAATCCGGAAAACTCACCTTCCATAATTGTCTGCAGCGCCCAAACAAATCCCCTGAGCAAAGTTTGGGGGAGACTCATTTTCCAAACTTTGCCCAGGCTGATAGCGTTACGGGACTTGGACGGATTTCCGATTGAGCGTTTATTCATACCAATTAGAGGGATCTTGGAGCGTTTTTGAAAAATGTTTCAGATTTGACTCAAAATTCTCCTTAGACAGGTTATTTGGGGCGCTGATCACGAATGTAAGTGGTTATTTGCTCCGAATTTTCGAAGTTTTCGACTTGATTTCGTGGAAAGCTTTCAATCAGGGGAAAATTTGACGGCAAATCGCGGCTCTTGACGATTTTTCGGAGTGCTTTGGGATAGTATTGCTCAAATTGTTCCTCTGGGGTTATTTGAGAGTGCTGAACTACGGATCTCAGGTCTGCTCTATCGATTTTTGGAATGCAGATAAACGGCTAGATTACGGTGGGTATACGGTAGTTCGGTCAAAAGTCTCAGATTTGACTGGAAGAATTGTGTATGCAGGGGGTATTCAGGGGTGGTGAATGCGAATTTAATGCCCATTTGTCGATTTTCAAAGTACTAGGATATGTTAAGCCCCGTAAAATGGCATGGTACCTAACGTAAGCCACGGTAAACTTCCGAATTACGAAAAACGGATTTCTTAGATTCGTGTTCCAGCACCCTAAATTACCTCCTGCATACAAGTTTTGAGCTGAATCCAAATTTTTTCAAAACACCTTCCCAAACACTTCATGGGGCCTTTCTCCTTGCCGCCAGGCTTTTGAAAAAACGTCGTAACTCCTTTTTTCAGAGTGGTTTCAGGCAGCTGCGAAGATCTAAATCAGGAGTTCTACGCTGAGAACGGTTCCAGAAAAGAAGACATTTCATCCGGAATGGCTAGGCTGACTAAAAAGAAGTTCCCTTGTCAGTCCCCTCCCAGCACAGGCAGATGAAGTTCAATTGATCGTATGCGAAAAATAAGTACGCTAGAATAACAGTAACCTGCTTAATTACAACAGTAATATAAAAACTTGATAAACCATTGTTATTCCAATATAAGGGAAAATGACATCTAAATCCAGGAATATTGGTTGTAAACATAAGTCTTGGAAGATTTTTAAAAATTTATCTTTTATTGCTTCCACACATTCAATCCACAATATAATCACTATAAGCATCTACAACCTTACTCCATCTAAAGGTGCAAGTCGCAGATTCCCTTTTTTTCCCCAGAACCCAGGAGTCTGAGCATCGATGAAGTCCTGGGATGAAAGGTCCGGTTTTGACTGGGGTTGGCGGCTGTTCTCCTCGGAGGAAGCCAGAAGGCTCTGTGTGCGTCCGCGTCGTAGTAGTATCCAACTCTCATCTCCAGTCACCATCCTCCAGAAAGTCCTTCCTGTTGGAGCGAGGAGAAAGAGACTGACATATAGACAGTCGGGTCATCCTCTTTTGACAGACGCAGTGAGAGCATGAGGTATCCATTGTGTGAGTACTTTCCGGATGTCCAAGATTCGAAAGACGACGATCGATGTGCCGTATGGCTGCACCCGATCTTCGTCGTCAGTTCCCGCACACTCGCTTCTGGATTCTCTTTGATGACTTCAAGAATGGTCGAGTCTTCTACAGTTCGTCTTCGAAGTCGGTATCTCATTCCTCAAAGCGAGTAAACCAGCGATGAACGGTGGAGCAGTTGACAGACTCCTTGCCAAAGATACAGCGTTGATATTGGCGACTGCGGCAGTCACCGCCGAGGTGCCGCGGCGCCACTCGTAGAACGCAAGGAGTCGACGTTGGGGTGAAGAAAGAGAACGCATAATTCGACGCTGAAGTGAGAGCGCGCGTTAATAAAGGTTTCGCTGAAAAGCTTCCAGATACTTTTCTCACCATCATGAGTTAGTTGATCTATATCGCCTAGGAATGGAAAGTTCTAAAATTGTAAACAAAAATCTTCGAAGACTTATGTTACAACCTAATACATAGCTCTAGAAGAGCGATATCTCCTGAACTGACGAAAAACAACATAATTGGTGCAAATGTTCATTAGGTAATGAACGAACGCAATTTGGGCTATTCGCTCTTCAGGGAGTATCGAAATCAGATATATCTCCAAAGAAGGGTCTTTTTGTTCAGCCTGCTACCACCGACTGTTCATTTTCAGATGACGTTTCCTCTCCCATCTTTCTTGGAAAGTAGGTTTTGCGCGCGTTCGAAACCCTGCCACGCCGGTGGTGCCTCTAACCCGAAAGAGAAGCCGCAATGGTTGCGCCTCATCAATTCACTAGACTGAACTTAACGAGGAGCAGTAGCGGTCACATTTCCTGTGGTCTGAGCAAAAAAGCCCCGCTTTCTTTGGGCTTTTTTTCGTCATACCTCTGCTCAGAAAAGTCCTTCTGCGGATTTAAAACAATGGTATCGATTTTATGACATAAATCGAAGGTTTGAAGCTGGCAGTATGGAAAACTACCGAAAAAGACAGATGAAAACTGCACGCAAATACAGGAATGACGTTTGTTTTTGCTCTGGGGTAAAAGAGGACGAAGTTACGCCTAAAAGTGCCGGTTCAGAATAGAGAATATTGAGCGACAAAAAACGGTTGAGATAGCAGAGCCGATAGACCTTTACAACATAAGTTATAGAATGGTCACATCGTTGGAAGCATTAAAAACCAGCCAAAGTGACCGTAGACAGAGCTCTGAAACATACTGCAGGGGCAAAATTGCTAATCCCCAGGCTCAGGGTTGTCGGAATTTTTCGACCTGTGCATTGCTCAAATTTAGTAAAGTTTTACTCCAATTTGGACACTTCCAACGGAGTGAGCGTTTGCCCTACTAGGCGTCACATAACCCAATTCTAAAGTAATTGTCTCCAACAACTTCTCCGAGCGTGTTCTGCTGCGCTTTAAAGGCAGTGTTCACGATAAAAAATGTGTATCAGTTTCCACTAGGAATGGGTAATGGAGAGACACACTGTAACGTTGACGTCGAAAAGCAACGCACATGAAAACGAGCCAGGAAATGCTCTGAAAAAGAGCCTCCGAACTTGCCCACTTCGAGCGCAAGGCAAACCCCAAAAGCGCAACACACGCTCACCGACGTGAAGAAATGAATGCTCAAGGTCGTGAAATGAGCGATGGTTTCCAATCATTAGCCCCGTTCTTCCCTTCATTCTCAGCTTCTCTCTTTACTCAGGTCAGCTCGCATAGATCGGCTGCAAAAGACGGAAGGTACAAGCTTCTAACAACTTGTCCATAACGCCTGATGATTTTTTTGCTGCTTAGCTCAATCTTTGAGGGACCATAACTCCATTTCCAGAAGGTCTTGTACGGTTTCAGAGAAATCATTGGAATCAGCATGGGGCCGTTTTCAAGATAGGCGGAAAAACAGAAAAACGATTTTCATCGTGAACACTGCCTTTGAAGTAATTGCAGTCAGTAGTTTCGAGAGCTTTTTCAATTTTAATGCTGAATGCTCACATTTGCACAGCGTATTTGGGTTTGACGACACGTATACATTCATTCACCTCTCTGACTCAGATGCGGGATCGCGTTTCACGCGTGTTCCATGCTGAATGTTGTGCGCTAATTTTGCTTAAAAGCTTTGTTCAAGAGGAGAACATAGACCATGCCAAAATAAATGATTTCTAAATCGGACAATTTTGATTGGAGTCAAAAGGACAGGAAAAAAACTTTTACTGCCTTCTTCTTTGCTTCTCGAAACGCAAGGCTATTTACCGTTAGTGAAAGTGGTCTTTTCTAGTGTTTTAACTGGGCTACTAAAAAGTCTTCAAAGAACAAAAAAAAATATAAAGGGCCATTTTTGGATGTTAGGATCTTGTGGAGACAAAGAGTGTTCACCACATTGACAACTATTCCTTTAGATGAATAATTCATAGGCATATTTTGTGATTGTGCAGATCCGGTGGGTCGGCTTATCTAATTGTAAGCAATGTCCATCCAAGTGTTTCGTTATTGTATCTTGATTAATTCCCATGATTTATTGTACAATAATACAATTCTCTTAGTTTGTCTGAAATATATCAAAAACTCCTGTAGCTATGGTTTCCGATTTCGATTTATTCCTGACGCATGGATCAGGCGGCTGGCCGTGCGGTGTTGAGGCATCAGGCTCCAGTTCATACGTGGGAAGAGCGATGCGATTAGCGCCAGAATCGATGGTCATCGTGTGCACAAAATCGCTATTGCCGCTCACAGGCGCTTCTTCCTCGCGCGCCCTCGCCCGCTTCGCTTACACTTGTGCGCACCACGAAGCAAGCAAACAAGTTTCGCTTACTGCTCCATCACTAAAGCAGGTGGCACTCAAATCCTGCAGCAAAACTACTGCCCTTGATTTCATACTCCCACCTACGGAAGTCGAAAACCGTGCAAATCGTCAGCCGTTGCGCTGACTCGAGCGGGATCGATCGCCCCATCAAACGTTCCCCCTCAATCGAATCAACACGAGGTACTCTTCCAGATAAAAACATGACTCCACTTCCTGCGCCGGCCAAGTCGGCCTATTCGACTTCGCGCGGCCCCGATTTTGTGGGCGTGGCACAGCGCCCCCCTTCCCGCGGAGAGAGAGGCTTTCCCTTCTTCCCGCGGAGTGTCGGCGGGCAGTCGGCTATTCCTGGGGGTCATCGAACACTCACTCATCGATTCCCATAATGGAATCATCATTGCATCACATACTAGAGTGGAGCCAATGGAACAACTGCTGAGCAGAGAACGCTGTGTTGAGAATTTCTTTCCCACCAGTGAGTGTAGGAAGCTTTCCCGTAGAAGCTCACTCCTTACTTGTCAAGAGCAGTTAAAGTTGAAACCCCCAGGAGCAGATTTTTTAGAAATTTTGTTTTAACATACCTTTACTAGAAGGGTGATTTTTAAATGTGCTTCGCAAAATGAAGCTTTAAGATTTTCTTCGTCAGTCAATCAGATTAGCCGTAAGGCGGTGGCAGAAGGGCCGCAGGAGTGCGTGCGTTCCACCGTGCTATTTTTGAGCAGTCAACGAGAACAGTGCTGCCGACTGCCAACGCGACCGATCTATTGGCCTTCCGCGGGAGGGGTTACGCGGACGTCGGCTAGTGGTACACCGCGGGAAGTGTGTGGATGTCTCTCTATCTGAGTAGGGGCCCTTGCCTGTGATACTTTGCGGGCACACGCTGCTCCAGCGTTGAGGAGCGTCGAGAGGCGCACAACAGCGGGAGCACGCCCACTCTCGCGACATGTGGCAAGCGACGCTGCCTCACTGGTAAATGGGGTTTCGATTTGGCGCGGGGTGTCCTACCGTTGCAGCCCCCGTCCATTCGTCAGACTAAAAATTATTACGCTGAACTCCACCTTTAACTTCACTGAAGAGCTCGGGGTAGCTTAGAGATATGAATTGTCTAAAGACAGAGGCGAAACAACTCCTCATATTGAAAATTATACTTTTCCATTTCATATCGAGAATCACTCCATTCCAGTTATTAAAAAAAAGTCTTTTACAAAATTCTAAACTCAAATTATCTCGATAGAGTATTTTTCTTTAATTTCCTTAAAATGGCTCAAAGATTACGTGTGTGGAGGCGAGAAATTTCGCATTGTGAACACTACCTTTTAAGCTATTATTTTCAAATAGGTTGACTCGTAGGAACAATCAGTCGCCTGACATTTGATACCGGAAAACGAGATACTTACATTGATCCGGGCAATAGAAAGTAACCCAACAGTCCGGGGACTTCCAACACAACCTTGATCCAACAAGCATTCTGAGGCCCTGTCTAAGGTCAATGGTATACACTGTCGCTGTCATGAGCGACAGTCATGACATTTAGCACAAATCGGTATGGCGGGACTAGCATCGGAGCATTGACACTGGCTGTTCGTAGGAACTGCATGTCCCTCGCAGCGACAAGTGTCGCGCGGGGCTGACATTCAGAACAACTTTACCAGAAAGATATTAATAAGGCGTGGAGGGTTTCAGTACTCTAAAATTCCAAATGCCAGGATTTGGAACCAATATTTCAGCATAGCGAACCTCGAGTCAACGGCGTAAATTGTTTGACATTTGTATGGTGCACATGCTTTTGAACGGGATGTCTGGTGCCAAATTTTCACACTTCTTCAGTATAGTCCTCTCTAAAAACACGAGGTGGGGAAAGGAAAATATCATTTGCGAAGCTGAAAACGACAATTAAATGCAAATTCTTCACAGTAAGGGCGGGCTCAGCGTATCTTCGTGTCAGTTAAACCACACTCACTTCCAGTTCAATGATAACATTCAAGCGGGGAAATGGCCAAACTCTTGCTGAAATCATAGGCGTTTTTTGCGTATCTGAGCTCATGTTTATTGATTCGAGTTTTTTTTTCTTTTCAAGCGTGTGTGTCTTGATACAGCGCACCTAAATAAATAAATAAATAAATTCTGCAAATGTGCCGATGCTCAAGCCGTTACCACTGTCGCTGTCGCTTCTGCGGTGCACAGCGACAGCGACAGATCTAAAGGGCGGAGGCGGTCGCTGTCGTTGTGCAGAGCGACACCGACCGCGTGTCGCAAAAGTATACCTTCGGCCTAAGCAGAGTACTCCAGCGCGGTTACCGCGCCATCCCAATTTTTTTATTCAAAAGATTTAAAAATACTTCTAGACATTGCTTAAAACTATGAACCTGACGCTGTTGTTGTTTTCAAGGGTACTGAGTTCTATAGTCGCAGATTGCAATCTTTTGATGGTTGAACATAGCGCAACAGGACCGTTCGAATTTTCGGAAAATTTGTGTTCCCGTGAGCGCGCCGCGGTCAATGCCAGCATGGAATTTGAAATTGATTCCCACCACAGCGAGTAAGAAGTCAATCTCAAGAGAAATTGAAGTCAGGAAGAATGACGGCATCTGGTGGTTATATACATAAATTCTGTCAGGATTTACTGCTAGAAATAGAAAAAAGGCACGTGAGGAGAGAAGTCAGATGTCGATGCGTGGATTTATTGCCTTTTTGATTTGCTGCAGACGAAAAAAAAACAGCTCGACGACAACGAGACGAAAGCTGGAACGCCCGTGGGGCCAAATTCCCGAAATTGCTCTCAAGTAACACCGAATTAAACAGGAAAAAATAGGCAGCGCAGAGAGAGAATGCACAACGACAACAAAGCTGTTTTCGGGAAGATGGTGATGAAGAGAGAAGGCATCGGAAGGAAACATATGGCCACGCAGGAAAAATGACAACTTCCTGTGTGAAGGAGGGGAAGACAAGGTTCCTTCTTCCTCAACTCTACCAATTTACATTTGGGATGCTTTGTTGGTGCTTCGCTACGCAAACTAGCTAAGGAGTGAGACAGAAGTCTAATCGATAGGCGTGTGGGGAAAAAATTCATCATTTTTTCTGACGAAAATTTGACCCTTTTTCTCCGTAATTTTTCCGATTGAAATGAGCGAGTAACCACGAGGCAAATTTTTAAATATAATGTTTTTCAAGGCAGAATTTTGTGAATTCGTCGCGTGCGTGTGCGGAGACAGGGGGAGACAGCGATAAGAGTGTGAGGGAGTGGGCGCATACATACCGTAACGCGAGGGGAGTTAACACGCACGCGATCGACCTGAGTAGATTTCGGCGCCTAAATAGGGTCTATACTCTTCAGTCTTCTCGACGAAACAAATGACAACTGATGATAATGTTGTACTTTAACAAGTTGTTGTTTGTACTTACTTTGATTGTTGTATGTGACGGTACAACTAGAATTGCTAACGATACAATCCCCTCAGTTGGGTTACCAGAAGGCCCCCTTCAGCGCGAGTCGCCCGTCGCGCCGCGGCAACCGCCGACTAAAGTCATTGAGAGACGCCGATAGGTCCACTCGTTCGTAGGTCTTTCACCGCTCATAAAGGGCACTCATAACGATCTGAACGTGACTAATGACAATTTTCTAGGACGGTGCTTGTGAATAGAGGGGTCATTAAGAAAAAGGTCAAATGCAGGGGATCACTAGGCGAGGCCTACGCCTCCCTTTTCTCCGCTCAGTGGTCGTATTCATGAAACTACGGCAGCCTCCCGGAAGGGTCCTGTCATGCATGTTACATTGGCTGGTTCTAAAAAGCTTCCCGGGAGGCTCTCATAGTTTCATGAATATGGCCACAGGCCTCCCGCAATGAATCATGAGAATTCCGCTCCGACATGCTGTACAAGTTGTTACCGCTAAACTTTGGAAGACCGCCAAAACCTCTATTTTAGATCAGATCGAAGGTAATATACAAGAGGAATTTACACTCCAGCAAATGTGGTATGAAATATCAATGTTTATGGCACACTCACGCGGCCTATACCAGATAGCTTAAGCTATTTGATGCATCAAAAACTAGTCAAAATGACAGCAGATGAGTAATCCCTAGCACTCTAACGCCAAATCCCGCCCATTTTATCTGTCAAACCCTGCCTTTTAAAACCAGCAGATTGGTCAAATACAGTCGCTTGAGGGAAAAGGGATAACAGTTCGAGTATTGGTCAAATATGAAGTGTCTCATTTCCAAGACAGTTTCGCAGTTCTTTTCCAGGAGAATATTGACGTCGTGCCGTTGAGGGAAGACTTTCAAGGCCGGAATGTACCTAATTCTAAATAGTGCGCACGAATAGATATTGAAATTTTGAATGAGGCAAGGGAATGAGTGATTCATGAACCAAATCTCATCTCCTGATAAGGACTTCTGGAGAATTAAACATAAGAGATTAGCTACAAAGGACACTGCTACAATGACAACCATGACTCACTTCTGAAGGCGTCAGATTGCACTTCAAGAGCATTTTTATAAATTCCGTCGGTTAATCGCACGGTTCGTGAAATCTAAAACTTCAATTCTTGTCGTTAGGTAAGAAGTCATTGATCTTTTTCTTCACCAACGTCAACAGCGATTCCACAGGACTCCATAAGTTCTTTCACGCACAAAAAAAAAAGAAAATCGATTGCAGCAGCAATAGTGAAGGCTGAGATGAATGCTGAATTTCGATAGAAAAGTACGAGAAAAATTCAGGTTTGATTCACAGACCACTTTTGAATCTAGTACATACATTCTGTCGCCGCGAGTCGGGGGCGCTCGAAAAACAGCGGCACGAAAGTGGCTGCTGGCATGGAATGGCGACGAGGAGAAGAGAGGTGAGGCGGAGGGAAGCGCGTGCACGGGATGAGTCGTGAGAATTATGTTTTGACAAAGACTGGAATGCCGGTATGATTATGAAGTATCTTTTTTGTACCTTGAAGCTATACGTCACTTGTTCTGCAGGCCAGTGGAAATCTGATGAAGGGAAATTCGCACATTATTCATGAATGTCAGGAACTCTATATTGCAAAATGAAAGCATGCAAAGAGCGTGGATGAACAACATTACAGAGGTGGCTAGAAACCATCTAAAATGTTCGGAAATTCAGAACTGTAGAAGACCTGAAAAGGGTTAGTCAAAGGATTTGAAGAATGCGGGAAAATATAAGTATAAAGCCTGCAACAGCTAGCGATGTGCCACTGCGGGTAAGAAAGCTGGTGCAAGGTTCTAGCAAGGACACTAACGTGGCAAAGGAGGAAGTCGTGAAGACAAAATCGAATAAAGATGAATGGCACGGAAATGGGATCAGTGAGACATCAGCCGTGAATGGAGCAAAATGCCTCATAAATAGTGAATCCTCTAGCAAACAAACAAAAAACGATTGAAAACGGATAATTCCATTGACAGCTGAGTCCCCGACCATACAACAATCCCTTCTCCTTCTTGGAATTAGGAACAACTCATCTCGAGGAATTGCTGGGACTCTTTATGTCGAATAGTGAAAATTATGGAAATTGCTCTTTACGTGCCTACCACAGCTCAAACTTCTGAGGGACCATAACTCTGTTCCCAGAAGGTCTTATGCGTGATTTCCAGAGACATCATTGGAATCAGCATGGGGCCGTTTTCAGGATAGATGGGAAAACAAAACAACGATTTTTATCGTGAACATTGCCTTTTGAGGCCCGACTTTTGCCAGCACCGCCATGGTGTTGCCGCCATAGATTTAATTAGTGGCTTCCCCAGCGCGTGCCGCGTGGCGAAAAAGTTTCTATAGTCCACCGCGCGTCACACGCGTGACGCGCTTGCGGTGAGGACTATGAAAGATGCCTAATTTCACATATTTCGCGACATGGAATTCATTTTGGTGGATTACTCTTGCTTTATTTGCGACAATAATATTGAATTTATCGTGCGAAGTCGACAACGCTTGAACATCCAGTACGGCGAAACGCGATGACGTAAAATGCTTTTGGTCTCAAAATTTTCGTAGCGTCAATTTCACCTCGCTTGAAGGACGTGCATCAAATTGGACAAAGGGGAAAGTGCACGGACACATTCTTGGGGCAGAATTCAGATATCGACATCGTTGTCGGCTCATTTACTCAAGTTTGAGATACATGGACTCCGCCCACCCTTTACAATAACAGTTTACAGCAATGTGTTAAAAGAACATGGTGCGGTTGGGTGGCACACACTAAAATCTACGGTAAAGACGCCAAATTTCTGTTATCGATCGACAGCACAGCTGGATTTTCGGGTGAGTTTTGGTTTTTATTTGTTTGCTTCAGCATAACTTTCTGTTTCTGACTAGTATAAAATTACGAATAGAAGCTTTTCTCTAGCGTGCGAGAGGAACTTGGCGGTTTTTTTTTTTTCGATTTCCAAAACTAAATTTTTAAAAACTTCTGAAGCCCGAACAAACGGGCTAATTTCCTCACGCACTAAGAATAGCCCCTATTCGCAATATTTTTTAAAATGTCAGAATCAAAAATAATGCCGAAGCAAAACAAGAAAAACCGTAACACACCCAAAACATCAGCCGTTTTGTCGATCGATAATGAAATCTGGCGTCTTCCACCGTAGTTCTGGAGTGTGTGACCACAACCGCACCATGTTCTTTAGACATTGCGGTGAATCTGTAGGAGGCCTTGCCTAGCCGCTGATGGTGCTGGGCAAGGCCTCCTACAGTTCGGCGAAGGCGGCTTTTCGTGCTCTATATTCACTAATATGGTGAAAATGTGGTGAAAATCGAAGACGATTTGTCGCCTGGAGCGTGCTATATCATGACGTAAAAAGGCCACAAAACGTCCAATCTCACCCTCTCGCAATACTTTTTCACCTCCTAAGGTACTAATAGCGCGACGAATCGGGACTTCGAATTCACCTGTACATGAATTTAATGTAATTCCTGGTGAAAGCAAGTCGCGTGGGTTTAGCAAAGCGCTTTTTGTGTCATCGCCAGGCGGTTCTTAGAAGGGGAGCGTTGTTTTTTTCCGGAATTGCGGTTTCTAACTTCCACTGTCCTCCTGTCTTTCTCTTTTTAAGAGAGAAGCTGTGACCCTGGGTATCTAGGAATTCCACAGCCGAAACCAAAGTTCTGAGAAGAAGACTCAGCAATAAGTTCAGGACGGGCGCTGATTCCGTTGAGCGTGGCGCGACACCGACATTCTTCAAGGCTGTAACCTGACTAATTTTTCTCCTCATCTAGACGAAGTAACTCTGGGTAGAACACTGGAGCACTAACATGATGAAGACTTCCGGTTGTGATGAGTCGACTGCAGGAAAAGTTTTCGCAGTGCAATGACAGACATTGAAAACTTTAATTTCTAAATGCCCTCGCTCCTACATACAACATCCATTAAGAACTTCACGCAATCATCCGTTCAACAAATGTCGCAATTTACAATTTAAAATGAAACAGTTAGGATTTATTGAAGATACAATTAGTAGTAAAATGCGTCATTGTGAAAGCACCTTAGAGACCGTAACTGGTTCGCAACCATGGCCATAATTTTTACCCGCAATAAAAGTTCGGATACGGTAAACATACAAACAAACATTACTGTGTGAAAACAAACAGCAGGAATGGTGGTTATGCAAGGCTTGAGATATCTCCGGCCAGCACATAATTTTTGCAGGAAATGATGCCGTCGTGAGGGAAAATATTCGAAGGCGTCAATTAGAATTCTAAGAGCTCCACCTTACTTCTAGACTGCGGAAAACAAATCAATTAGCAGAATCGTTCATTAGCGAGTACGGAGATTGTACCAAAAACAAAGAAAAAGCCCGCCCACTTATTATTCGGGCCATGTATGAGTGAGAGAACGATTGCTCGAAATCAACGGAAGGTATTTCTACACCAGAGCCTTTACATAAAAATAAAAACAGAACAGCCGGAGCAATCGCCAACTCTGGCATGGAAATTTTGAACTGCTTGTAACATTGTCATACGAAGATTCTTAAAATTCTGAAAAATGAGTAAAACCGAACTGGAAAAGGGAATCTGATCTGGCTGTAGTAGGGGAGTTCAGTGAATGATCCTAGTCAAAACTGATATACTCTACATAAACAATGGCAAACATAGGATTGAATTTGAATTGAAATTGGGCAAATATAGCGGATCTCAATGGAACCGTTGCATGAATAACATTGCAGTGTCCATGGTAAATTCCCGAGTTTTGATAATATCGAATAGAACAATAGGACACGCCCTTCTATCTGTTCTACAATCTATCACCAGCAGGGGTGTGAGCGGCAATTACCGTTTGCCGTTTGCCGGCCCTTTTTGGGGTTTGCCGCTGCTGTTTGCCGAAATTCACGTTTAAAAACGGCAACGTTTCGGCAAAAATGCGTTAAAACCACAAGATTTGCCCCTCACCATCGTTTCCTGTAATCTGGTCAGCGATCTGAAGCTGCCACAAATAATTATTTTGACTTTCAGCTACTAGTTCCAGCTCATTTAATGTGTAACTGTACCCATTAAATCGGTAAATGACAGAAGAGTTTGACTAGGTCTCCTGACTTTTCTCTGTAGAAGAAGAGCTAAGTTTGACTCGGTCATGGCCTTCAAAATCCTTAACCGGTAAAAACGCCCGTATTGGCAAATTCTTTCGATCTCACATCCTCCAGAACTAGAAGAGAATGCCTGATGCTCCGTACTATGACAATCAAACCCCAAATTAGGAGCCCCATTTTTTTCTCTCTAACAGATCGAATCCTGTATTCAATATGTACTCCTATTAAGAGACACACAACTCTCTTTCACTTTCTTTCACTTCTCGCCCACGTCATAATGAATGGAAAATAAACTGGATGAAAAAATTCTGACGAAGTAATCAGGAGGAGCTCGTTCCAAGTTCTACAAAAGTGTTTGGGAGCTTCATAATGTTTTTTTTTTTCAACCATCAAATTATTGGCCCCTTAGAAGTGCTAGAATTGCAAAGAACATCTCTTTTCTCCGGGAGCATACTGATCTCTGCAAGCTCCACTGATTTCAAAACTAAGAGTGCATCAAAGTTGTATCGTAAAAGCAGTCTTTTTTCATACATATGAACCAGTTCAGAACTCGTGTAGATCAGTCCGCTTGTCGCCGCTTTGTGGGCTTGA
Source organism: Aplectana chamaeleonis (assembly GCA_029168955.1). Taxonomy (NCBI): domain Eukaryota; kingdom Metazoa; phylum Nematoda; class Chromadorea; order Rhabditida; family Cosmocercidae; genus Aplectana; species Aplectana chamaeleonis. The sequence goes on from JAPDOI010000641.1 coordinate 162,044, forward strand.
TGGTGTATGAATTAGGAAAAGAAGCTGTTCGATTCTGCATATACTTTCTCCGGCTTTTTTGAAATTGAACAATGTCCACAGCGGTCATCAAAGGCGGTGTTCAATCATATTTCCGATTTCGAGATCATTAGCTGAAACGAAGGGATGATTCAGCAGTGGCAGAGCACAGTTTGTTAAGAAATAAGGTAAAGAAGAAAAAATGAGAAATCTTAAAAAGTCGGTAGCCACAGGGGAAAGTGGGTGGGGCTAGCACACCACATTCAAGCGTGGAACCGTGTAGAGCGATTTGTTGCTCGTTTTTAGTCGACATTTTTGTTGTAATGGACCTTCGTGCCGGCTTATAGGCCGAATACACAGAAAGAGAAGCGCTCAAGAGCAGTCCGGCTGACTAAACGCACTGTGCGCAGAGCTCCAGTGACGACGTGTGAGCGCAGCGGCTTTCCGTGGCGCGTGTCGTACCAATCAAACGGTCACTGGATGCCTCTTCTTTCTGTGTGTTCGATCAACGTGCCCTCGGAGCCTTTGATTTCCGGTGGGAATCTCAAAGGCTGCTCACAGCTCATTCAGCTAGACAAGTCTCTACTCCGTTCCTGTAGCCCTTCACAAGGGAAACCGATTCAATCGTAGCTTTGAAGTGAGCTTTGAAATAAAAATCTTGGAGTTTGCTGCCCGCCCCCGGATCGGATCTAGGCTGGGTCGAGTTGACTGCAAGCCCTTTTCAGAGCAAATCCTTTACGGTCCAATCACGCTTTGCACTGCTCAGAAAGACGGCTAACCTTTGGATCTCGTAGCACTCATTTGTACAGAAATCTTTGACTAGGGGTAAGGGAATCAACAGAATTATCTCCGGCGAGTGAAAGGCTAAAGCCTTTTTGAACTTGTTAGGACTCCCTGTATACAGATCAACATACAGAATAGCGGTGCTGGCGTTTTTCTGATCACCTGAGGCTTTCGGCGAAGTAGAGTCTCTAATATATGGGATTTTTTCCTTCCAGTAAAGGCTAGTGAAAACGCCAGGCACATAGTAATCTGGCAGATATTGCATGGAATACCACAGGCGACTCAAACAAATGTTGGGTGTATTATAGCACAAAACAGATTTTGCCGCTTTGCCGTTTGCCGGGCATTTTTGGGGTTTGCCGTTGCTGTTTTCCGAAATTTCCCCAAATTTCTTTGCCGCACACCCCTGATCACCAGCTTATTAGGGGCATCGGTTACACTTGCGTCGCGGCGAAGTGCAATCCTATATTATCGATCGTGAGTCGCCATGCGTGATCAATATTGCAGGAATGCACTGAGCCGCGTTGCTCGACGGCGGGTGCATTGCCGACCCTTTTTCGCCGTTCAGCAGGTATGCCTCTATAAAACGTCGTACTTCATATCATTCGAGCAGCGAGCGGCGCGCGCGATGCCTCAGCTCTCCGTCTGCCCCTGCTCTTCTCAAGCTCTAACCTCCGCTCTGCACCAGCACGCGTAGGAACCAAGTGAATTTCCTGCCATTTTATAGCCTGTATGTATAATGGACCCTCTTCCTTATAGAGAGCGCAGTAGGGCTTTTCGGCCCGGTCCTGGAGGGTGACGTTGAGTCACTCCAGAAGATGCCTGTTCGCTGAGGGATCTCCGTCATGGTCCACAGCAGCGGGAAGCATTTCTTTATTTGCAGGCGTTTCTTCAAAGGACGATGTGCTGCTACGGCGACGATGTGAAGGTGGCGGAAGATATTGAAAATTCTGACCATATGGCCTGCTTGGTCAACTCAGTCACGTGTTCCTAACTGTACAAAAACACTGTTGCTAAAGAGGCGATGTACTTGCAACTTAGTCCGGGATGATACTTCTCGCGACCAGCGGCGGCGACACTACATAAACAGGAATAACGATTTTCGCTCCATATTGAAGCTGTAATCATTGCGTCGCTCGTCGCCGGAAGTATGATCACGGCCTTTATCGGGACGAAAATCCTGTCCGCATCTCGCGGATAACTGTTGTTGCAGCCCGCATCACGATGATAATCGGGGAGGAATAAGGGTTCGTCGTCGAGAACATGGGGCCAAAAACAAGATTATCTTCTTCATGCTGCGTGTTGCAGCAACGGTTGTCTGGCAACTGCAGGACCGGAATTTCTGCCCCGAGACATGACAGTACTAGTAATTGAAAACGTGTCAGAGGTTAAACTGGATCCAACCGTGCTCAAGAAAGAATAGGCCATTATGGCGCACTACCTGCGTTCCGTTCTTCGCATCAATGCATTGGAAGATTAAGTCTCTGCAAGAGCTTACAAAGTACATTTTTTGCATGACGAGACCGCGGGCTTGGTCGCGCGATGTCATTGTCTCCCTAGAAAAAGCCTTCTAGGAGTGACGGAACGATTCTGTGATCAGCGGAGCCAGAAGCTTACTTTTTGAACTCTCGCCCAACATCAAAAATGAACTTGCAAGCCCTCATGGCCCTAGAATAAGCGCTCAAGTCGCAATGACCATCTGGCAGAGAAATGAGTATCACCTATACACAATTTGAGATGCTTGTTTTGGTTACTGCCCTCTATCTCTGCAAAATACTGAATAGAGAAAGTTTTAGCTCTACCGTACATACTTTTATAATTGGGTCGTTGGGAACACGTGGGTTTGAGTCCCCATTCCAGCATGCTCCAAAACTGTTTCCAGGCGCTTGAGTCGCATATTTTGAAAAACTTGGAAATACTGAAGGTGTATCCTCTATTTCGAAGTTCCGGAGATATATTTCCGGCGATCGCGGGCGTGTGCGCGCGCATGCCGTGCCACCTTCTCTCGCACACCTGCTTTATGCCTCTCCTCCCCGCTACGCACACGCACGCGAAGTAACAGTGAATTTGGCTTCCGAAATGGAAGATATTATAGTTGTGCCATTCGAATAGATTCGAATCGATATCCGAATAGCGTTGCGATTCCGAATACGTATTCATTATCGGAATTTCTAAAATCGCACTATTCGGAATACTATTCAAATATCGGACCTCAAAAAAGGGGTATTTCGAATCTACTATTTAATTATCGATGCCTACTATTCGGAATATTCGTTCAAATAGTAATAAATTTGGAATGGTTTCGAATAGATATGCCGCCCGTTGCCGCTATTTATGGTGTACGGTAGGATGACCGCGTGTTCCTTTGCAGGTATGATCAACGTCGAAGTGATTTCGAAATCGCGCCGCAATTCAAAAACCATGGCGTCTTCATCGCAGCGCGGCGGCTCGATTTCGAAACATTTTCGGCTTCTATTTCCAGCGGAGAGCGGGTGAGTTCCTTCCCCAATAATTCTACTTAGGGCATTGGCATACTTCAGCAAACGGACACGGCGACGGGAGTTTTATCGCCACTGCGTGAATTTTCCGCTGAACTTTTGCGTACCAACATTTCTGCATAGTCGCATTTGCAGACCAATTAATGGATACCGATTTTGTTCCTCATAATGTTTTCCTGAGTGAAGTTGCATGAGGGACACTTTTTTCATGAAAAATATCACAATGATGTGTATGAAGCACATATCTGCAATAGATATTCATTCCAGATTTAGAGAAAAAGGTTTCGATTTCACATGGTACTCCGATATAATTCTTCATTTCATAAATGTCAAAAAGATTCAAGCAAGACGGAAAATGTGCCCCAAGTGAGAAAAAATTATGTATTGAGAGCTGTATGGAAATATGCCTAGAAATGGTAGTGCAGCGGTGTATAAAATGATGATAAAGTGACTACTGGCATAATTCGATCATTTATTGACGCTAACTTCTTAGAAAATGTTGGAAAAAGTCTGAGAGGAAACAAAAAATAGACTTCTCAGGGAAATGAGTCGGGGCCCAGCTGGACATCACGTCGCTGGGGCTGTCGTCACGGGCCACGGGAGTATGCCGCATGGCTACGCTACTCTCAAGGGTTCATAAGGCCGTGGATCATACTTCCCGCGAACAGCGACAGCGACCGTGGGCATTCTGGCAGGCATATCGATTTTCGGTTTGAGTATCGATGGTAAAACATTGCGCAGCGTCGCTCATCGCTCAGAAGTATGATCCCGGCCTAACACTCCCCTCACTGACCCGCTCGCAGCTGACGGGCGCGTACAGACTGTTCTCACGGCCGACCCTGCCATAGTGCTGGTGGTGGTCCTGACACGATGTGGATAGTTGGCGCAACCTGTCGCTGCAGCAACGGAGGAAGTATACTTCAATGCCGTTAACATCCTGCCTTCTAAGAATAAAGCGGAGGAACTCGCTGGTACCAAAGTAGCCTTTTTTGCTGAAGCACAGATACTCTAATCCCCTCCCTCGGATTATGAAAAAATTACGCCCGTAATTATCCGGAATGCGGAGGCCGGGAGAGGTGAGTTTGAACCCCTGTCCTCTAGTGTGTGAGTAGGAACGTCTCAAGGTGGAAGAATTCAGATAGTTTAAGTCCCACTAAACCGTTCATCATAAATCAATAAAAATGAATTTCTTCCTCCTATGGAGAGCAAGTGTGTCCAGCTGTAGTCTTTTTATTTCTGAGAAAATTCCTAGGAAGCGTTCCGAATACGTGAATCCAAGTGCCCGAATAGAGACTTTCCGCGTGAAACGATTCTGCACCCTTTTCCATAATATCTACAATCTGCCGTTTACAGGGCGCAAAAACGCAGGTACCATACTCCAACTTTGAGCGAACGTAAATTTTATAGCCCTTGACTGTGGATCTTTTAATCTTAAAGGTGAGTCCGGGCAGAAATGTGATAGGGCGGCGACGCTGACATCTCAGCTTCTATGTAAACTGGCATGTCCTGAAGCATTATTTACTTTGCTGCGTTCTATTTTATGTCACTAACGATGACCGTTTCGCCGGTATATGGTGCTTGTAACTCTCCTAAACGATTGCGGCTTTTTCTCCATGTTTCGCGCTGCTGCGCGCGACACTCACTTCGGACTGTAACGCGTGCGCACGCAGTTTACTTTCTGAAGTATAGGTGGATCCACAGCCAGGCTCACCTGGCCTGTTTCTTCACTCTTCCGCTTTGAAATTGTTCGAATATATTCGAATCGATTTTATTCGAATCTATTCAAAGTTCGAACCTCGAAAAAGAGGGTCATCTGAATATATCTCAAAAAATCGAACTTCAAAAAAAAGAGGCCATTCGAATATATTGAAAAAGCGGACGTCAAAAAAGGGGTATTCTGAATCTATTCAAAAATCGGACGTTGGAGGAAAAGGGGGTCATATCGCCTGAATCTGTTCGATATTCGGTCTTTTCTGTCCAGGGCAACAACCATAGTAGATATTTGTTATAGCCGCTTCTTTCCGCTGTTCTCTCGAACCGGCTACAGTATACGCGAAAAAAAAGGGGAGCAGTTGTCAAGCTGCTAAAAATTCGTCTGATGCTTGCAACGTTTCTGAGCAAAAACTTCTTTTTGAATTCCTCGGAACGCTGTCATCTTCTACAGCTCAAATTCGTACCAACTAATGTAAGCTTCGTGAACCGAAGTGTTTCCTAAACCGCGTTGTTTTTTGAATGAAAACCAATTTTGATGCTGCTTCTTGAAAAATATCGCGCGCGGTGAAAAGAAGGGAAACTTTGAGTATGACAAGTAATAGAAGTACATAACTTCTTCGCGAATTAGACCTGCATCTAATTTATAGAGGCGTCTCCCTCGTTATAGTAGACCGGGATCGGCCGTAGCCATCTCGGTAGACAGGCATGAAATACATTGCTCACTGAGGTCGAAAAAATCTCCCCGATGTGTAGGCGTAATGCGCCCACCTGATCAGTCCTGTCCACCCGGGTGCGTTCCTGTCGATATGTACGCAACACATTGCTCAAGACCCCCGATGTGTTCGGCCTGCGCCGTCCGCAGTGCGCCCGCCTAATCGATTGGTATACAATGACCGACAACTACTCAGAAAAATGAAAACAAATTATTTGTAACCACAAAAGTCCGGAAAACAAGTTACCTGTAACATATCTGACCTGATGCAAGTTACTTGCGGTAATTTATCCCAGGTAATTTAAGATACACCAGATGGAGAGATCTTTTTCGTCTCGGTTTTCGGAGAAACCTGGATGAGAACAGCCGGTAAATGATAGCCCAACATGGAAAAGAAGCTTATGCAACGACACGTTGAAACAATGTGATATCGTTCAATAAAGAAATAAAAATAAAATTTAAAGATACATGCAAAACATATCGACGGGATACCGCGCAGTGCGCTTCCGATATAAAGTTGGGCATGATAACTTTGAATGTGCACAGGATAAGTTCTCAAGTGAATCTCTAAATCGGACAAGAGGCATTTCAGCAAGGCAGCATACGACGCACTTCCGGGGTCAGGTTTAGGACTGGCGTTGCTGTCAGTTTAATGACCCAAGTTTGAGGAACTTCTGTACCCACACTAACAGGGAAGGCCTCCCACAAGGTTTTTGCGTAGCGTGTAGCCTGGGACGCGTGCAGACGCGTTCCTCGACGTCGCGTGTCGTCTGTGTCGCGTAATGGCCACCCATGGGTGTGAGCATAAATGTAAGTTACATGTAATACAAATGTAAGTTACTTTGAGATATTCAAGTAGAAGTTACATTTATATTAAAAGTAACTTTGCTTTTCATTTTTCTGAGTAGGGCTGGAAAGGACGGCTCAAGTCCGGCATTTAGCTGAAAATAACCGGGGCCCTAAATAAAACATAGAGATTGCTCTTCTTCAGTTACTTGTACAATTGGTGAAGATAGAGGCAGTGTAACCACGATGAAATCAGTCTCCCGAGCTACCGGAAAATCAAGAGGTTCGAGCCCTATTCAACCAGAAACATCGGTAAAACGGCTAGGAACGAACCACGAACGAGCCCTATACGGCACTGATTTGAGTGTTCCGCCCACGGAACGCTCCACTCCCTCAACGGCTATCCGATAAAGTTGTCCAACTCCAATATTTCCCACTTTGGAGAAGGTAATCGATCATCAAATGGGATAAGTTTAGTTAAGTGGAGGAACTATAGCCCTGAATGTATGATGTTTTCTTTAAAGGCAGAGGTCGCGCCTAAATATGCTCGTCTTCTTTCCTCTCTGAACCCTTTTTCTGCATAGAGTAGTAGAAATCCTATAAGAAAAAAATCGCGAAAAAACGCTGTTCTAGGCCAAATTTGTAGCCAGAACTTTCTTGTTCTTTTGATGAGTGGACGAGCTCACACTACATCTTTGGCATCGATGATCTCTAATATCAAGAACATCAGCTGGCTTGAAATTGAATTTCAATCAATGAAACTTCGGATTTATGTACACATCTAGTCAAAACATTGACTGGAAGTGCTTGCCTTCATTGTTCAACTGATTTATTAGAGAAATTTGCATTTATTTCTTCCTCTGAGTGTCGATGATTTTCGACTGCTTGGCATGAGATCAGGATCTTTCTGTGCACGTACGTGCACGAACTGGAAGTTTAGGGTCCTAATAACTCTACTTTTAGCCCACGTTTTTCACCGCGCTACCTTCATAGTTTTTGAGGCTGTTTGCTTGATCTAGAGCTGATTTCTGTAGTTTTTTCTGATAACGTTTTCTTCATAGTGACCACTGTCTTTAAAATGGGTTTTCCTGTTAGTTACGGACCAGAGACGGTTGAAAGGAGGGGCGTTGGCGTGAGCGCAGAACTCAAGTTTAGGGCCGTATAGGGTTTCTTCTGTGCTTGTTCCAAGCATATTTCCCAACATTACTGGTAGTTGACTTCGGACCTCTCGATTTCCATGAAAATCCTCGGAGACTGGATTTTTATCGTGGACACTGGGTCATAAAGTTTCGCCGCACTTTGTTGTGGCGCGCGACGTTTTCGAGAAACAACTGGAAAACAGTTTCACTTCGAAAACAAAGCGATTTAGGAAACTTTGGTCTGCTGTGCTACTGTTAGGAAAGTAATTAAGCTTATGATTGTGATAGCTTTTTCAGAATCCGAAAACCTTTCGCTCAAAAAAAGTTACAAGCACCATGCGAGACTTATTTTTGCCATAGGTTTGGCAAATGCATCCTGATTTTTACAAAACTCAGCTTAGGTATCTTATGCTGATCTTCCGCATAGGAACAGCTCTCAAAGATGTTTGGGGAAATGTCCCATTAATGCTCTGAACACCTCAATCGGGCGGCAAGAAGTTCTGAGATGTTTTTGTGGCACACGTCACAAAGTGATTTGTCTGATGACAGTGGATTAAGCCACTCACAAATAGTGATACGTCTGTGTGAACCTATATATGGAGACAATGTGGAAGATGAGCAAAAGGTTGAACCCTGGAGTACACTGACACATATTACTTCAATAATCACCTTGTTTGTAAGAGAAAGCACTTTTCAAGGAAGAGAAATATGCATATCTGCTCTTTGAGTATCTTCTTTCGTCCGTCGTTTCCATGGTGCATGAGAGCCGAACTACCAGGATTAGCGAACGACGTTTTTACCCGATGGCGATGAAGATATATTTGCGATCCAGCCTTTGAATGAGCACACTTTACTGGTAAGGCCCATGAACGTTGCCAGCGGGACTTTGAAAAGCTGGACCAAGAGGAGCTCAGCCGATCTTTGACCATCGCGGTGTGTCGAAAAAGCACCTTCATCGCCTCGGCGTAACTGCGTCCAACAGCTGAAACGCCCGAAACGAACTGGGAGAACAAACGGATGCGACGTCACCACACTCATTTGCCACTTTTTAGGGCTACTACAGGGAATGTCTTCATGAGGCGTACATGCACAGTTATGAAGGAACGAAAGTTGAAATGCAAATTTATAATCAGCCTTGAAAAAACTAATTCAGAGGGTTTCATGGATCTACTACCTCAAAAATTCTTCCAGATTGTCCCAATAAATTACGTTCATGAAAGTGTTTGACGAACCATTTGAAACTAAAGTTGAGCTTCTCGAATATTCAAATTCGAATAAGCATTGCGGATAAAATATTCTATTATTTATTTATTCGATTGATCATCGAGAAATCCAGATATTCGAATATTATCGAAAATTCGACAACCCAAAACCCCGGATATTAACGAAAGAGATCATTATCGAAATCGACTATCACAAATACATGATATTCTATTAATAGAATATCGACGCTGACTATTATTTGAACATGTCTGATCTTCTCGAGCATATGTTCATACTCCCTTTATTCGGGAGTGCACAAGCCAGCCCCCCTTCTCATCCGCACTCGTTGCTACAGTACTACACCACTGCGGCGCGGTCCGTGGTGACCCTCTCTCATCCAATCTCTACCACCCCGTGGGGCAGGCACCGACCTTTGTATGACCACCGTCCTATCGTCTGCATGACCGGCGATCATGTTCAAAGACGATGTTTTTTTTTCGAAAATTTTCACTGTCTTCAGTTGTTAAGGTGTTAATTTGAATGTCATCGTAATGGGTAGTGTATAAATGAGCCATCGATTCAAAGCAGACAATCAGTGTTCAGAAAGAATGACCCTTTCCAAACGTTTTCTAAATTTCTTGGTAGCGCAAAGGATTGCGTGAAGCTTCGAGTAAACCCTAATTCGAAGCCAATACGATGATATTCTTACATTAACACCTGAATTGCAGACGGTGAAAAATTTGAAAAAAAATCACAGGCTCCGGAACGCATGATCGCCGGTCATGTGACGATCGGACGGTGGTCATGCGAAGAAGGTCCCGATGCCTACCGATATGGGGTGCGAGGAGAATGGATAAGAGAGGGCCACTACAGACCGCGCCGCCGTGGTGCAATACTGCTCAGAAGCGAGTGCGGGGTGAAAAGGGCGGCTTAAAATTCCCGGATAAAGGCAGTATATTTGAATAATCGAACACATCCATTACCGTACATTTCCACTGAAGAAAGCGGCCCAAGATAACTGTAGGTTCCAGCGCGATGCCGCTCCTAATGCCCGCCGCGACTGTCGCTCAGTCCCCGAAATCAGCATCCATTTCCTCCGCCCACTTGAGTTTTTCGGTTTGAATAGGGGCGGGACGCGCCAGCGGATTTTGATCACAATCTCAGGTCTACAGTCTACAGCAATCGAAGTAGGACGTGTAGTGAGGTTGCGGACTCGCCCCAACATACGGTAGTTTGTTAGTGGTATCACTCAATTTTTCCGGAAACAGCTGTGATAGATCGGTGGGTTGTGTGTTTTCACCAACATATTGACTACATCTGTGGAAGCAATGAAAACAGGTGAAAATGTGAGATTGGAAACAAAACTCACCGACCAGTCTCCAGTTATTCTGAAAAATATCATGTGAGCGATAACATAATCAGACTACAGTTTGTTAGGAGGAGTCCGCAACCTCACCAGGTTCTACTTCCATTGCTGTAGACTCATAAGTGTTCTTCTATTTTCTATCGGTCTAGCTCTGAAATAGAGTGGTCTGCTACGGCTGCGATGACTGCAAGTGACAAGAAAAAGCAAGCTCGTGACAACCCGTCTACGAAAATCTCGCCGTTCAAATTCCACAATCTTTGAGAGGCCATCCCACTCCGGTCGTATGTAGGTTCTGAGGGATGATTGGAGAGAATATAGCGATCAGCGTGAATTTCTCTACAAGATGAGCAGAAAAATTGGAGACCGGGAATTGGGAGTTTGGACTGCGCCAGTACCCTGCAAGGTAATTCTATACATCCGTCCTCCACTAAGCTAGCAGAGGATAGCACTGAAATAAACTGTTATGTAGTGCGATAAATTTGGTAATCGTACAGGAGTGAAAATGATGGAAAAGCCGATAGGAGCGTCGCCGCCATGGCGGAGAGAGCGTCACGCTTAGGCGCCAAGGCATTCTTACTCTAACGCGACGTCGGCGCGAGACGCTCTTGCTTTGAAAAGTGGGCGAATAGTGCCTTAGGGTCACGGTGGGTACCAGCCGACGGTCGCTGGGTGTAAAAATGATACTTATCGACTTTCCGTATCGCGCCACTTATGAATGCTGCTTGAATGGGATATTAGAAACATTGAGCAGTTCAAGTACTATTTGACGTCATGTTTAAAAACTGTCCCTTCGTAATAATATTAACGATGCAAAACTCTGAATTCAGTAGGCTTCGTAGTTAGAATTTATTGATTCGTTCGATTTTCGATATTCCTCTTCGTTTTCTGAAAATCAAATTATCTGAGCTTCATTCATTTGACAGTGAGAAATAAACAATTATAAGACATTCATTTATTCGAAATATTGAGAGAAGCGAATATACCTTCCTTCATGCAGTCGGTCCGTTTATTCTAAAAGCACACAACTATGTACGTAAAATGTCAACAACGAGCCTGTAAAAAAACAGGGATTTGAGAGAAATTTTCGAGAACTAAAAATCCGAAAAAACGAGGTTTCCTCCTTCCGAGACCGAATTTCTCGTGCTGCAGCTTCCAGGGAGTGATCCCGCAGCAGCCGTTGCATTCTCTATTGGTGCAATTGCACCAATGCAGCAGCAAAGGGCAGCTCCGGCCCTAGCTGCTGCGAGGCTCCGCCCCCGATCCGCCCACTTCTGCCGGACTACAGCTGATCCCGAGCCTATGTAAGCTATTTTCCAGGCACCATGTTGCTCCTGGTTTTTCTGGAGCAGATAGGCCTTTGGTTCTGGGGCTTTTTTTTGGTATTGATTTTCCGAAAAACCCAAAAAACAAAAAAATCGAAAAAAAGTGTATTTTGCAACGTATGTAGCATAAATGTAGCGAGGCATTCTTACATTTATTTGACCGAAAAAATTTTCGTTTTTGGTTTCGATAACTTTTGGCACACCCCTGGTCCAAAAGCTACCCCAAATCTCCTGTGAATGTTACCGAGAGCTAATCCCATAGCATGATTTCCTTGTGCGAAAGACTGCAGGTAATAGAAGCACCGCCGAAGCCTCTAATTGTTGTTCACGTGTAAGGATTAGAAGACCAAGACATCAAATTATGAATGCAAAGCGATATAGGAATAGGAAAACACAATTTGCACACATCATCGGAAAAGGCGAAAGATTTTGCAGCCGAAACACGGTAGAGATGCCAAAACAAGTGGCAGTAGGAAAGGGTGTCAGAAAGCAATGAGATCTTGTGACATTTTTTGAGTTATGGCTGCGATGAAGCACGAAGAGACAGGGAGGAAATGCATTAAAGCAGTGTTCGCGATTTAAAACGTTCACTTGTTTTAGAGCAGAACTAGCAGCCAGGGGTGGTCGTAGGAGAGCTTCTGAAGGGAAAATCGCGGATAGTGCAGCATAAAAGGAGGAAATTTATAATTCATGCTCGTCCAATATGTTCCAAAGTGAAAAACAGGGGTTCATTAACAGTATAGTGAATGTGCATGATCACTGAAGCTGGGCTGCCGCAAACAACGTGAAAATGCTGGTTGATCACATACGGGCAATGAATAAGTAACAGGATCCCGTCGTGTAACAGCCATAGTTAGGAAAATGCGTGGTATGAATTATGCTCCAGGCCCAAGCAGTCTAAAGAATAAAACATGTCTCCAGTTCTCTCAGGTGCGAACCTAATCAGTCCTTTTCCTTGTCCATGGTTGAAGTTTTTGGAATAAACAGGCGGTAACAAATCTATGGCATATCTTGAAGAGCTGTACATGTTGCAGGTACACAAATGTTTCAGTAGAAACATGAGCTCGGTGTAGAGCGCGTATTCCGGTTACATTTGCGTGCCAGACGTGGGCTGACCAAACGCTGGGTTGTCCTGATTTCGGAATAAGCTCCAAATTTGGATCAGGTGAATAGATATGCTTTCCTAATCACGCATCCTCTCCTTCGCAGCCAAACTTACATTGTTCCTTCGGGCTCTCGAGCGGAAATGAGGGAAGAGACAGTGAGAAAGTGTGGAGGAGGAGGCATAGCATTTCCGTGCAGACGCACGCAACAAACTAATATAAATTTCCTCTGAGATGGAGGATATGGAACTTAAGTAATACCGCCGCTATCCAAGGGAAAATGGGCGAAATGGGCAAAGTGATAACTAAAGCGTCTGTCGACCACAAGTCGCTTCAGAGTGCTCCTGTCTTAAATTTCGAAAACGCCGAAATGTACATTATGACGTGATCTAGTCGATTGTGTGAAAATATTTTGCGAAATTTGATATCAACATAATTTTTCAAGGCGGAACACATTTTCATTTTGACCACGCTAAAATCGCGTACGGTTGTTTTTGATGTAATGAGCTCGTCATCTTGCGATAACATTGACAAATTCATACCCAACTCCATCTTGAAAAAGCCTTTCCATTAGAGAGTTCCAGTTTTGTCTGATACAGTTAGATAGATTGTGGGACGTTAAAATTTTGGTCTTTTCGAGATTGGAACGGAGCGTTCTTTGAGGCGTGTTGTGGTCGTAAGACGCTTTAGTTGCCCACTTTGCCCATTTTTTCCCTTGGGTAGCGGCGGTGAGTGTACTGATAACTGATAATTTGACGTTTAGCTGCAGCTGGCTTTCGCAGCACTCTGTCATAGGTGAAATTTCGAATCTGATCAATAGCAGATCAAACCAGCGAGCGGAAGCCAGCGACAGTGAAGCGCTGAAGTCTAATCTACAACATCGGTAATGATTTTCGTATTTTTTGGCGAAAAAGGCTTTTCGGCTTTTTCATAACTCTGTTCAAGATGGACCATTTTGTGAATCTAAAGATTATGGAATCATCATCTTGTGCTCTTTCTTCCGAAATGACTAATGGCTTACCTCTTCAACAGGATGTGTAGTCATGATTACGCATAAAAACAATCATCACGAAACACGCGTGAAACGCGATTTCGCAATTGCAACACTTATGAGCGAATATGCCCGCATGTCGCCACGTAAACACGTCGGCAATGATCCCACGGGATATTAGATTCACTACTGAAGGTTACAAACTCGGTGCCTCATGCTGTAACGTGGGTGCACCCGAGTTTGCGCCAACCTCCAATGGGGGCGCAGTCTGGAGTGGGATCCATGCCGACGTTATATACTCTGTACAAAATTATGCAACGTAGCATATAAAAGAAATCTCTGGATTCTTGGATTCCGGATACCTCTTCAGATTCCCAAAATGGTCATCATGTCAGAGTTGACAAATACAAGAAAATGCTTGCGGTGGCTTTTTTTCTGCCAAAACAAGAACTATCGTCAATCACTGGATGGGGAAGTCGCGACGTTGCTTGGCTGGCGGCAAATGAAGAGAGTGATAGCGATTGGCTCCTCTTACTGGATAGGCACCGACGATACGATGGCTATGACCGGCATTGTATGCCTTTACTAATGTCATCGCACATTCTGGAATGTATCTTTATCAAAAGTCCGAATTTTCTTTTAGCGGTAGCCATGGATACAAGCAATGGGTTCAAGGGTTGACAGTGGCTATTAGTTTTGCAATTTATTACGTGTAAGTTCATCAAAAGTATAGTAGATAATTAAAATAAAGGGCGACAATTTGTTTCTCTTCTCCATTCCTTTCGAGAGAATCACCGCTAAGAGGCGTTGGAGAGCAAATTTATAAATTCTTTTCGAGGCGAACAAATTCCATAAATAAGAGTACGCATTTCTACAGAGATACAATACAGCACAAATTTCTTTAAAAAAAACGGTGCTTTTGTACGTAGAAGGCGTATCGCCATAACTCGCTTCAAGATCGACGAGCTGAATTCTCGAAGACATTTTCGTGTTCCTCACAGTGAGGCAGATGCAACGGTATGTGACATCAGTACAGTCTTTTTGACTCCCATACTTTGTCAAAAAATGTGTTTTCCTTCTGGGACTCCCATCGGTCTCGATGGAAGAAATTCAAAAAATGGCCTCAGAATTGTAATCGGACCACTTTGAAGCGGGTTGTGGTGAAGTGGTACTTCGTGCGCGCAAAAAACACCGCTTTGCAAAAACTTTGCGCGAAAATGAATGCTGTCGCAGCACGCGACGCAAGCCTCCGTCTCAAGTTATTGCGGCTCGTCGGACTTATTATGACTTCATACCTTATATCAGGCCCAGGGCTGGGCACACGTCCCGGTATGGCGATTTTGAATACGCACCCCCCTTAGGTGGGTACTTTTTAGGCACCAACCCCTTGGGAAATCGAAATCGGCTGTTTTCCGAGAAGTCGAGTCCAACAGCCATGATTTTGACTTCCTGATTTTGATAAACAAGAATATAAAAATAAGCACTGCACAGAGAAAATTCCGAAAATGTCAACAAAAAAGGTAGTGTAATTTCTTAATTTCAAAATAATCCTATGAGGTAAATATGTTAATAAGACGGTAGGTTATGACAAAAGGCAAAACAGTTTTCATTCCAAAACAATCTAACAATTACAAACAAATAAATAGAACTACTACTAATGCGATAATATTGTTTTCTGTCGAATGTTTTCATGAACCTATGAAGGATTGGTTAATCTGTGTTTGATTGTTCTGATTTAGAAATCGAAAATTTGTATTTTGGAGCCCTGTTAGGATTCATGTGATGCGTAGGGAATGGAAAACCCGAGTTTCACTCACCTAGAATGCCGCAATTCCTTAGAGACTCGGCTTGCCGCGCGATCTGGTATTTGTACGCAGCTACACAGCGCACACGGGAGTTGACGCGCACACGGGAGTTGACGCGCACACAATATTAATAAAAACGTATTTTATTACAGAGCGGGGGTAGAACTGAAGGAAATGGAAGGTGGTAAAGGTAATCTACTTTGGATGCACCCATTTTAGAAATTTAACGTAAATAAACAAAGTTGGAGCGGGGGTAAGTATTTATCCGTGATAGGGTTCAATCAAACGAACCAACCTAGTTGATCAAAAGTAGCATTAAGCATGAGAGCAGAGGGTTTTTAAGCCAGAGAAAGAGGAGAACCCCGCAGACGTCAACAGGATCGATTTATGATGTGATTTAGGGCCTTAAATGTCGTACCGGTTTTACCCCGAAAACCTTAGTTTATTTACATTATTTTTTTTGTAATGGATACATTGTAAGTTTCCTATTTCTGCCTTCCTCCATTTACTCCAGTTTCAAATGTTTTCTCCTCCCGTTCTGTAACAAAATACATTTTTAAATTAATATTGTGTGCGCGTCCACACCAGTGTGCGCTGTGTAGCTGCGGGCAATCACCATATCGCACGGCGAGCCGAGTCTCAAAGAGATTACGGCATTCAAGCTGGATAAAACTCGGGTTTATATGGACAGGGTACAGGCAATAAAACGGCGAAATTCACTTGGTTCCTACACGTGCTGGTGCGGAGAGGAGGTTAGAGACAGAGAGAGAGCGTAGGGTAGACGGAGGCCGTGGCGTCGCGCATAAGCCGCTCGCGCCTCAAATGTGAATTACGACGTTTTATAGAGGGTACTTCAAGGAGGAAGACGCGATCACACGCTTCTTTCACAGGACTTTGCAAAGTCTTCAATTTTGAAACCCGTAAGTGTTCGCCTAAAAAGCGGAGAAGAAGATATGACAAATCGGAGGATAGGCGTGCATTATTTTTTTCCTGAAATTCGACAGAGCACACACTTCGTTTTTTTCGCCTGCTTAGACACCCCCTTTGCCCCTCTACAACGTCCAATATGCACCCTTATGTTACCTGGGACGCGTGCCCAGCCCTGCCTAGTGCATGCCCAACGCCGCGTGCCATGCGACATAGCGTTTTTCATCGTCATGGCAACCGACAAGCTATGATCGCTTTCGGTACCTTACATTAACAAAAGAATCTTGCTAGACCCATCAGACGACGTACTTCCTCTATAACACCTATCCGTCGAATTCATTCCGGTCCGATGATGGGTCGTCGAGGTGCAGTGAACTTTTAGGTGGACACAAACCAGGAATAAGCAGGAGCTGCACCAGTAAGTTTTTCACGAATGCCAGCAGAACTTCGAAGCAGAGCCAATCTAGCAATGCACAACATAGATCTGGTGACAAACAAGACAAAGCGGCGACCATATAAATAATATTAATAAATCTCCTGGAAAGGACGTGTTAGAGACTTCTCTCGGCTGGAAATAAAGGTCCAGCGTCCAGTTTTCTCCCATGATCCAATCTCAGTCTGAGCCGACGGGAAGGCTGTTGTCTGGTTAGCTCACGTTCGTATGTCGCCTGCAATGAACATAACTCGAAAGTAAACCAGACGGGAATGAAGCGAAAACAGATACCTGGTGGTGCGACAGTCCATAAAAAGCTTTTAGGATTGGCAGAAAAGCCACATGATAAATGTACGGAAGATACGAGGAAAGGCGAAAACAAGGCGATAAACACATGCAGTAGTGGAACTCAAAAGAAAGGAAGCACAATATGGCAAAGAAATATTCACCACGAACAAGGTGTCCTCCATAGTCCGGGTATGGCCAAACGTTGGCAACAGCCCCGTATCCGACCTCAAAATGATGTCAGTCCGAGGAATACACCTGACAGATTCTGCACAGATTACTAATGACCGGAGAGTACAAATTACCCTGCATGTTGTATACTGTAAAAGGATATAATTACGATAATGACAACCCGGTGCTAGCAACCTAGACTCCTCTGTACTAACCAGTACCCATTCCGAATGTACTATAAGGATTTTATGAAATACATAAAAACCTCCTGCATACACGATAGGGCGCTTATTATAGACTAAAGTCCATACCACAAAGTTCTTTTAGGCAGAGAATTCGGAGGTAGAGAGAACAGCGGAATAAGAACAATAGAGGAAGGAAATACCTCTCTATATCCCTATCGATAATCAGGGAGCTTCACACCGGACCCGTTCATCAAGAGTGCAATCCAAGAGCCACCCATATTACAGGTGATGTAGTAACGTTCTAAAAGCCAGAAGCCTCAAAATAAAGCGACGCAGGTTGCAAGGGTTGCGAGGGGAAGATAACACGGAGCAACACGACAATCGACCTCTCTCCGTCGCGGAGGGAACGAAGACTGATGACTCAGATGACGTCAAAAATGAACTGCCAGACCGACGCGAGCGGCGCGAGCAACCTTCCGGCTTTCGTTGTGGGACCGAACGTGCCGGCGCTCTATTGAGGAGCGGGTGATGGTAGTTGGCGCATTTAAACCGCTAGAGAGGGAGATAAGCGGCGCAGCGTTATTGAACGGATTTAGAACAGGGATGAGCGGAACAAAAATATGCGAAATTTAGGAAATCGGCTTTCGAGTTTCGGAACTAAAATTTTTATCGGGTTTCGGAAATCGGGCGCGAAACGCCTGAAAATGCGCGGAACGCGTAAAAATTCAGAAATTATCTGATATATTTTTCTCCTCCCAGATGACCAGATATTTTCGCATTCCGCACTCGTTTTTTGCGGTTTTCGTAATGCGGAACGCGGAATGCCAAAATGCGCGAAACTGCGGGCTCGGAACGCGAAACGCGAAACTCCGCCTCATCCCCGACGGGGGCGGAGCCAAGCGCGTGATTGGAAGGAACACGGATTCTTCTCCGCCTCCATTGCGGCTGAAATACACTACGACTATCACCCTTGAAGAGCGATAGCATCGCCATTTCAAGGCACAGGTTTCGTACTTTCCGCGACAGTCCAATCCTTTGATCGTTATGGATGACAAACCCCGCGTCGCTACGCTGGCAGCAAGAAGTATGATCCCGGCAAAGCGACTCGCTGGCACACATAGCGACATATGAAGGGCCAACAGATGTCCAAAAAGCTCAACATTTTCGCAGGTACGACAATGCTTTCCCATACCCTTCTGTACAGATGTAATCGCTTTCATTGATACCACTACTGCACAGACGCAGGCCAGCCCTGGCACGATCTTGTTTTTTTACCATAATAGCACTCTCGAGAAATATAAGCCGTTTTATGTGTTGCCTCCTTTAGGTGAAATGAGTGGTAAACACCACAAGAGGCAAACAAACAAACAAATATTACGAAGAGCAAAACAGAAATCAAAAACAGCGAAGGTGCATGGTCCAATCCTAACCGTAAACGTCCCGCTGCTGTTCTAGACGGTCAAGGGCCTCGAAAATATTTCAACAAACTCGTGCCAATGGAATCATCCAACTGTAAACTGGAGGGTACTTACTGGCGGATGGAACGATGTACTCACTTACTTTCATGAGAGACGGTCAATAACTCTTTTTGTGACTAGAGCCACTGGAACATTTGCGACAGACTTCTCATGAAACGCTTACCATACGCAGACACTGCATTCAGAAAATGGCCTGTTTTGAGGAAGGCGTAGAATACAAAAACGGTGACTGTTACTTCTGCTATCCCACAAACAATCAAAATCACAGGTAATGAACAATGTAAGTTGCCACTGGCTTTCAAAGCTAAAATTGACTGAGGAACAGTTACTTCCTCAGGTGAATCACACTTGTTCAAATGTGCTCTAGAGCAGGAGTTTCAACAGGTAATGATTTTGTTAATGATGCTAATGTTGGTTTGGGACCACCCGGGTTAAGTAGGATTTTCATAGTGATGCAAGGAATTCAAAGATAATTTCTGAGGTGCCCAGAAAATATTCTCCGATTTGGCTGAGAACTTTTTTTAGGGTAGCCCGGTGTCCCGGGAATACGAGTTCAGAGTCAGTGTCGTTTCGGAATTCTGAGGCTTCAAGTTACGGTGGTCATCATGCCATTCAGCGGGCATGGATCCAACTGGAATTTCAAAAATGAGAAAAATAAACTCCAAATCTCGCGTCTGGCACTCCAAATAACTCCCACAGAAAAGTTTCTGACCGGATCTGAGACTTCGATATAACTACCATATACCCACTGTAACTTACAGCCTACGGCAATGGAAAGAGGCGGCTGTGTGGTTGCGCATTCCACTAAGCATACCATAGGTTCCGCCACAAACGACGGCAATTTGTTCTCCAAAACATTGAAAAAATGCTGAAAACAGTGAAAAAGAGTTTTTCTCCTCAGGATAAACATTATCATTACATTTGAAGGCAAGATATATCGCTCAGAAACATGATCGAGATATCAGCGTACAGGGGCCCGCACTGCTCCCTTACCAGGCGTCCCCAGCGCCGTTTGAAGCGTTGGAAAACTATCCAGAATGACAATATTTGAGCAAGCATGTCACACACGTCCGTATATTCACCCTTTTTAGTAACAGAATGAAAAGTTGAACTCGAGAAAACATGTGGATAGCTTAGAGTGATAGCACTGTGAAAAGGGAGTGCACGAGAGAACAGCCTGATTTACTGGGATATTACATGTTTGTGCGCTGATGAAATTCTTCATTTTCAAACGTCAGCCGGAGTACAGCGGCATTATCGAAAGTGGACGAGAGTTAATCGGCATGTAGACATGTTATACTGTAAGTAAATCGAGCTGTTTCTCTCGTGCACTCCCATTTGATAGCAAGTATCACTTCTAGCTTACCATACATGTTTTCCTCAAGTTTAACTTTTTCATTCTGTTACTCGAAGGGGTGTGAAAATACGGGCGTGCGAGGAATGATCGCTCAAATATTGTCATCCTGGGATGGTTTCTGCGTTTCAAACGTCGCTGAGGACCTGGTAGGGGGCAGAACCGGCCTATTTATGCTGATATCTCGATCATGTTTGCGAGCATGTATGCTGCCTTCAAAGGCAGCATGCACGCTACCGAACGTGGTTGGGATAGCAATGTGAATCGAACCGTAATGGCTTACAACATAGCTGATCTAAAGAGCATTTTGAAGTAACAAAACGACTCCACACATGCCGCTACATGAGTTGTGAAGTTGGCCCCGCCCTGTGCTTTCCACGCCCCCGTATTTAACCCTTTCCTCCAACGCAGAGTTGTTTGGCCATATTCGCCAAGTCAGTGACGTGTGTGATTCACTGGTTCGGCAATCTACCAACAGTACCAACGGTGACTATGGACTCCAGCAACCTTGAATTGCAGGAAAAGCAAATTCCAGGGGCGTGAAAATACAGGGCGGGGCCAACTTTACCTGCATGTAGCGGCATTGTGTGTCGTTTTTGACACTTCAAAATGCGTCAGCGTTGTAATTCACTGGGGCTATAAGACATTCCATTTCCGTAGTTATCTCAATCACGTTTACGAGCTGTATTCTGCATTTAAAGTCTCTGCTAAGGACAAACGCAAGAATGACAGCAGCAAGAGGAAAATAATTTTTCTCTATTAACACCAGTTTTATTTTTAATTTTTATTCCTGCGTGTATCTATGATAAAGTTACTTGGGGGACATTGAAAATGTGCGTGCGTGGGAAAAACTTACAATTTCTCGACATTTACTAGCTTTTCTTGAACACTTACGAAAAAATTATAAATTTGCCGTCGGTCATGGCGCAACCCACAGTATGCTTAGTGGAATACGCGACCGCACAACTGCTCTTTCCGTTGCCGTTAACTATACGTAATCGATCGAACGGCGATAAACGGAGTTCAGATTCGTGTTCAGCACCGCCAAATAACCTCTAAAGTGGAGTTTTGAGGCGAATCTGCCCTATCGTTAAGAAAAATCGTCGGAAGCGGCATTTCGTCCGGTAAAGATTTTCCCAGTGGGAGTCTTCGAACCAAACCTAAAATTCTCGAGAATCAAAAAATGGACCCTAAATTCATATCCACGACCCCGAATAAAACAAAGCGAAGAAGTTTTGAGCCAAATCCAAAACATCTTTGAACTCTCTTTCTGAGCAAAATTGCCAAGCCTATTCCTCTAGTAAACGTCCTCACCTCCTAGTGAGGAAACCCCTGCGTAATCCGGCTTGAGATATCCGCAGCAGCTACAAACTAAGACTTGAAACACCATACATGGAAGTACACATGATAATAATATGTGTATTTCGTTGAAAACGGCTGGGTCGCCCAATACTGCTTGTTATCTTGTAAGACATTTTGAAGGACATTCCTGAGAATGAGCAGCAACTCTAGTCATATGTACTTCTATCGAAGTTTTATGGTCAACTAGATCACTGGTTACAGTTGCAAGCTGCCTATCAGGGAAACAATGTTCCAGATGCTGCCCTTCCCTAGCAATACGGTATAAGCCAATTATGTACGTTAGATTGAACTCCATTCAAAGACAGATCCTCGCATTTCCACGGAAAGGAAGAACCCAACCATTCATAAGGTGCAGATGACCGTGAGTAAAGCGGATGAAAAGGTTGTGGGGGAGCAGCTGTGAGAGCTCTAATAGCTTCTTTCATGCCAGATATGGGGAGAGAGGGCACTTTTCATCTAATATAGCAAGCGACTTCTTGTGAGCTTGTTAGGTTGCTGTGATCTGTCGCTTTGAGCTAACATAAGAAGTTTCCAGTGATGAGAAAAGACCTTCAAAATACCTAGCAGAGATAGGAAATCCAATAAAATCTGGAATACGAGGACGAAATATGTCGTTAAGGTGATGTAGAGTCCTTCTACAAGAATTATCGAATAGTTACGTTAATCTGCTTGAATTGGAAGTTTTTGAAGAGATTGGGGTATTAACTCTCTGATTCTGGGCAGAGTTTAGTGTGCACCATTGCGGACACAGGTCACTGGAACAATCTGACGCATTTAGTTCGTACAAGCTTCCTCACCTGATCGTGCAAGTCTTGCTTTGTTTCTTTTCTAGCCTCTCTAATTTCTCAGGCTTTGTTCCGATTGTTTTCTAACCCTTATAAGTATGGTATCATTTCTAGGTAAGCTTCATTTGCTTACGTTTTTATTTTCAGAAAAGGAAAAGTTCTGGCAACGGATATAAACTGCAAATTCTTGGTTATTTTTTATTTCAGTGCTGTTGTCCAACTAAGCCCCACTTTAAATAAATTACTGCTGGCAAATCTAGGTTTAGTTCGCCAGCAACTTCTTCACCGATCAGTGGTGTAATCCGAGTTTTTTTCGCGGTCTAGGCCGGCAGAAATTTACCGAAAAACCATAGGCGAAAGTGATTTTTCAATTTCTTTTCACTTGTTTTTGATTTAGGCTGTCCCCTTACTACTAGTATAAAAGCTCTAGCAAACGAAGCTTACTCATTAAACATAACATATCCTCTGGTTCGGGGTTAAATTTAGTGTGTGCCAGTAGCGGACCTTCGCGCTGCCAACACGCGAGGCATCGAGCCTTTCGTACGAGCCTGGGCGGCTGCCCTCATCAGCTGGTCATGTTGTTTTTTCTACATTTGGCCTATAGTACTGAGAAATCCAAAAACTGGCGGATCTCACATATTAAGGTTGCCATCTATGAAAAAGACCTTAGTGCATACTTCCAGACGGGCGACGCCGACAGTGTTGCCTATCATACATATCGACCGAAAATCGATGTGTGGATGATATGCACCAGTCGCTGTCGCATTAGGAATTATGTACTAGGCCTAAGAAATGAGAAAAACCTGAACTAATCTGGAAAACAATGCATGATCAGGATGATTAGTGAGCGGCCCTTACGAACCTAAAGCGTCGCATGTTTCGAGCATCGCGTGTCCGCCATTGCACACAATGCAATTGGCTCCATATTAAAGGGGAAAAGAATTTAGTCCGGCAACGACACACACTAAATTCAACCTCCTGAACCAGAGGATTTAAAGATCAGAAATAGTGGAAAGCCAAAAAGCCAAAAAAAGAAAACACCGGAAATAAACAGAGTCTGCAATGACACACATTGAATTCAACCTCAAACCAGAAGGTATAAAGATTAGAAACAGTTGAAAAGAGACCTACGAAATAAGAAAAAAGGACTTTGAAAAACGCGCTGTGCTCAATTAGAGAAATTGATGCAGTTTTTAGCGCTCGAGCCAGTGGGTATAAACATTTGCGACAACTAAAAGTTGCCAGTGAAGAGTTTCAATCAAATTTCTACAGCAGGCATAGGATCTCGTAACGCGAGTCTATGTTAATTTACCCGGAAATGGTGTATGTGCCCTTTTGCTTAATCACAGCGACGTCGCTCCGCAATAAATCTTTCAGTTTCTAGAAAATCTGGCCTATGAAATCGGAAAACGGTAGGTAATCTATAGCGCAGCAGCAACCTCCTCGAATTCCTGCCAAACAGGTGCCTGCACTGAAATAACTCAAACAAGCATAAACACAAACAAGCTCTCATCCTTTTTTAGCGCCCTATATATGTATGTAGCTGAAATAATGAATCAAATTTTTTCAAAAACTCGACTGCTCAAACAGAAAATCAGTTTTGCTTTCATCAACTGAGGTGGAGTTTCGGTTCTTAAACAAGGAGACAGAATTACGAGTTTTAGAAAATGATTCCTGCTTACATTAAGAGCTAAGTAAAACGAAAAGAGTTTTCTATAGTGTTAAATTTTTCTCCATTCATTCCAAACTTTGAGGAACTAACTTTTTTCTCAGAAATTTGGTCATCAATGTATGGAAACGATTTGAGAATTAGGCCTTTTTCAGAGTTCGATCGCCAAGCTGAAGGGATGATAACCGTGAGGGAGAATATGTACGGTAGTGAAAAAGACGTATATTTAAGGATTCTTGAGCGAAACTTCCGCTCAGGCTTCTCTAGTATCGAAGGATAGGTAACCAATAATGAATGGAGTGATAGAAACTCGCATTAGGTAGTGATTTAAGCACTCAATTTCGCTAAGGCTTGCGAAGGCAGAATTTGAAAAAAAAATGAAAAAATTAGTCCCCTGCAAACAAAGAGCATAAAAACCGACTGGAGAGCGCATTGGATGCATTTATGAATGCCGGCGAAACTGCCTAAATTTCTGAAGAATTTCTGGTCAACGTTCGCAAGTCTTTTTCTGACTCTCTTTTTGTTTTTTTTTTTGTATCGCGTACACATAGTCACTTTTCAGCAACCGCGCGGTAGCAACTGATTTGATTGAGCGCAGCGTAAATCCGGACTTCTGGCAACATTTCAATCAAATCTGTTTAGCAGGAGTCGATATATGGGTGCTGATTGAATAAGTCCACTAAGCTTTGGGGGCATTTTTTAGTGAGCTCTGAAGTGTCTGTTTCATCCGAGACCCATCGGCCAGTCGCTGGTGATAATCGAAATCGAAGGTCCTTTGTTAGAGGTTCCCAGAGTTTACTTCTTACGATGGTAGTGCAAAAGGGAAGGAGAAATTTTCCGGTTCTGGAAAATAACCCATTAGTAGAGAAGGCAGAGGAGGAAGAAGTTGAGTACTTTTTTCATCATCTCATAAGCTTAAAGACATTCGAAGCGAAAAATCGGTAAGCGATCAACAGTTGAGGCTAGAGGGATCGGCTTGTGTAAGAAAAATGAACGTGAATATCTCGTATCGACGACAAAGCCGTAAACTTTAACCGTCATTCAGCCGTCCTCGTGTAATTTCCTAAAAATCGATGTCATGGCAGGCGAAGGAAATGATGAAATTGGAATTTACCCGGAATGGGGCTAAGTGGATGGGGATGAGAGCGTCAGCGTGAGAACTCGAGCGCAAGATTCCAGAGTTGTTCAGAGGGAAGTGAAAGTGAAGATATTGTATTTCAATGTGGATACGTATGTGTGTGTATGTGCGTATGGAGCTCTGAAATTGCCGTGGGGAAATGTCACCTAGGATACGATAAACGGGGATGCTTATACATAGAGCTGCTATCCTTAAATGATAATGAAAATAAGGCTGACATCATGAGGGAAATTTGGTGTTCGATGATTGCTTCCGTCGTGTGAAACTCTTTGGCCACATGATGCCTGGGCAGGACGTAAAAATGGGAAAAAACGCTGCAAAATTCAGCTAGCGGTGGACTATTGAGATCATTCCTTCGCGCGGGAAGCAACTCTTTAAACTCCTGTGGCCGTATTCCTGAAACTACGGGAGCCTCCCCAAGAGGTTCAAGTCCGCCTGCCGCATACATTGGCTGGTATCAAAAAACCTTCCCGGTAGGTTCTCGTTCTTTCACGAATACGGGCCACTGGCGACACTGACATGGCGGTGCCTCTGTAAAATGGCATATTCTATAGTAAACTCCGAATTAAGGGCAGTGTTCACGATAAATCTTCACTTCCGATATCTCCACGGCTTACAGAAGGTCTGGTGCCCTATATAGCGAGGGGCATGCTCAAAGATGACACGAAAGACGCGTTCTGGAGCAAAAATAGGCCCTCTCTTGTTTACGCTGATTATTTGAGCGTGGAGATTGACCGCTGGAAGGATGATACCTATCAGTGCAATGAAGCGATCAGCTCACTCTCAGCACTTCCTTGACTTGATCATTCCTGGGTAATCTGAGTCTTCATCTGTTCATTTCCGAGGGGGCGTGATCTGGGGCACCAGGCGTGTCTGGGGCACCAAAATGCTTGTTTGCAGCCGTTATTTTGCCGCTCCTGGCTCGTTTTCTACCGTTCTTTCGACACTGAGAGCCCAGGATCCTCCCCTCGCCTATCATTCTCACTATCGAAACTCAAAGAGGATGATCATCGTGAACGCTGCCTTCAACGAATATTTCTGAATATCCCCTTTTCGGTATTTTCAGGTTAAAAGAATTTTTCTGCAAAAACCCTATTATCTTATTTCGGGGTGAGTAAAATAAAAACATGTTACTCTTATTCCGGTAGATGGCCCCCTAAAACATGAGTAGAAACTTACTCCTTCAGCCTCTTATTTTGTTCAGGAGGATTGTTTATTTGATGAGCTGAATACAAAAAATGATTTTCGCTGTCGGTTTTCGGGCGACTACGGAAGGTTACGCTAGGTATATAACGTCATTTTCTACAGTCATTTACCGCAGTCAGTTCTAAAAATCAAAACGAAACCTGAACTCTCTACACAAAGCTAGGGGGTGGAAACAAATCCAAACTTTAAATTTCGGGGTTCAACTAAAGTATCAAAAAGTGCAATTTTTTGCGATATAGAAACTCCCAATCTTCATTACTATGGTATTGATTGAGTATCAGATTTTTGCGTTTTTTTTTTTACTCGGAAATTCCTCCTCAAAATTTTGGAAGTGTTATCAGCATGTTGTATACTATAGTTGTGCGCTGGACGAGAAGACCAAATATCGAATAGATTCAAATGACTCCCTTTTTAACGCCCGATTTTTGGATAGATTCGAATACCCCCCCTTCTTTTTGAAATCCGATTTTTTTAATACATGCGAATGGCCTTTTGAGGTCCGATTTTCGAATATATTCAAATGATCCTTTTTTCGAGTTCAAAATTTCTGAAAAGATTCGAATAAATTCGATTTGGATATATTCAAATAATTTTTCTAATAATTTCCAATCGACAAAACTAAAAACAACTCACTTGAGCAGTCAATGTATATTTCCTTTAAAGGCAGTGTTCACGAAGATTTTCGTCCCCGAGTTGTCTAGCATAAACAATGCTTTGGCCTCTAAGCAAGTTACTAAAATTAAGAAGAAAACGGCGAAAAACGCATTAAAACGTCGTATTTCAGTGACACTCATTCTATAACATGGTTTAGTTGTCCGGTTGATGAACGATGCTCATGGTGGTTGTCACTGGTGGAAAAATGGGAATCAATCGATAATAGAAGAATATTTTATGCAAATCAGGATTAGTTAAGGGCCCCAACTAAAGAACAGAGCAACAGAGAGTAGAGAATTGCAAAAAGCGACGAGTCCACAAAGTGCATTTTCATTGTCTCAAACAAACACTTCTTGTGATACTTCAGAGGCGTGGTGATATTACTCTGAAGGCACTGTTCATGATAAACTTCATTCTCAAGTTTTCCATGACAAGCTTCGTCGCTCTCAGAAGCAGAACAGCGTCGAAGAAACGGGACAAAATGCTACCCAGTAGCGGCAAACGGTTTTTAGAAAAGTGCGGGCAAACTCCGCCGCTTTGGGCAAGTCCGGCCCCTTTCCAGCCCTCTACGTGAACAGTGGAACAACCGAGATCGTGAGATGAGCGCTGGTTTCAATCAGGCCCTTCGTTCTTCCTCTCCATTCTCAACTTCTCTCTTTATTCATGTCAGCTCGCATACATTAGCTGCTGCAAAAGACGGAAGTTACAAGCCTCGGACAACTCCCGTCCACCATGCTTCCCTAGCTCAGTTTCTTGAGGGACCATAACTCCGTTCACAGAAGGTCTTGTACGATTCTAGAGAAATCATTGGAATCAGCATGGACCGTTTTTGAAATAGGTAGAAGAACAAACAAACGGATTCTTATCGTGAACACTGCCTTCGTGTATTTCTGGTGCGTTTTGTTTCTACGTGAAGTTTTATCGTGAACACCGCCTTTAAAGAAGGAGGGGTTAAAGGCTGCAGTTACAGTCGCTCGCAGTTAGCATAGTCGAGATAACAAAGCATAGATGAGGTCCGCACGGCCAGTACTCATGTCGTCAACGGCGGCTTGAAGCGCGTTGAAAACTGTTCAGGGATGACAATATTTGACAATGTTTGAGCACTAAGACAAAGCCCTGTCGACTTTCACGCCTGTAACAGAATGAGAATCGATACTTAGAAAAACGTGTGATAATTGAGAGTGATAGCACCATCAAATGGGAGTGCACGAGTAGAAATAGCTTGGTTTACTTGAGTATAACATGTCTGCATACCTATTGACTCTCGTCCACTTTCTCGAGAATGCCGCTCTACTTTGGCTGACCTCTTGAAATGGAGGAATTTATCAGTGCGCAAACATGTTATATTGAGGTAAATCGAGTTTTTCTCTACTGCACTCCCTTTTCATAGTGCTATCATTCTAAGTTATCACATGTTTTCTGAAGTATCGATTCTCATTCTGTTACTCGAAGGTGCGGAAAATACGGGCGTGGAAGGCTAGATTGCTCAAACATTGCCAAATATTGTCATCCTGACAGTTTTCAGCGCTCAAACGTCGTTGACGACATAGTACGGGCCGTGCGGACTCTTATCTTTATGCTGTTATCTCGACTATGCTTCTGCGAGCGTGTATGCTGCCTTTAAGTCTTAATGAAGGCCAAGTGAATAAGCAAACTCCAAAAGGCGGTACTTTCAGACTTTTAGCAACAATATTGCCGATTCTAAGAGAAAGCCCTTTGAATGAGCCGATTGACAGAAGTAACATTTTTATGGGAAAAAGCGAGGGTTTTTTTTTGGGAGCGAGGTCTCGTGTGAAGTGAATTCACGGAAACAGCGAGGCTTTCAGCCGAAATCTTCTGCAAAAAATGGGGAAATCGGTAAGGCTGGACTTTCGATTTAAGTAATTTTCTGTCATTAGCAAAAGACACTTTACTTTTACTCGTGTTTTAAACAAATATGGCATGTAGGGAACGTGGTATGAGAGCAGAGAGTAGTAGTGGAAGTTCAAGAGTGGCGAGAAAGCCGTCCCTCGGGACGAGTAATCAAGTGTTTTTTTACGCAGCGACCACGGATGCTTCTCATATTTTCCTATTATATGCGATTCCCATTAAGCGAAACGGGTTATGCTGAGGCAAGTACTATGTTACATGACCATTATATGAGACGATGACCGGGTTTTCCGCAGCTGCGTTGCTTGCAACCGCGAAATTTTTGGAGATCTCTTACCCAATGGGCAAAAAATCTCTGAAATGTATTAACACCAGAGCGCCACTCTTAAAGAAAAAACAAAACAGAGCAATCATTATGACTGACACTTTTGCGCATGTCTCAAAATCAACAATATTCATCTTTAGCACACTATTACGTATGTATAGCCTATCTCGCTCATATGAGTCCGGGCGTGAGCAAGCAGCATAACAGCGATAAAAGAGATATCGACATGATATGGGCTCTATAGGCTACTTCGACAAACTCAAATTGATAGAGAGAGGCAATACATGGTCTACTTGGTGGTTCAAGAAAAGAATCTATGTGTTACTCCTATGTGCTTTGGATTACAAGTGATTAGGATTTCTTTGTCTGGGCAGACCAGGATAGAAAATAACAAACAGGAAGAAAGAATTCAAAGATCAAAATGGGCCTCAAGAGGAAATACGAAGTCGGAAATAGTGTTGACAAGGGAAAAAACACTAAAATGAGAGCCAGATTGAGAGCACTTTAATGGTAAGAGAAGTTAAGCTATAGAGCAATGATAATCGTTTTTTACACTTATGAAAAACCAAACTCTTCCTGTATCTGTCAACTACAGACCTATGCGTAGAAACCACTATTACGTAGTGGAGGTACTGACCCCAGGGAAAGTCAGAGATTTACTTTGATTGATAAGTTTACGATCGAATGTTATCTTCAAGCTTCTATGCTAAATCGGGAGAGAAGCCACAGATATTTTAAGGAAAAGTACGAAACCACAAGAAAAACTGTCTATTTTGAGTAGTTTCAGCCAATCGCAAATTTCACCTCTAATCACAAAAAATGTGCCCGTCGTCGATGTTTTTAGCTGCCCTATGCGCACTTTCTGACCAAGCGTTTAAGTTGAAATCGTCGCTCATCAGCGCCGCAAATGCCGTGCGTGCGGTGAGCTTGCCGCTTTGGTGGCAAGACCACCATCCAAATGACTTAGAAGCATCCATATTTCGAGGACCTGCTGTAAATACCTATACTGTGAATTCCGTAATTGTTTACTTAGAGACCATTTCTCCGAATGCAGAGGCTAAAGCTTCTAGATGGGGTTCAATTGGTCCTGGTCGACCAATCTAACCCAAATTAGTCGGAAGTCGAAAAGTCACCCAACCGTGTCTTAAAAATTCCTTGCCTTTGCAGCGCACAGCGATAAAGAAATGTTAATTATACTCTAGTTAAAGCACGCCCAGCAGGTGCATAAGCATTTTTCATGCGGTGTTTGTGAATCTCTTGCTCGTTTCTGACGGTGCTCGACGAAGTATAGCCAGGCGAATATTTATTTATTTATTTATTTATTTATTTATTTATGCTACATAAGGTAGGGCATGATGTACATGGGAAGAGCAAAGACAACACACTGGAAAGCCAAAGTGACAATTCACCAAGACAGTAGAATATTTGAAGCCTTGCGTTTAAATGATAAGAAAAGAATTGGGGACAGTTTGGAAATTGAGTTTCAGGAGGAGGCAAACGCTGACCCAGCTCAAGCAAAATGAAGCTGCCTCAACCTAATACTAGTTTTTGGAACACCATAAGAGATTTTTCACAATGAACTACTCCCGTGTTCTTGATGCCATGAAGCCAAAAATTTCGATTTGTCGGTTAAGCCCTCACCACCCTACCTCGCAATTTTAAAAACCATGCAACGTCATATCGCTTACAAGTTTAGACTCCAGCGAATGCAAAGATAGTTCCTGATTCCAAGCCTTATGGGCCCTGGTTCTCTAGTGTATGAGAATCCATATCGTCTCAAGAAAAACTTTACGAGTAAATTGTCTTGTACTCTTTTCCAAAAGACGAATATCTTTCTTCTTGCATGGACATAATACTGAAGTACCTGGTTCCATTATAGGCCTAACATAAACTTTGATATGCATGCGCCAACACGTTTTTTTCACAAGTCGATAAGCCTTTCAAAATATGGAAGGTGCGTAATATGAAGTTTCTTTAGAAATGGCTCGAAAATCGGCAGAGAAGTCAGGCTAAATATCATACTGAAAACCAAGATCCTTGCAACATTCGAAACAGTTGTTAAAGTGTGACCATCAAGCATGTAGGTGACGGGGAGACTGGAAGTTCCTAACCGCAAGTGTAACAGTTTTCTCTAGGAGCCAAAGCGGTAAACTCCAAACTTTCTGACCATTCCTCTCTGACCCTATCGAGAGCGGCTTTGGCAACTTATCGGGAACATCCCCAACCAATGACTAGAATTTTTCTCCAAATTTTCACGTCGTCGGCATAATTGTTTACAAACTACTTCAGTACTTCCCAACAATAGGGGAATCTCTGCGATATAGATAGCGAACAGAACTGGCGAGAGAACGCCTCCCTGAGGGGACTCCACTACTAACAACCAAACGGCTAAATG
Source organism: Aplectana chamaeleonis (assembly GCA_029168955.1). Taxonomy (NCBI): domain Eukaryota; kingdom Metazoa; phylum Nematoda; class Chromadorea; order Rhabditida; family Cosmocercidae; genus Aplectana; species Aplectana chamaeleonis. The sequence goes on from JAPDOI010000641.1 coordinate 193,698, forward strand.
AAAAGCTAGAGCCCACTTTGACTTGGAAGAGTACGATCACTAAGATAGTTTTCTTATCCAACTACACACCAATAGATGAAATTTTAGCTTCTCAAGTTTGAGCATGAGCTTGTGGTGGTCCCCAATACGATGAAGTTTTAAAGGCGGTGTTCACGATAAAAAAAATTGTGTCCAAGTTTTCGATGTTTTAGAGTATGCAAGTGCACGACGTAGAGGATATTACGGAAAAGTCCCCACAAAACTCCCAGGTACGGGAGAAAAATCTGTTCAATCTACCTCTAGAACAATCAGTTACGCCTGTGTAGTGAGTTTGGAGCACTGCGGACTGTTGACAACCGGAAATGGGTCTGCGCCTCAAAGTTCTTAGGGTAAGCGACTTTATTTTCGTTCGATTCTACCGGAAACTCGCTAAAAGTAAGATGATTCAATGCATATGCTTGGATGCTCGAATCTATCGGGATAAAGCGGTATTCGAAAATTCGACAACTGTTCCTTTGGTGAAAATGAATGAAGCGACAAATCCGTTCTGACGTGTGCGGGGTGATCCAATGGGTTGGCCGGAATCCACGTGAAGATTTTAACCTGCTTCCCCGCTGTTTTTCGTCGAAGGTTGAAGCATCCTCATGCTTCTTAGAGGGACCTAAAGCTTACATTTCTGCGAAAAACGGTCAACTTTTTCATCGTGGTGGTGTTTCGAAGGTCAAACGCACTCATAATTGGGCGGTGCTCTACACTTTCCAGAGCGCTGCAGACGGCTCCTTCTGAATTCCTAGTCTCTATGACCAGCGAACCATGAACACGATTAAGCGCGCAGAAAAAATTCGCACACATTTTCTGGAGGCGAACTCTTCACCGTAGTCCAGCATTTAATTAACGTTCAGGAATTCCTACCCGGTTATTTACTTTTCCAGAAGAGCGTCGATGAGTCCATGTAAGTAGCAGCACGATTCCACACACCTTCAGCGCTCGTTACTTCATTTTTCCCGGTTTGAGACGCTTAGTATGGTATCTCCACTAGGAGTCGCTTCACTGGAAGTATGAAGTAGAGAGGAGGTCGACCCTACGGGGTGGCAGCACCCGACCAAAACGGGCCACTATAGCATTAGGGCAGTGTGGTGCTATGTAGAGTTCGCGCAAAAATCATTTTAGTCTGACGATGAATGGACGGGCCGCTGCGACGGTAGATCACCCTCGCGCGCGAAATCGGTGAAGCCCCATTCCCCACTGGAGGCCGCCAACCCCCGCACGGCCAACCGCCTGCTCCAGTGCGTCAGACTAGAAAATGAAAACGGAAACCATATGTAGCCTTCTCCCACCTTGCAAATTTGTCTAAGCCGGGCGACTTCCGCGATGTCACGAAGATGCTCTAAACTGATGCCGCTTCTACTGGCATCTAACATCCGCATGGATTGTGAAGAGACTCCGCGCTTCACTGCAGCCGAAGGTTGCTGGCGCAACCTCAGTGCACCCATGCGTATGTTGGCGTTATAGCATATGGCAACCTGAATTTGCGCCAACCTCCAACAGTGAACGCGAAAGTCCTTCACACAGATCCATGCCGACGTTATGTTATTGCATTAAGCTTTCTGATGCGTCTTTCTTCCCTGGGAGATGTCCGCTTACGTGAGCATGGAGAGAGTTTGACGGCCTATCGAAACGCAACTTTCAAGACAAAGAGCCTTTTTTCAGTTGTTTCTCAAGGCAGGCAGTTGTCTAACGGGTCAAGCGACTCGTGGTTCAAGCAAAGATTTCACTCAAAGACAGTGTTCAGTTTGATGATGATCTTATTCGAGTTCGACTCAAAAATAAGCCTGTTTGGTCGCGAGCTATCGAATAGTGAAGTAGCAAAGCGATTCAGAATCAGGTAAAAAGCGGTTTCCACGTACGTACAGAGAGCAGGTTCGGGGCGCGGATCGAGCTTTACGCGTCCCGTTAGTTTCCGCAAGCACGCGCTAATGGCGAAATGTGCGAGAATCGATCAGGCTGGACGCGGGCGGATTTGGCTGGCACCATTTGCCATGAAGAAAACGTCCGCCGCAACCACAAGCTCGTCAAGACACGGGGTGTGGGGCGGGCTAAGCAGGCGTACTGGGCTAACGAAATCTTCACTTCGCGGCCAGCTTATCGATCTCTAGCCCGTTTTCCTTTGCTGTGCGTTCCGGGACCTCTATCCCATCCTCCACCTTCCAGCGTACTGTTTCATACTCATAACTCAGAAAAAGAATTCATCATGCGAATGACTGCGCCTTTAGATGAAAGTCAACAAAATTATATATGAGGGGTGTACCTGTGCTCTTCAATCATGATCAGGATGTCACGAGATACAGCATTCAAGCTTTATGTACAACGGAATCCCAGTGAGAAGTATATAATCACCGCGCGTGTGAATACGAAATGACGATGTGACTATTAGGATTCTATTGCTGATATGCAGTGTTCGCTGTTTGCCAGAGAGGACATCAGCACTACGAGGACAACTGGTGCTTGGAGACATCTGTAGGAAGTAGATGGTGAGGAATTTGGAGCAGGCAGACGGTTGCCCATGGGCGGTGTTTGGAACATATCAATAAGCCGTGGCGTTTTTGAAATTGAATTTCGAAATCTTCAGACGGCAGTTAGCTGGAATTGGCAAAGGTGAGATGTAGAAAATATTCGGCTACTTCGTATGGACAGTATTTTCGGATGCCTTTTGCCAGTGGCTTTCTGCTGCAGGAGCAATAAAATGTGTTTTTCAGTATCCGCCAAGAGGTTTGATCTATGAGTTTCGAGCAACCAGCCGCTGTAGGTAAGTAGAAGTCGAGTTGATGATGTTGCAACAAAAAAAAAGATAGCCTACATTTCCAGTCCAATGGTTTTAAGCTTTCCGAAAATCGATACTTCAAAATATTTTGGCACGTAACATACATCGGTCAGAGATAATTTGCAAGTTAATATACATTGCGCCAATGTTATATTACATGTAATATGTTTTCATTTTTCTCTGATCTTGGCGTCCAAATACACATGGTTTTGAAGGCGGTGTTATAGTCATTGTAGCAGCAGTATTCTTTTATTCTGGTGCTTTTCAGTGGATAAGTCCAAACGAAGTAGAGGTTGCTGATAGGGAGAAAAGCCCTCACAACAACTTTTAAATATCGGAGTTGAAAAGTTATTCAAGGAAACCTTTGAAATATTCAATTACCCCTATTCGGTATATTTCATAGAAGACTGCAGAAAAAGCATACAAACCAACGTCAGAAATGGTTTCGCTATGCCTCTAAAAATTCTTAGGTAAAATGGCATCGTTTTCAGTTTTATTGTATCGAAAGCTCTTTCAAAAATAACCATGCTTCAATGTTAGAATCTCTAGCGATTCGAATATTCAGTAAATTCGGCAAATGTTGTTGTTTATCTGGGGGGTCAGCCTTGGTCCACGAGATTTTCGCAACCACTTTACGGCCGCTTTTCATCGTTCTTCCGTTCTTACTCTTCTTATAGGGACCCTAAGCGCACATTTTCGCTAAAAACATGCAACAATTAACCGATCTTAAACGCTGCCTTTTGAGCGGGAAACTCAACAACGAAAATCGTCAGAAAATCACGATGAAAAACGTTGATCGAAAAAACCACACAGCTTAGATCAAAAGCAGCTGAAACAACCTATGAAGCGTAGCGCGCTGGAAAACGGGCCTACAGAATAGAAGTTTCTAGACCTGAAAGATGCCAGTTCGTGCACACGTGCACCACACGGCCCAAAAAGATCCGCAGTTTCATGCTGATGCAGTCGAAAATCAGCTGACATTCAGGAGGAAGAAATAAATGCAAATTTAACGCTAATAAAAACAGTTGAGCAGTGAAGGGAAAGCACTCCAGTAAATGTTTTTGACTGGATGTGTACATACATAAGTATTCGAGCAAGGCTATTGTTCATTGATTAGAAATTCAAATTCAAGCTTCAGCTGATGTTCTTGATATAAGAGGTCATCCATGCCATGATTTGGAGTGGTCTTCTGTTCACCATCAAAAGAAAAGAAAGTTCAGGCTTAAACAAATTTGGCCCGAAACAGCGGTTTTTCTTAAGCGATTTTTCTAAGGTCCTACTACTCTAAACCCAAATAAGGGTTTGGAGGAGGAAAAGAAGACAAGCATATTTGATTCGCGACCACTGCGTCTGAAGGCAGCAGGCACGCTCGGAAAAAGTTGTTAAGACTAATTACGTTGGCAGGGCGCTTTTTGGCCCCTAGTAGAATGATCGCGCCATTTGAGGCGTCAAAAGCTACATAGTTGAAAGTTCGGCATGTGGATCGAATCCACACCGCGAGTGTGGCTGGCGAGCAGTTCGGCATTAGCACACGCGACGGAAAAACGCTGTAAAGCGCCGCTCATCGTCCTTAAGTGGGGGCGCGTTAACCAAGGATCTTCGGAAAAGAAGTCCGTTGTCCCATTGCTTAGCCTGTCCCCTCTTTATCATGTTTGCATTTTATTCATGTTTCTTAGATTTATAATCGTGTTTTTTCTAGAGCGCAATGCTTCTCATACCATCGTTTCAATGAAATTCGCACCTTTTTAAACAAGTTTTTTAGAGTTCTTTTTGTTTTGCTTCTTGGAGCGGAATGGGAGATGATGGTATTGATTCCGACGTCGACCCTACGTCTGAATATTAACATCAATCCTACATACATGAGAAGAAATGCAAAAGGCTGGATAAGAAGGGGAACGGCTAAATGAAGAACATACAACGTTTTTGATGCCCTCAGTTAACGCGCCCAAAGACGATGAGCGCTCACAGCAGTTTTACCGTCGCGGCGCGTCGTGTGTACCATGCCGAACTGCTCCTTAGCCACACCCGCGGTGTGGATTCGATCCACATGCCAGTTGAAACTACTAAATTGAGAAATGCATGTTGAAATTTTCGTCAACCCCACTCCAAAAGTTTCGACAACCCCGTCCCCAAATACAAACTTGTCTAGATTGATCCTTCGAATACGGTCACTTTGGCTAGTTTTTGATGCTTCCAATGAGGTGAGCGTTCTACTATAGGCTGTATGAGGCCATCGGCTTCGCTATCTTAACCGTTCTGTCGCTAATAATCACTGCTTCAACCGCGCGCAGTGTAACTCGTCCATTTTCACCTAATAACACAAGTAACCGTAACCATGATTCCTCTTATTTTTTTCTTACAGTTTTCGTTGTTTTTTTTATTAGTTCCCCATACTACCTGCCCCAAACCTTCGATTTATGTCATGAAATCGATACAATTTCTTGAGCGTGGCTGCCGCCTTTAAAGGCAGTGTTCACGATAAGAATCATTTTTCAGCCTTTCCGCCTATCTTGAAGACGGTCCCATGGTGATTCCAATGATGTTTTTGGAATCTTATAAGACCTTCTAGGAACGGGAGTTATGGTCCCTCAAAATTGAGCTAAGGAAACATGGTGGACGAGTTGTCCGAGGCTTGTAACTTCCGTCTTTTGCAACCGATGTAAGCGAGCTGACTCTGAGTAAAGAGAGAAGTTGGGAATAAAGGAAGAACGGGGCTATTGATCGGAAATTATCGCTCATCTCACAATCTCGAGCATTCATTTATTATTCACGTCAGTGGGCGTGGAAAGTGCATCTGGGGGTGACGAGCTGACGGGTGTCCAACTTTGATCCCGTAGGGGACCGTTCCGAGCTCATTTTTCTTAGTTTTTTCAACGTTAGGGTTGAGCTAGGCCACGCAGCTGCCGATCTCCACCAAAAAATCAGACATGGTTTTTATCGTGGACACTGCCTTTAAAGATAGCAGACACGCCCCCGAAAATGCTGTTGAGATAACAACGTTACTGGATTCATATAGCCTCTAGTATAACGCTCACGCCATTGTAAGCTTGAAAAACAAGTCAAGACTACTAAATTTGAGCAACGCAAAGTCAAAAAAATTGGACAACTCCGCTCATGAGCTTCCACAACTCCGCCTCCCAAATACAAACTCGTTCGGATCGATCGTTCGAATACGAACCCATTGGCTATTTTTTGATGCTTTCACTGAGGTGATCGTTCTAGACGGGTTATAAGAGTCTATCGGCTTCGCTATGTAAACCGTTCTGTCGCTAGCATTCACTGCTTCATCCGCGCGCGGTGTAACTCGTTCATTTTCACATGATAATAAAAACAACAGTTATTCCTCTATTTGCATACAGTTTTCGTTGCTGTTTTTTTGTTAGTCTCCCAAACTACCAGTTCCAAAACCTTCAATTTATGACATAAAATCGATACCATTTTTCAGAGTGTCTGGTTCCTTCAAGGAAAAATAGGGCATTTGCTCTACATTTTAGGTTAAAGTAAAGACATCCTACCACTACACATCGCCCGTTTTCTCTCACCAAAATTCCATTAAAGGCTGTGGTCACGATGAAAAACGTTATAGAAAAACTACAAAAATCAGCTTAGATCAAAAACAGCTGAAAACTATGAAGGTAGAGCGGTGAAAATCTGGCTAGAATTAGAGATTCCAGGGCCCAAAGAAGCTGTTTCGTGCACACGTGCACAGCGATGACGAAAAAGATCGCCGTCTCATGCCGAGCAGTCAAAAATCATCGACGTTCAGAGGACGAAATAAATGCAAATTTAACGAATAAAAACAGTTGAGCAATGAAAGCATCACTTCAGTCAATATTTCTGACTAGATGTGTACATAAATCCAAAGCTTCATTGATTGAAATTCAATTTCGAGCCAGCTGATGTTCTTGATATAAGAGGTCACTGATGCCGATGATGTGGAGGCTCGTCCACCATCAAAAGACAAGAAGGTTCAGGTTTCAAATTTGCTCCAAAACAGTGGTTTTTTCGCGATTTTTTCCTAGAGGCCCTATTACTCGAGACCCAGAAAAGGGTTTAGAGAGAAAAAGACGACAAGAGCGCGACCACTGCCTTTAATTGAAAATGGCTCAGCACTAGCACACAACCAGTCCGACCCTTGGGGAGCCTTGTGAAAATCATTGCACTAAAAGAGACAGTTTATTAAAAAATCATCTACCACGATCTGTTTCTCACTACTCACGGAAGGAAATCTAAAACAGTTGAAAACACTGGAAGGCAAAACTCACGTATAAGGAATTGCTCGTGGAGCACACGGCCGAGGCATATGAAAAAGACTGTGTTTGCCAGAAAGTACTCTAGCACTGAAAGAAAAAGGAAGCCGAGAGCCGTTCGTGGAAGTGTTTGGAAGGAAAAAGAGAGTCTGGAGTAGCAAATGGTGTCCTTGGGCTGTGTTTGATTTAGAATCAGCAGCATCTTTTTTACGAAAAAGAATGACGTGAGTTCCTAAATTGAACATGACTAGCCAAGTTTGCTCCAACTCCTATGGTTGGTAACCTAATTTTAGGAGAGTACTCATCTTTTGGCTAGAGTAAATACACACATACATACATACCAGTGGTGTGCGTAATTACGGTTTGCGATTTACGATTTTACGATTTACAGTGTTATTTGGTCTCGTAATTACGGTTTACGATTTACGACATTTTGGACCGTAAATCGTAATTTTTCGTGAAAAAATACATGCAATGGAAGTAAATCGCAAGATATCTCCAATTTACTTGCTCTAGTATTACTTTGCATATACTAATGTATTTGGTCAGAAGAAGGGCAGCACGATCCCGCTATCAGCCTTTGATATGATTCTATCATTATAACGCGGGATACACGGTCGGAGTTGGAGGCGCTGAATAAGAGATCCGCGTTGCGCGCCGCTCACGTCTCACTAGCCGCCGCCTACGAAGCAATACAGTTTTAAAGCACTCTTCACAAGGAACTTCGTTTTCGCGTTTTTCATGAAGATCAACTGTCCTGAATTGTATAAGTAGATTAGCGTCAAAACATCGAGCTAGGCAGTGTAATCGACCTAAAATTTGCTTGACATAGTGCTCCTGGCCCGCATTTTGAGTAGATTACGGCTGCTTAGAGTCCACAGAAATCAAAATCGCCCTTTTTTCTGAAACATTTATCTCTCACAAATGCGAGCGTTTGATGGGGCGCTTTGAGTAAATTTCTTAACTATGGGGACAAAACTACACAAAGCGGCAAAATTTAGAAAGCGTTTTTTATGCTTACGTTGCCTTTACCAATCTATAGTATCGTCACCATGAAGCTACGATTCTGCAAGTGGTTCAGTAAATATAGAAAAAAAAACTTGGGCTGGACGACCGATACTGTGCTCTAGATAATATGTAGTTGCCACGGATCTGAATGTTAATTTGCCATCTTTATTGAAGGTTGGCGGAAGCTCGACGTCATCTTGTTTAACGTAAGTGCACTGAGGTTGAGCCTTCAGTAGGGATCTCGAAGTACATATAAGTGCAATTCACACCGACTTGATCGGTGTTGCGGTATCGCTAGAGCAAATGGGAGGAGTTCTCAAATTCGGCTGTTGAGAATCGCTCAAATACAGTCATTTTGGCTCGTTTTACGATTACAACGGCGTTAGCGTTTTGGGAGAGGCATTACGAGTTTAATTGTGTCCCTTCTGTAGCCCAGCAGATACGCGGAGAGCTGAATCGGACATGCGGATTTCTCGAGATCTAGGAAGAAGTTGTGGAATGAATGACAAGGAAAAGCAAGGAAATACGGGTAAGACGCAGCCATTAAGGGTACGGTATAATTCTACGAGACACGGTTGCGTCGCTCTGCACAGCGACAGCGACCGCCTGTCCCGGAGCTCCCGCCTTTTAGACCTGTCGCATTCGCAGTGCGCTGAACAGCGGCAGCGACAGGCTTCGGCACATTTGCAGTACGCCAGCTCTCCGCGACACGTCGCTGCGGCTCACGCGCGATTATTTTTCCTACAGCAACCGATGTCGCTGCCCCGATGCGGGTCCCGCCGCGATTCGTGCTAGATTTCATGCTTCTCGCTGATGACAGCGACAAAGTATATCCTATCCATTAAACGTGGTTAGCTGTCAAATATTGAACGCAACCTAATATGTACTTATCACGTGAAACGGTGGGCAGTAGGTACTCTCTCTTGTTTCACCATAGTAATAATATTTTTCTCGAGCGGCGCGTGCGCGACGCCTGGGCCTCCGTCTGCCCTCCGCTCTCTCACTGTCTCTAACTTCCGCTCCGCACCAGGACGCGTAGGAACCATGTGAATTTCGCCGTTTTATAGCCTGTATATGTAGTTAGGCCCGTGATTTGCCTAATCAAAAAAAAAAACATTTAAATCTCACCCGCTGAAGAGGCGGTAGCGTGCGCCGGCCCGCTAATCGATTCAGACCGAGCGAAGAGCGCAGTTGATCAGCTTACCATACCGCCAGCACTAGTGAGATATAAACCGCCCGCACCGGCCGTGGGTGAGATTTAAATGTTTTTTCTTGAGGTGGCAAGTCACGGACCAAACTAACACCGCTGCCATCCAAGGGAAAAAAGGGGCGAAGTGAGCAACTGAAGCGTCTTTCTACCAGAATTCGCTTCAAAGGGCTCCGTTACGAATTTGAAAACTCCGAAATGTTCAGCATGTCGTGGGCCTATTAATCATGTGAAAATATTTCGCGGATTTCGGGAAGAACATCATTTTCCAAGGTGAAATACATTTCCATTTTGACAATGCTAGAGATCGCGCACGGTTGTTGTTGCTCGAATGGGCTCGTTATCTTGTGATAACATTATCAAATTCATGACTAACTGCATCTAAAAAAGATCTTTCTGATGAGGGATCCCAAAATCATTCGATATAGTTGGATATACTCTGGCACGGTTAACGTTTTGGTCTTTCAAAATTGAAAATAGACCTTTTTGAAACGAGTTGTGGCCAAAAGACGCTCTAGTTGCCCATGTTGGCAATTTCACTTCCTTTGGATAGCAGCGGTATTGTAGGTATGGTTAGATGGAAAGACTCGACAGGAACTGCTACCTATGCGTTAAAAACTGAGCGATCCTCTAGTTAACACAACGGCATTCATAGAAGGCCTAGAGAAAACATGTTGAGGCACCACCATGGTCAGCCAGCATTGCTCCCCAAGATGGGCTTAGCAGCTAAAAAACGTTAATTTGAGTACTCTCTATTTTTTTAGCTGCTAAGCCGGAAAGCGTGTTTTCAAGCAGCCTAATATAATCACATAAACATCAAAACGATGTCGTTTGGCATGTAATGCGCTCCATAATCCATCTAACGTTCATAGTTGCACGCACAGAAAGCTGTTAAAATAGTGTAATCGAATTTTGACTCAAAATTTTTAGGTGTTCGTGATGGCTGTATTTCAGTTGTTCTTAATACGCAGTGTTCACAACGAGAAAGTAGCTTTTTTTTCGGTGGAAACGTAAGCTTTGGTTCCCTCTAAGAAGAGTTAGTACGGAAGTACGCGGAAAACGGCCTGGAAGTGGATGAAAATCTCGTGGTCTATTCAACCCACTGGGTCACTCCGCCCACGTCATGTAACAGTTGTCCTGCGTTCCTTTAACCACGGGGACAGAGGCCGAAGTTTTAAATACTCTTTCTTGAGAAAGATTCTGACATCAAAGCATGTGCATCGACCCATCTTAATCCTTAAAAGTTGTTGGTACAGGGAACAGAAAACCAAGAAGTCACTCACCTAAGAATTTCGAAGCTCAAAATAATTTCGACGTTTGGTTTGACGTTTTGTCCGCAGTGCACAAAACACACCAGCAGGCGTGAATAAATGTTTATTGGGTTTTTTAAAACAGTGCTCCGAGATTCGAGAGTTTCATGGGGACTTTCCCTTATTATCCACTGTCTCATAAACTTGCCTTCTCAATTACATAGAAAACTAGAATACGGTTCTTCATCCTCAACACTACCTTTAAATAATTGAAAGGGATACAGCCATTTGTTAGGGACGGGAAATGGAAAACGGTGTCCCTTGGGTGGTTATTGGACTTCGTTGTTTACTAATGGCCTTAATGGCATGCAATAATGGCATTAAAGACGCAATTACGGTTTCGGGAGGCGACAATCGACTGAAAGGAACATTCAGCAATACCTAGGAACACTGCCTTGATTGAACTTCTTTGAAACACCTCCTTGAGTTACGTATCGATGTCGTGCCTATCTCAATAAGTATTCAGTGGTCTGAACTCCGAAGAGAACTTCTCAAAAGAAGGAAATTGATCAGATTGGGCGGTGGCAAGAGTCGTTACTGTCAAGCCCACGGTTGAGTCATCGATCCTCGTCCAAAGCCAATCAAGCCCTATCTCCCTCCGATGTGTATTAAATTGGTGCTAGACTTGCCAGGGAGGATAACAACACTGACTTTAACAAGTCATTGTATTAGCCCAATACACAATAAACAGTCCCAAATATTCTGAGTGGAAGTAAAATGTATGGCGCAACTCCAGAGGGAATGATATATGCCGAGATATTTATCCTTTTATCCTTTATAGGACGTGATTTCCGAGAAGATAATACTGATTCGTGAATTAAGAGCCAGGTGTTTTGATATGGTAAACTAACACGATTGCACTTCTTAGGAAGCCTATTTGCCGCTTAGGTAGGCTTCGAATCGGCCAACAGCCAATAGAAAGTGAATGGATTCGAGTACGGAATATTCTAGAAAGCCTTCACCTGCCACTAACTAGAAATGCACACTAAGTCATTCTGGCTAACGAATCTGGGCGAAGTGGTAAGGGCATTAGGCTGATTTTTAGTGTCTGAGAAACTGTTATTCGGGTACAAACTTTTAAGAGATGTCGTTTCGTGTTCTGACTACGAACCCGGTATTCGTTTTTCAAGTTTATAAAGCTTACTGTGGGTTACAGCTGGCATTATGCCACTCAGTTGGCGTACCCTACCTTAGTCTTTCGGAGTTGAATTCGTGTTCAAAACCTCAAGTAACCCCCACGGAGAAAATTCCAGCTAAATCTAAAACTGAGCATACTACGATATACCTACCGTAGCCTACCGTAAGGTATCCAATGGGATGTACAAAACTCAGACGTGTGGGGCACCCCGAATAAGCCGGACAGTATAATTTGAACGTAAACCTGTGGTAGCGTTTTGGAAATCAAGAGTCGATTTCTGCTTCGTGAATTCATACCAGTTACTAGGACCTCAAACATAATACTGCCGACGTTTTTTTTTTCAAAATCAACAGAAGGACCTCGATTTCGGGTTCAGAACCCCGGACGACATTTTGAGAGAAATTTTGGGCCGCATACGAAACTTGTTCTGTGAACACTAAGAATGCCTAATCCTGAATGCCATGAACCCACTGAGAGAATTCCTGCGTAACACGGCTCTTCGAGTTTCGTCGCAGCTACAAACGCAGATTTTGTAACACTCTCAGAAGCGCACCTAATAAAAATATATCTCGCTGCCCACGGTCGGATCGTACAGTGCTACTTACCTTGTAAAGAATCACCACGTTTTCATAAAAAAATAAGAGAATACTCGGAAGACATGTTCTTAGCATGAACTCGATGGAAGGTACATATAGTCGGCACGGATTACACTGATACTTCGCGTTCCTTATTTAGCGTTGGCACAAACTTGGTGCACGTACATATGTTGTAGCAACTTATATGCTCACCGAAGTTGCGTCAACATACAATGAGGAACGCAAAGTATCAGTGCGATAGGTACCGACTACAGTCCGCGGCAACGGAAAAAGGCGCCGGTGCGGTTGCGTATTTTCACCGTGCATAGTATAGTTTTCGCTGTCTTGGTTCCAAATTTGCGGAAGTCCCGTCACAATCGACGGCTAATTTCTTTTCTTTTCATCGAATTTCGGAGAAAAAGCTTAGGCAATGAAAACCGTGTTTTTTCCCACAAACACACAACGCCAATGCACACGATCTCCTTAGTAAGGGTACACGCAGGAATACCACGAAAAAAGGAAGGAAACAGAAAAAAATCACAACATCGAAAAATTATCAGCTGTTCGATGTCGATTAATCACAAACTTGGAACTTAGCCAGCCATAGCTCCACTATGCTCAGTGAAAGTGCTCGACTACGCCACGGCCTTTTCCGTTCCCATGTGCTGTAAGCGGATAAAAAATGAGTGAATCACTGCTTTCGAATAGTCAGAGATAGAATCAATAAGCTCTTCTCTGGATAAGCGAAGGTGTGAAAGAGACATGCGCCGCTTGCTTTGTTCCGGCGTGAAAAACAACAATTTACTGTCTTGTTGTTTGTGTGAGGAGAATAGGATGGCACGAAGTCATCTGCAATGAAGGCGGCGTTCGCTGTCCAGCTCAGCTATTAGCCGCAGCAATTTATCCCAAGCATTCTCTTGCTCACTCCCATTAGAATTATTCGATAAAAAAAAACGCTCAACGGTATTCATGCTGAACGCAGACCTCCCTATTGAAACATACCCTTATGGGAAGTTGTAATTACAATCCGGTTAGATCGTGGAGGTCTCATGATTTGGGTTATGACAGTTCCCCGTAAAAGGATCTAGGGGATTACAATCGGATTCTGAATCAAGATTTTCTTGGGTGGTTCTTGATGCACAGGATGATGGAGTTACCCAGGCAGTTGGAGGTCAGATTCGGCAACGATAGGCTTCTTAATCGTATAACCTCGTCAAAATGAAAGGCTTCTCAGCAGCAGCACGTGCTGATCCGAGGTATACTGGGTGGATTCAAACCGACTATGTGGCGCTGAACGGCACAACTTTTGCACCACCCACATTTCCCTCACGGCAGCACGTGCTCCTATAGTCAATTCAATGTGGTCGGAGGGGGGGGGGGGGGTTCGAGCCCCGCCCCTTGACAGGGACAAGGCCCTACCCCTTAGATAAGGGCGGGATCTCCAATAAGAAAGATAGGGTCCATTTGACGGTCCGGGTCACCCCCACGGCAGTTTGTAACAAGGACGTCATCCTCGCCACGGTCTACAACGAGGAAGCTGTGGGGGGAGACCCCCTCAGCGGTCGAAATCGTCCAGAATAGGACTTGCGGTCATCTACCAGGAGCTGCTGCAAATGTCAAATGTCCTCTCTATAGGATGGAGCCTCTTACTGTATTCTCTTAATTAAAGACAGTGTTCACGATAAATCTCGTTTTTGAGTTTTCAGTGTGAAACACTACGCTGGCAGATGCTAAAGGGGATAGGATCGAAAAAAGCGTTCTGACGAGGCCCATTCTGACGAGCTTGTGGCGCCTGGGACGTTTTCGATGGCACGTTGCCAAGAAACTTTGCCATGTCCAGCCTGATCGATTCGCGCACTATCCGCCATTAGCACGCGCTTGTGGAAACTAGCAGGGATTGAGAACTCGTCAGCGCCCTGAACGTCAGAAACCGCTATTTTAGCTTATTCTGAGAGCTCTTCTTTGCTGTTTTTTCGATATTCGATAGCTATGGACCCAACAACCCTATTTTTGAGTCGAACTCGAATACGATATTGATCGTGAACACTGACTTTGAAGGTACACCTTTATTTGGTGGTACACCCCCAAAATGAGCGCACCAAAAAGAGTGGGCTTGAAAATATAAGTACACTCTCTTTTTCGGCCAAGCCTCTACTAGTACTACATATCAAAATAGGATAAAAATGAAAAAAAAAGGTTTTAAAACAGGATTACTCTTCGGAAAAAAGGCGATAATATCAACAGGTGCAAAAGCGATGACTTGATCGGTTTTGAATAGCTGAATTTCCATAGTTGCTGATCATGAACTTCATAAATTTGTGCCTAAAGGCAGTGTCCATGATAAAAATCGTTTTACTGTTTGTTTAGCCTATCTTGAAAACGGTCCCATGCTGATTCCAACGTCTCTGAAATCGTACACGATCTCCAGGGAACGGAGTTATGGTCCTCAAAATTGAGCTAGAGAAGCATGGTGGACGAGTTTTCCGAGGCTTGTAACATCCGTCTTTGCCGCCGATGTATGCGAGCTGGCCTGAGTAAAGAGAGAAGTCGAGAATGAAGGGAGGAACGGGACGAATAATCGGAAACCATCGCTCATCTCACGAATTCAAGCTTTCATTCGTTCACGTCGGTGGGCGGGCAATGCGTTCTTGGAGTTTGCCTTACGCTCAGAGTAGTAACTTCGTGCTCTTTTGAGGCTCTTCCTGGCCTGTTTTCATGCGTTCTTTTGACGTTAACGTTACAGAGTGTCCCTCCACTACCCATTCCTAGTTAAATTTCAAACAATTTTTCATCGTGAACACTGCCTTTAACTTTTCCGCCCTGAGACTCACAAAGAAACGAGGTTGAAAAATAGATGAACACTGGGGTTTGGGAGGGTGGTTTCTTGGATCTTAATTCGGTTTTTCCAGGCTCCGAACAAGGCGAAAGTCGCCGGAACGTCAGCCAAATAAAGAGGTTTTAACAATCTTGGTCTCGCTTCAACCACCGAATACCACAAGTGTCAATCAGATGAACACTGTATTTGGAGGTGAACCTGAAAAAAAGAGGCTTGCAAAATACAATTATGTACATGTGTACTTCTAAACGAGAAAATACCATGTATATCTACGTGCTCTGCGGTTGATAGGTGTCTAAAGAATTGTGGAGCAACTTTGTATGTACTTTTCCTCTTTCCTGTTTCCAAGGCAAACCGTTCAGGAAGAGGTTTCTTTCAAAAAAAAAAGATCGTCGGCAAACTCAGCTTTGTCACGATTGTCGCCTTTTGCAAGTCGAAACTCAGACTGAAAAGGCAATCCGGGGAAAACTGGCTGCACCGACAACGCTTCAAAAATATAAACTTTCTCCAATACCCACTTTATTATACCAACGATTTTCAACTTTCTATTCACCCAGCAAGTCTATTTCACCGAAATCTCAGCTGCGGTCCCTCACAACAATGCCAGTACCACTGGAAGGGCGGTAAAATAATATTTTATTGCGAAGCAGACACACGAGTTATTGACGAGCATTTAGGTCCTTAGCCGTATGGCCGGGGCGTGGTGCGAGGTCAGCCCGGGAATGGTTAGGAGGGGGGGGGGCGGGTTACAACCGCTACCACTCTCTGCCCAATGGCGCTGTTCGACCCTGCCCCGAGCTTTCGCGACAGGTAAGGTATCAACCGTGTATTGGAATTAGAAACTATTTGTTCCACAGAGATGTGAGCAAACGAAGCAAGAACACCAGAATAGATGCCTGCTTATAAAAAGTAAGGAGACGGGAAATTTAAAACCTCGAGAAGCTCTACTTCAATCGACACGCGTCTCTATTCTGGCGGCACGATTTTGGTAGTTTCTACTGTGATTTGATCGCTATGTAATCAGCGGCTTTTTCACTGATAACTATGGGATGCCGCTGCGAAACACCAAATACGCGATATCCAGCGACTTGCCCTGTGCCAGAGTGCTGTTTTGCTAGATACGCGTCTATTTCCACCAGCGATGCGTTTAGATTGAAATAGCGCAGCGAGGGACGCCTTTAACGCCCCTTTTCGGGCGATTTCTGCAGCAAACAAGGGCCAGAACATCATTTAGGAGGAAAATCTCAAGATTGACATTGCGCTCGAACTCTGGCCTTAATGAAACTTTTGATGATTAAGGTCAGGGCTTTGTACAAAAATGGTAATTGTGCTATGCTCAAGAGTAGAGAGATATGGCCATAAAAAAAGGAAATCAATGAAACGTCAGAGAAAAAACGCGCAGAAGCAAGTTAGGAGGATGCCCGCTTGCCCCCGATCAGCGAAAATTTTATAAACGCTTTAATTGCCATCTTTTATTTGGGACAGGGGCTCTCTACACACCGAAGGAGCAGTTGTCCCGCCTTTTGCGGCTCCAATTCCACTCGGGACCACTTCACTCGCATTGAGTGGCGCAACGTTCCAAACTGCAAAAGCAGGACAACTCATCCCTTGGTGTGTAGAGAGACCCTGTCCCTTTTATTTTACTGTGAAAGTAGTTAGTAGTCTCTAGAAGTATTGAGCAATCACTCCAAAGACATTGTTCATGATAATTTTCAATTCTTATATGAATTATTTTCTAAAAGAAATACTGGGTTCTCGTGTGGAGCTGTAATGACGGAAAAATTGGGAAAATTCGCACATTAAAAGCAGTACTCTCACTCCTCCTTTTTAATCCCAGAGGAACTGATGGTTGTAACAATAAAATTTTTCGCGGAGCTTCTTTTGAATATCTCTACCCTCTGTTGCTTCATTCTTTCCTTTGGAACCTTAGGCACCCGTCATAGTCGGCCGATAGGTTGGTTTGATTCAAACACGTGATACCGCTTTATTCTCGCCGTCTTGTGATCCACTTCGTTATCCTCTCGGCCATCGCTGCTGATGGGCTCGAGTGAAAAGAAGAGTGCAAATCATTCAATGGTCTCGGAAACTGCTCATATTTCAAGGATGGGCCAAAATCAAGGGGCTACTTAGCGGTTATTTTCAGTCCATTGGCTTTGACTAAGGAATTTAAGTAAGCTTAATAAGTTTTTCTCATTTTCTGAGTGCAGTTGAAGTGCTCCAGCCTAATCGATATACATACGGCGCTGTATCACTAGGGACGGGAGAGGACGGCGTAGTCCGGCCTTCGGCCGACTATGACGGGGCCTAATCGCTCCAGCCGCGAAGCGGCTGAAGACGTTTGCTTTTGCCCGGGCCTTGTGATCACTTAGAATTTTGTAGAGTAGTTAATAAAACCTGTTAAACTAATACTGTTTTGCACAATAAAGCCTTAACCTTGGTCTGACCCCATCATCCAAGGCAGCGCTCGACCCACCCCCTTTTGGGTTTTTTTTCCCGAATCATTTTCCTAGCCAAATGGAGATAGCTGGCAAAGCTTGAGAGAGGCGCAACGACAGGTCGGGAATTGCAAGGGTGGTGGTCGTAATGTATTTCCACCGCGAGAGAGGCCAGGAAACTGAGGCACAATTCATCATTGCGTCAACCCTGGGTTTGTCGATTTGGGTTGGGTTTAGCGCGTGCAGAAACGCGCTAATCCTGGCGTTTAACCCAACCCAAGTTCACAAACCCAGGGTTAATGCAATGGTGAATCCCGCCCCTGGGGATGGGCGCCGGACGTGATTGAACGAGCGGCGAGGAGCCAAGCGCGTTATTGGAAGGAACACGAGTTTTCCTCCGCCTCTATTGCGGTAGGAATAGACTAAGACAATCACCCGATTTCCAAAAATCCATATCCCTTATTCCGAGAAACTTTTCTATTCGAACGTGTGTGCTGGAAGCTTCTTGTTTTCATAGGGCTTTCGACAACAGAGGGGCCAAAAGAATTATGCGACCTAAGAAGTTATGGGTGCTAAACCAATTCGGACGTCGAAATTTCCGACGTTTGTGTATCACACAAGACCTACCAAGATAGACCCGAATAAAGGAAGTTGAATGCTCCGGGTATTTTGAACGAGTTTTTCTCCGAAGCTTGAATTTTTTTGTATAGTCTATTTGCTAAATGTCACTACCTGGCAGGTCAACCTGCGCAAAATAGCAAAAAAGTTGAACTAGGTTGTGTTGGGCGTACGGTGCCTTTAACTAGCCACAACCACCCAGAACTCGTCCTACCGGATAACAAGTCCAGGCCAGAAAGTTCTTTTACTGAAATAAGACGTATTTCGCCGATTCATCGTGCTTTCATTAACCCTTGGCGGTCAAAGCAGAGTTTCACAACTCCAAGTCGAGAACGAGAATTATCGGGAACTCTGTCGTTACAAAGTAAAAGTCGGCGAAGCAACCGTTGATTGGGGGCAGGCGAGCATTCAGGAAATACCCGTTCTGATTTTGTTTCTGCAGCTTTTCACTCTTTTCCGATTTTGCAATGGCCAGATCGGCCTTACCATGAGGAGAACTCAACGGCCGTTTTTATCGCGAACTCTGCCTTTAAGAACTGTCGATTGCTCTCAACAGTATTTTGGTTGGTCGAGAAATCGGATTATTATTTCTCTTTATTTCCTTGTTGCCGTACCGACAAAAAATTACAGGAGGTGTGTATCTTTCTGCAAAGCCTTTACAAAACATTCATCATGAAGCTAAAAGGGGCAACTTAAAGGCATCGTTCGCACTGAAAACCAAGAGCCCGGTACACCAAACTGGTGAGCTTCGGCGCGTCGCAAACGTAGGGTAATGAGGTTGAAAGGGGTTAAAGATGAGAATCCGCTACCAGTTCTCACCAGTCATCTAGCAATCACCTATAGAATGTTGATGTGACCGTCTAGCAGCTTGAAAAACAGTTACGGCACAAGCCCTACATGCAGAAAAAACTTCGAAAATGACAGTGACTAGGCCTCCAAACGCACAAAAACTTCAAAAACTTCTAGAAAAGAAGTTCAAATTCATATTTACAATGTGTTTCGATTGGAATGAAGGTTTTTTATGAGCCCCTTCGACATTTTCGTTCACTAGAGAGGCCAAGGTACACAAAAACGGAAAAATAGCGTACGGTTTTCTGCACGTACGATGCCTTTGAGAACTTCATCACAATTTGAAGGATGTCACCAAGCCTAATCACCCGAAACCTAATAAATGTGAAAATCTCCATGTCAAGCATAAACCTAGTGACTTGATTTAATGGTGATGGATGAATTAAAACACTTTGTTGACTTTCTTGGAATGCCGGTATGTAGAAGAAGACGCACTGCCGGACAAGCGCGCTTGAGACTCCAAACTATAGTCAACGTTTTGGAAAGATCGCCGTGAAGAAGTCTTTAATATTTTGTAGAAATAAGGTAAGAGGTAGGGGCTAATCAGCACCGGCGCTATACCTGACGCCAAAAAACAAGGCCTCAACACACAGGTTGCATTATTCTGAGAAAGTAGAGGTTTGCGAGAAAATCCTCCCATTCTCAGTAGAACGTACACAGAGGGGAAACAAGGGTGAATGAAAAAGAGGACCCGCGAGGGACTTATCATAATTGTGCGAACAAGAAATCATATTGAGAGCGCGTGCCGTCGTGTTCGAATTGAATTTTATTTCGGCGGACCCGATAGACAACAAATCCACGTCGGGAATAGAAGCAGCAGCAGGACTAGAACGACTGGTGTGAATCGCCTCACTAGGGCAAGTTGAAGACGGAAATCTGGATGTTCCAATTCTGAAATGGTCGGAGTCTAAAAAAACTCAAAACAAACTCAGTTCTTTCAAAGAGATTGATGCCTCACTTCAAAAAAAGGAAAGGGTAGTGCAAAGAGTGTATACGTAAGTTCCTAATGAGTCGAACTTTTCATCGAGAAAAGCATTCGCAATTCCGAATGATTTGAATAATCGAAAAAAAAACTACTAGTTTTCCGGATGGCTCAAATATTTGGACAGATTGAAATTTAGATTTCTCGAAAATTCGTAGGACTCAATAATCAATATCCTAATAAATAAAGTAGATTGCTGGCTTCCCTAAGCACGAAGAAGGGTTCGGCGGACTTCTTTATTTTTGATGGATCGCGAAAAATAACGGCATCGTTCGCACTGGGAACCACTTTCCAATTCTCAAGCTCCAATTTTATGAATGAGCTCGGTAGATCATCATCGGTAAACTTCGGGTTGTCAATAACGTAGAGTTATGAGGTTACTGGAAATGGGTTAGAGATGAGGGATCCGCCACCAGCTCACCAGTCATCTAGCACTTTTTTTCATGGAATGTTGATGCGATCGTCAAGCAACATGAAAAATAAGCTCCACATGCAGGACAACTTTGAACATTACAGGTACGAGGTCTCCAAAATGTAGAAAAATTTCTTGAGCTTTTGCGACATTTTTCTTCACTATAGAGGCCAAGTTACACAAAAAAATGAAAAAAAAAACAGTGTACGGTTTACTGCGCGTACGATGCCTTTAAAAAAGTTGAAAGCCGTGGGAGGGTCCAGGCGATAGCCGTACTATCAAATAGCTTGCCCATGCGTGACTCATATCCGATTTGCAGGAGATGACATCTTTGAGAGTTCATTACTGATGTTTATTACCAGCCGGATATGATAAGTTGCCCAGAAGCATTTGATATATGATAACTTTTCCTGAAACTTCTCCAGAAAGCTGAGTTAGAAATGCGAAAGTCTTGCTTAACCTCTAGATAAAGGCCTATGGAAATGCAAAACATTTTTCGCAGATCTGCTGCCCTTCATCCAGGAAATAAGAAATGTGTACCCACGTTTTTGCTCAATGTTTTGCAACCCTGCTTATCATGACGGATGAAAACAGTCGAAACTAGGAGGCTTTGAAGCTATGGATAACCGGAAGTAAAGTACATTGTTGTCGCGGAATTCGAATGGTACATACCCTCAGAAAACATCGCCTCAGAGACGGCAGGATTGCTTGTGATAGATTATTCAATTATTACCATGCAAATCCTCCATACTTTTCGTCCAGAACATCAAGAGGGAAGGCGTTCTAGAAACACTTTTCCTGGGAAACTGGGTCCGGGCAGGAAATTTGAATTTTCAGTCTTACCCGGTAAGGTCAATGTGCCACAAACTAACAATGACACCACGTGAACGTACGAAAAACGTAAATAGAAAGAAAAGAGGCGATTATTTTTATGTATTATTAAATCCATTTTTAAGCGTAAAGAGCAGGTGACTTCGTTTTCATCATCATGTTAGTCAAGAATGTACTGATAACTGGAAGTGTAAAGTGTAAGCTTTCAAGTACACTGCGCTAATTGCACTCCTCTTCCGCCCTAGGATAACCACAATTCATCACTCGTGGTAAAAAGAGCAGATGCTCCTGCTATGCCATGAAAAACCCTGCGTTAGAAAGGTTGGGTCTGTATGAAAAAATGATATGAAAAATTTTAAGATACCGATGAAAAGCGAAAAACGAAAAAAAAAGAAAACGTTCTTGTAAATACATCTCCTCGTCGTAATCATACTTTTTTCAGGACAACATCAAAAACTGGGTTTTTCACAGAACGTTCCCTTATTCGTCATAGATTTTTTTCAACAAAATTCTATGATCCCCTGAATCACAAATGAAAACGATGGATGAGGAACGAGCAGAAAATGGGCGTCACGTGCGTCCTCTACATCTTGTTCGAAGACGAGGCTATGTTTGTTTCCAGAGAGTGGGTCCCAAAAAGTACAAGCAGAGCAGAAGACGAACATTCAACCTTAGCAGAATGCCGTTGCACTAATAATAGAAAAATCGTGCTCACAATGAGGCTAAACCATGTCTGAATCAGACTGTTCCCGCATGCGTGGGGCTACCGTATCCCCACCGTTACGTTTGGTAATACAAGGAAAATCCATAAGCGGACCACAGATTCGGGTTACACAGCCCGAATAACCCCTACACAAAAGTTTTAAGGCGATGTTACCGTTGCATTCTCGAGATCGTCAAGAGTTTGTCCAGCGAAATTCCCCCCATTTCAAGCTTCGCACCAAATCAGGCTGAATTTTCTGAATATATAAACAATTGGACCTCAGATTCGTAATCAGCACCGAAAGCGACCCCTAGAAAAAATATTAAGCACAACCCAAGGCAATTTTTTTTGAACGCCCTAAAAATTGCCATTCGTGACCCCTTTTCTCTTCACAGAGCTATGAAAATGCCCACTTTTGTATTTCTCCTGTAAATCTCTGAGACATTTAGTGGATTTGAAAAACGGAACAACAATGCTGAGTCCTATACGTACAACTATTAAACGTAAAAACCTTCGGCGAAGGGACAGGACGCCCTAGTTAGTGATATCGCCGAGATTCAATGAATCGCAATCTGAAAAGCCTAGAAATCTCGTGGAATCTGATTCCAAATTCGCTTTCAGCACGTCCGATGTATTTCCATTGTTCAAATTCCGAAATACGTTTATTCAAATTTATTATGATTTTTTAAGAGCTTTCGCGGCTTATTTTGTCGCTGGGTACAGAGGGACTGCGGACCATTTAAAACACTTCAAGTTCTGATTTGGTGGGCCTTCGACCCTGCTCTACCGACTGCGCCAATAAAAATCATATTTTTCTAGAAAAAAGAGGAATTCTAGAATTTTTCTGTCCGACCGTCATCTCGATCCTCACGCGAACGGTCTCGTAAGCAGCTAAAAAAGCAGAAGCATTTTCAATTTTGCAAGTTCCTTTAGGGAAAACATGCATCATATATGTATGTGGGCGTCAATTCAGTCTTGGAATGCCTGGGAAACACTAAGAGAGTTTTTTTATCCAAAATTTCAAAGTGATGAGGTCTTCCTGCTATATTACTCTACCACGTAGGTCTCTCTGTGCAGAACTGTTGAAGATTAACATAAATATGGTATACATAAACGTATGGTATACATAAACGTTTTTTTTGGGCGAATGCTGCCTTCGAAGCAAGATTCGTTAATAGATTTCTGCTATGCTACTCTCCGCTTTAGGGCGTCCTCGATATATGAGGTCATAATAATGTTGACACAGTCTCATCCTTTAATGATCCCTTACAGAGCAGGCTGTTTGCGAAAAGGGCATTACTTAAATTCTTACTTAGATAGAGGATTTAGAGAGCTTATTGACAAGGCAACCATTTGAGATCATATTTCGTTTCTGTCCTTCGAAGTTGTAATGGAGATCCTCGTTGATTTGATGAAAATCTCTCAGAAAGGTAGAAAAACACTCAAGAAGAGGGGGAGAATTAGATGGTCTCAGGCCAGGCATATGCTTTCGGCCTAAATTCCTTCCAGACCCAACGTGACAACACTGTGATATGCCCTCGTCGCAGATGTTCAGTGCATGTTTTTCGCTAGAAAATCTGTTATTACTGGCCTTATTTCAATTTCTGAGAGCATTGTTCTAATCAGAACGAGCTTTCTAACTGCCGTGTTACCCAAGAATAACACAACATTGGGGTAATCACTGGATTGGATTAGAGGAGTTGAACATTCTTCCAGACTCACTCCATAAAAGAAATGAATTCGGTAGACGTTAGCCTGCTTAAAAACTGACCAAGCGGAACTAGCAATCTCGAATATGGTAGAGAATAGCTTGGCTTCAGTCAGTGATCAAAAACCTTAGCCCTCGTAGCGTGCACTAATCTAGCGAAACACCGCAGATCAGGGGGAATGTCTCAACTGCTCCATGAAGACATCGGAGAGCTGGAGGGAGTTGTCAACGTCATGAGATTTTTTGTGTCTGGTACGGCTTCCTTGAGGGATGTTGATCAACAGAATAGACACCTTACAAGTGTCTGGAAAATTATATAAGATCACGGTAAGAGGGCTATCCAGCGGCATTATGATTTTTAGAGTTTAGGTTTGAAAGAAGAAAAGGGGGTGAATCTTTAGTGTGCCATGCGTTATAAAGTACAGTACATATTCAGCTGCACACAGCGCACATTGCG
This sequence comes from Aplectana chamaeleonis, assembly GCA_029168955.1. Taxonomy (NCBI): domain Eukaryota; kingdom Metazoa; phylum Nematoda; class Chromadorea; order Rhabditida; family Cosmocercidae; genus Aplectana; species Aplectana chamaeleonis. The sequence goes on from JAPDOI010000641.1 coordinate 217,817, forward strand.
TACATTTTGTTCAAATTTGAACCCTGGCAAGCACAACATCAATGGATAGCCGTCCTCACATGGATTATAAAACAACTTTATTGACCTTGAAAACTCCATTTTTTACGGAGGTGATTAGAAAAGGACAATGAATACGCGTGCCCGCGCCTTCTGACCAAATCCTACGAGCTGTAGCTTAGGAGTATGACAGTACGTAACATTCCGTGCTCGAAATTTCCCTATATGCCTCTGGGGACTTTAGGAGAAGGACGTTTTCATAGCCTTGCTAAAAGGTACATTTTCTCTGCTCCGGAAGAAAAGATATTTCCGTTTATCGCGTGCATCTGCGCCCGTGAGCTGCGTCTCCTTCACCCCACACTGTCTCGATGTCTCTCTACTGGCTCCGCACAGGCGCGCAAGGAACAACTTAAATTTAGCTCCCAATAGAAGATAAGAGCACCCACCAAGAATTTTTTGTGGTGTTCAAGGAAATTGCCGTATCCGGCTCAATATTTCTATAGAGGTTATTCAGGGTGCTGATCATGAATCTGGGCTCCGCTTGTCGCTTATCTGATGGTTATTGTACAATACTGCTGCTGTCGAAGGGAAAAAAATGGGCAAAATCGCCAAAGTGGGCAACTAAAGCGTCTTTCGATCACAACTGGCCTAAAAAAATCTTGCGAAATCCTGGAGGAACATTAGTCTCCAAGGCCAAATGCATTTTCATTTTGGCACTGCTAGAGATCGCGTACTGTTGTTTTTCATTGAATTGGCTCGTTATCTTGTGATAACATTATCAAATTCATAACTATTTCCATCGTCAAGAAGCGGTTTCTTGAGTGAATTCCAATTTTATCTCACGCAGTTGAATAGATTGTGGCACGGTGAACGTTTTGGTCTTTTCGAAATTGAAAACGGAGCCCTTTGAGGGATTGGCTAAATGACGACGTGCTGTACATTTCGGCGTTTTCAAAAATGACAACGGAATTTTTTGAGGTGAGTTGTGCTCGGAAGACGCTTTAGTTGCCCATCTTGGCGATTTCGCCCATTTTTTCCCTCCGATAGCAGCGATATTGTAGGGTACTGCCTTCTGAATGGTGTAGCCTACATATCTCGAAAATGAGATTCAATTTCGTGTTCGGCACATCGAATAACACATGCGAAAAAAAAACGTTGAGATAAATCTGAGGTTCTGACCAAAAGTACCGTATACCCACCGTAACATAGCCTAATCCAGAAAAATCAATAAAGGGTCTACGAATACGAATTTAGTACAAACAGTACCAATTAAGCTAGGAAGAGGTGTTTTTATGCGATTCTATCGTAGCGTTTCGGATCTCGCCAAAAATCGTGTTTGGGCAGCAGAATTTTCACGATTGGGTGCTTACGAGCAAATCTTCAGAGATCCTGCGAAAAAAAATCAACAAATTGATCTCAGATTCGTAATCAGCACCCACAAAGATCCATAGAAAAAAGCTGTGAGCCGAATTCGTGGGCCGCCTGGGCGGACAGTCCTATTCGGACAAACTTTAGATAGAACTTTTCGCTTTGGAAGCTGTGAAGAATGCCCTTGTCTGGAAATTTTCCGAGGCACACACGGAAATTTTGGGAACGGAATATTCATGTACTGTGGACCCCTAGTACATACAGGTGTCTTCGTTACCATTCATAATGATGTTACACCCGAATTCCATTGAGTGAGAAAGCGGGAGAGGGGCAGATATGTACAGTGTGGGGACGTCCGAACAGACTACGCGCATATGATTTCTTCTTAAAAAATAAATAGTGCTCGTCTTGGTTCCGTCACGCTACACAAAAGATATACATGACGTAGGTAAATATATAGAAGTAAGAAGGCATTTGGGGTGAACACCTCACCCACGAAGATCTCAAATAAAACTGAACACGTGATGGAGGACTGATTGGAACGCCAGCTATTCTCTGCCTGCGTTGATCTTTACACTTAACTGATACTCATGTTTACCGCCATAGGCCACCTGCGATGGCCGGAACGCTTGGAAGATATCTTTGCATAACACACTTTTACAAGGGAAGGTCACTTTGAGAGGAATTATTTGGGGCTCTGAGCAGGACCGTTTTGTTCCAGTTTTAGGTGTGGTTAAAATAGGTCACAGGAAAAGTTAATATAGGTCATAGTAACACTTAACTAGGGTAGCCCACCATTAAAAGCCTAAAACTCCGCTCAGAAAAAGGAGTGCAGCCAAATTCGAACTTTTTGTCAAAAACTGATCCTATAAAATTGTATTTGGTTCCTTTCTGCAAGCAACCTTTCCTTGTAAGCACATCGATGTACTCAACACCCAGGACTTGGCTTTTTAGTGGCTTGCCATTGAGCACCTACTCTCTCTGAGAAATTTCACAAATATGGCATATCTCAGGATTCTTCAACGCTCGGCTCCCAAAAGACCATAAAATGAAATATTGAAAAATCAAGTTATAGCAGAGCTTATGTTTACATACATACATGGCTGTTCATGGACATCTGTAGACAATTATTTGAAACTCAAAACTATGTATGTAATGTTGTGCACAAATATGTAGTTGGACGGGCAAAAAGCATCTGGATGAACATATGGTCACTTGCTCCACCTATCTAGACATCGTTGGAGGAAAAATATGGCGGTTATTTCCAAAGTTCGTGTAGTGATGTTCAAATCCTACCTCTCGCAATCTCCTAAACCCATCTGTCTGCTGGCCTGTCTGCCAACCGCTTCCACCAAAAATCACTAGCTCATTTGCTAAAAAAGTTCAACATATGTGGAGACTCTGTCCAGTATTTTTGGCGAATGAAGCCTTCATGCATTTGCATTGAATTGTAAACTGCTTTTAGCAGAATGGCTAAAATGGTGACTATTCAATTTTTCTAAGGGAGTTTTCACTCTGGAAAAAGCCTTGCTTCTTCTCAACAATGTGAGACTTGGGTCTCTCTAAGCAACTCAAAGGCTTGAAATAAATGGACGTCATCGAACCTTATTCCTGCGTTCGTCACAGGCTGTCGATGCTACTTTTCTACTCTTAAAGGCACAGTTCAACCTCAGAATAGTTTTTCTGTTTTCCTACCTATCTTGAAAACGGTCCCACGCTGATTCCAATGATGTCTCTGAAATCGTACAAAACCCACTATGAACGGAGTTATGGCCCCTCAAAAATTGAGCTGTGGAAGCATGGTGGACGAGTTGTCCGAGGCTTGTAACTTCCTTCATCTGCAACCGATGCATGCGTGCCGACTTGAGCAAAGGGAGAAGTTGGGCTTGAAGGGAAGAACGGTGCTATCGGTCGTATATCATCGCTTATCTCGCCACTGTTGAGTTCGAAAATCGTAAAAGGGGCGTGGCAAAGTGGCTTCCGGGTGTGGGCGCCTCAGGGTGGCTTCCTCCCATATCTCGCTTATTCGGAAGAAGTGAGAGCTCGTACTTGGCAGGTGCTATATAGGGTGGGTCTACTTCAAAATTATGAGCAAATTTCAGATTTGGTCTCTGAGCTTGGACTGTGCCTTTAAAGGCAGTGTTCACGATAAGAATCGTTTTCCTGCTTTCTTGCCTATCTTGAAGACGGTCCCATGCTGATTCCAATGATGTTTTTGGAATAGTACAAGACCTTCTAGGAACGGAGTTATGGTCTCTCAAAAAATTGAGCTAGGGAAGCATGTTGGACGAGTTGTCCGAGGCTTGTAACTTCCGTCTTTTGCAGCCGATGTACCTATGCGAGCTGACCTGAGTAAAGAGAGAAGTTGAGAATGAAGGGAAGAACGGGGCCTTTGATAGGAAACCATCGCTCATCTCACAATTCTAAGCATTCTTTTGTTCACGTCGGTGGGCGTGGAAAGTGCATCTGGGGGTGACGAGCTGACGGGTGTCCAACTTTGGGGCCGTAGGGGACCGTTCCGAGCTCATTTTTCTTAGTTTTTTCAACGTGAGGGTTGAGCTAGGCCCCGCAGCTGCCGATCTCCACCAAAAAATGAGACATGGTTTTTATCGTGGAAACTGCCTTTAAGCATGGGTTTTCTGCATTAAAAGTTTCATTGCGATCGGGTTGCGCTGCTGACTCAATATTTGGCTATCCCCGTTTTCGTTTATTCAGTAATAATCATTTCATCGTTTATTTCTAATTGTCAGTATCAAAATGCTATCATGCGGTGCTTGTTTTTTCAGGTTATCACCCCGTGTATAAGAACATTTTATTTGACGAGAGTGTCATATAACCGTTGATCATTCTTAAGGCGTCATACACGCTTGTAAACGTGATTGAGATAACTAAGGAAATAGAATGGTTTGGCACAGAACACAACGCCTATGCATTTTGAAGAGTTAAAAACGACTCACAATGCCACTACAGGAGTGAGAAGTTGGCCTCGCCCTGTATTTCTCAGCCCCTGTATTTGCCGTCCTCCTACATAACACGGGTGGTTTACTTATTGTACCTATTGTACCACCCACACACATCGGCGACGGAGAGAAAGGCCCAGCATCCCTGTTGTGGAGGAGGACGGCAAATACATGGGCGGAGCCAACTTCTTACTCGTGTAGCGGCATTTTTGGGTCGTTTTTAACGCTTCAAAATGCGTAGGCGTTGTGCTCTGTGCCAAACCACTCTATTTCCTCAGTTATATGAATCGCGTTTACGAGCGTGTGTGCTGCCTTCAAGTGTTTCGCAGCATCCTGTGAAAATACTTATTTTCAATTCTCACGGATATCGCTGCGTGTGATTTGTTGATCCCTGGAGCACCCTATGATGGCCTGATCTCGACCTTGAACCAGAAATAGTCTTACAGTGTGATTTTTCCTGGGAATGAGTTGCGCTGATGGACGGAATGGGGCGCTCGATTGATCTCTTTTGAGACCGCAGTCAGCGTAGTCACTTGGCGCAGTCGGAATGAGCGCTGTTGGTGGCAAAAAGGGGTGACGAGTTCTAACCCTCACCGCTGCCGGTTTTTCTGTACGTTTGCAGAGGACTCATGTTCATCATCCAATGTGTTTATATGCATCAAATTCATCGTGGAAGAGTTCTTAATGGAAAATGACGTGGCTGGGTCATTGGAGGTTGATATTAACTGTTAGATCTTTAATGTGAAAAAAGCTAGTTCTGGAATTAATCAATGACTATACTATCTGTTCTACGTACAGATACGAAACATTGTTAATAACGTAACAGGATGGTTATTTGAGTATTATGCCGCGTACCATGAATAAGCGAAAGCTCCTGAACCTTCGGCAACAGTCATGGAAATATACAAATAATATCAGTCGAATAAATGAATCACGGGAGTCTACACAGAGGTCAGCCTAGTGAGCTATAATGTGTTTTCTACACAGCCTTGAACGGTAGGAAGAAATATACGTCGCGATACTAAATTTTGAAGTTGCTGCCGGTAGGATGTATGAGCTGTAGAGCTGATCTCAATCGGTTCCTCGTCTGCCTCAGGATACCAGAGTTGGTCCGACTCGTCATCGTCAATGCAGCTGCCTTCTTCTTTCCTGATTAGGAGGCTGTCATAGCCGGCTCCATTCAAGATGCTGGTGAAGCTGTAGATACCCTGCTGTTCTTCCCTCGAAGGAGTGCGCGAATTATAACTAGGACCCAAAACCTTCAATCCTTCAACAGATGCTGTGGGTAAACCACCTTACCGCACCTCAATCGAACAAAATTTCCCAAAACCTGTGGAAGGACCCCATTTTCGTGTCCAGTGCCATAAATAAGTGCTCTGTACGATATTTAAGCGAATCATTTATCCAACTTTGGAGTTTCACAAAGAGGGAGAAGCCCTTGTGTTTTTTTTTGCGGAATCGCAAATCGATTTATTTCACATGAAGTTGGTTCATATTGGTCACTGAATACGATTTTGACGTCTACTCTCAGTTTCGGGAAGATTAAGGTAGGTTGGGGAATGCAGGGACAGGGGCTCCCTACATACATGGGGAGTTGTCCCCTTTTGCAGTTCGACACGTCACGCCACTCAATGCAAGCGAAGTGGTCCCGAGTGGAATTAGAGCCGCGAAAGGCCAGACATCACCTCCCTCGGTGTGTAGAGAGACCCTGTTCCGGGGATGCATACTGACAACTATCTATAGTTACTCACCAAGAAACGTTTGCAACGCCGTTCAGAGAATCGGTAGAGGTCAGATTCAACTTTCGAATCAAAAACTGATCCTGAAAAACTGGATTTCGTTCTGAATGGCCACATTCTTCATGCTCCCATCTCTCGTCAGTTGTTTCGCAACATTCTCGTCAACTTGGTAAGACCAATAACTGTGAGTTTAGAACAATTTACTAGATTTACTCTGAGAAAACAAACAATAATCTGATCATAATCGAATCAAATACACTGATCGTGATGAAAGCAAACACATATAATACACGATAACATCAATTAACAACTGATTCACTGCCTACTGAATATACAATGTACCGGTCAAAGGAGATCATTCGCAAACTGATCGTTGAGGAAAATACGCAGTATATGAGGAAGAGAGGAGGCAGAGTTGGCGACGGCTCAGAGGGAAATAATACGCTGGTTGAAAGATCTTCAGACTCCTACAAAAAGGATCCGCAAAAGCAAGCTCGTGTCAGTGAAGTGCCGCCAATGAACACAGTGGAAGGGGTTGAAGGACGTTCTTCCTCCTGGGTGCGTTCCAAGAACGTTCCCACGGCGCCGTGTGAGGACAAACAACCTTCCCATGGACAGAATTGCTTTCCATGGATGCAAATTATAACTGAAAAAGGGGGAAAAAGGGAAGGAAAGTGAAGGAATAGCTATCATGGCTCGCAAGATGGGATTGTTCCCAAAAAGTGGTTTTACGCGTCTAGCCTGAGAAATGGACGAAGATTTCGCTGACCTTCTACTGTTTCTCTGGGCCAAATTCCGGTCCGCAATTGCGTCTCGACACGGTTTGCGGCCGCACGCGCACTAGTCGGTCGCGTTTCCAGCGCCAAACCCGACTCGATGGGGCTTTTTTATACAGTTTTCTCCAATTTTTCTGAGTTTCCAGTTTTCGAAACCCACCTAGAATCGGTGGATCGGCGGCTGCGGCCCTGGAAACTCTTCCGACTTGGGAGCGTGCGGCCGCAACGGCGTGTCAATTGCGGACCGGAATTTGGCACAGAGAAGCACAGTATATGGACTGACTGTCAGCCAACGTGAATGAGGCGTGAGAGCAATAGTGCGTACCGATATGTAAAGACAGTTTCTCACAAACCGCACGTACTAGAGAAATATTAGATCCTGTTGGTTACTTTACAGGTACAAGCGAACGGTTTGTACACAGCTCTGCCTCCTCATGATAGATGTAATTTTCGCCGAAGTAAGTGGTTACAAGTAATCATAAATGATAACTGGTGCTGGTAGTATTCTTATATAGAATACAGGGTGGCTGAAAATGGCGTGAAGAGAAGCAACAGAAATGCTATTATTTTCAATACCATAGGCTACCTAACGGCACTTCTGATTCTATCGGCTCGTTTATAGAGTAAGTGACAGAATTTGTGCAAATAGCCCGTAAATTTCTCCCCTGGCTTATACACAAATTCCCATACGAGGGTGCACAGAAAAGACGGTGGGCCGCAGGCATATTGAGTTAACAACACTTCAGAACTCCACAGTGTTGGTGGTCCAATCAGAGGTATTTTTGCGCTAAAAACTTTCTTTTGGAAGGTCCGTATGAGAGAAGTCGACTGTAACGTGATGGATCCTAATTAGACTGCGTTCACTATTGAAGGTTGGTGCAAACTCGGTGCCATGTGCTATAACATAGGTGCACCGCGTTGGCACCAACCTACAATGGGGAACGCAAAGTCTCATCAGGATCCATGCCGGTGTTATCAGGTTTCGAACCGATCAAGGGAGGAAAATCTCGGGTCAAAATCCGGCCGAATCGGCGTCGAGGGGTATTTCGCTCCACGGGCAGATGCCCAAACTTGCTGGAAAAATCCACGAGCGCTATTCCGCTCCTGTAAGCTGTGATTAGGTTCACCATTCAGCTTAGGAACGTTTAGGCATTCTTCTTCACGTGATTGTTGCTTCTGACCTTACTTCACACCCACTTTGTAGCGCCTATTCCTTTTTGCTAAATTTCTACGCATCGGGCTTGCAGGTTGCCGATCACTCGGGCTGTTGTGTGCCCACTCGAACATGGGAAATTTCTCATCTGACCACAAAACACCTAACGAGCGACGCAGCGTCAATTTCGTGCACTTCTGTTTGGAAGCCTGTGTGAATGCTGAGGGCGAAAGTGCTAGGCAGCTCGTTTGAATACTGTTACCCATGCCATTTCCCTTCATTCGAAATGGAGAATGCCGTTGGTCAGCATAAATTGTTGGAAACATAAGTGTTTTTGTACGCACGCATACATTTCAGCCACCCTGTAATGGAGAGTACTATGAGACCCTGCGGAAGAAGCAGCTGAACTCAATCACCTGTAGGAGAGATACGTTAATGGTATTGCTCACATGCAAAATGCAAATGTGCAATAATACATAGGAAAACATTTCACGAAAAAATGGTCATGTTGAGCTTTATAGCGCGACTATCATAAATGAAGACCTAGGGTCGAGATTATTCTTTCTACAACTGACAAGGAAACTACTATTAGGCAAACTCGCCATTCCAATCAAAACGTACTTTTCTAGAATAGTTATTCGACGTAGAGTTCAAATATGCTCTTCGCAGCGGGCCCTCCGAAACAGGCAGCAGCGACCGTTTATCCACATCGTTCATCGCGCTGAATACTCAAGAAGTTGGCACGTTGCAACATGAAGAAACTTGTAGATCATCTCCACTGGCAAAACAGTGTGGTGGGACACGTATGGATAAACGGTCACTGCTGCCTGGTAGGTTTCCTCCTTCGCAGCTGCCTAGAATCACTCTGAAAAAAGTCATAGGCGTTTTTTCTCTGATTTTCGTACCTATTGTACTTCGAAAAAGGGCAGTAATCTTTCGAAAATCTGAAAATGGACCTCATAATCGTGTTCAGGGCCCAAAACAGCCCCCTAGGCAAAGTTTGGGTGAAAGCCCATTTTCCGAACTTTGCGCTGGCTTATAGCGTTTCGGACTTGTACGGATTTTTGATTGAGCGTTCACATATACCATTTTCAGGGTACAGAAAGCATTTAGGAAAAATATTCAAAATTTGACTTAAAGGCAGTGGTCGCGATCAAATATGCTTGTCGTCTTTTTCTCTCCAAATCCTTTCCTGGGTCTCGAGTAGTGGGATCTATAAGAAAAAATCGCGAAAAAATCACTGTTTTGGGCCGAATTTGAAACCTGAACTTTCTTGTCTTTTGATGGTGGACGAGCCCTCTCCACATCATCGGCATCGATGACCTCTTATATCAAGAACATCAGCTAGCTTGAAATTGAATGTCAATCAATGAACCTTCGAATTTATGTGTGTATCTAGTCAAAAAACATTGACTGAGGTGATGCTTTCATTATTCAACCGTTTTTTCGTTAAATTTGCATTTATTTCGTCCTCTGAATGTCGATGATTTTGACTGCTCGGCATGAGACTGCGATGTGTTTCGTCATCGCTGTGCACGTGTGCACGAACTAGCTTCTTTGGGCCCTAGAAACTCTATTTGTAGACCGTTTTTCACCGCGCTACCTTCATAGTTTTTCAGCTGTTTTTGATCTAAGTTGATTTTTGTAGTTTTTTCGATAACGTTTTTCATCGTGACCACTGCCTTTAAAGTTATCCCAGGGGGTTTATTTGGGGTGCTGATCACGAATCTGAGGTTTATTTGTCGTTTTTCTGAAGTTTTCGACTGAATTTCAAAGATTTTCCAGCGGCGGAAAAATTTGACGGCGAAATCGACTTCTGACGATTTCCGGAATGTGACGGCAAATGTCGCTCAAATCGTACCTCGAGGGTTGTTTGGAGTGCTCAACACGATTCTGATGCCAGTTTATCGATATCTGACATCCTACTGTAGATTACAGTGGGTATAAGGTAGTTTGGTCAAAGTCTCAGATTTGTCTCAAAGTTTCTATGTGGGAGTTATTTTAGGTGCTGCGAGGGGTTCGATGTCCATTTGTCGATTTTCAAATTATTAAGGTACTAGGTTCTACTTCCTAAATGGCATGTTACCTACCGTACCCTACTCTAAACCTTGAAATTTCGACAAGCGAACCGCAGATTCGTGTTCATCACCCCAGATTACCCCTTCAAAAACGCTCATAACTTTTTTAAGAGTGAGCCTAGGCAGCTGCGATGGGCATATTTCGACTCCACATCCGAGAATGGTTCTAGAAAAGTACATTTCATTCGGATTGGTTAGTGTAACTTATAGTAGTTCCCTTGTGAGATGGCTTCAATATCTACTCAATATAGATGTGCAAAACGCTTTCATACACGAGATTGTAGCACACGTTTAATGTGTCGGAGGGTTAGAGGTACAGATTGAATTTTTAAAAGTGCGGTGTTGATAACTCCGCTCCAGTGCGGACCTAGCAGAAGGAATTTGTACGATCAGGGTCAAGCAACGTTGGAAGTAATATTAGGTTGAGGGGTCATATGCATGCCTGAGCGGAGAAGCGGTTGCATGTTACAATGGCTAAAGCTTTGATCGGCACCCCACGCATAACTGGATGTCAATCATGAGAGCCATTCCTAATCTTGGAACGTCGCCAAGAGCGGCGCGGCTACAGCAGTTGCTTCTTCTCACATTAATGGCGGTTAGGCCGGGCTCAAATTTCCATTGCAGCGCGACGCAATAAAATGAAACTGGTGAGCATCGATCGATATTGTCGTACTTTGGGTTCGCCATCGCGTCTCTCCGAGATGGGTTTGTAAGAGGTCGTTTATACTTCCGCCGCTGCGCGGCGCGGCGAGATGCAATACAGCCATATCGATCAATCGGCGCCGCCTGGCGGCGCTGCGAGGCGTTTAGAGTTTTCTGACCGAAATCTACCAACGGTGCCGCACGCGGCCGCCGCCTAAGTGCTGCCGCGCCGCCCGAGGAAAGCATGCGGCGCGGCGGCCGCGTGCGATCCGCATTGACGAAGTATGCTTCTTTTGCTGTTATTTCATATACATTCTCAATTTTGTTCTTCTGATTCATCTCTAAAATTTCTTCCAAGGTCCTGGGCGTTGTTTAGAGTAGGCTGGGTTGTGAAAAGTTCATTTTTTTAGCTTTTGAAATCATTTTTCTAAAGAGAAATCGTTTTCAAAGACTCTATCCGTCTTCGGGTGCTGTGCTATGGTACGAGAAATCATAATTTTTTCTTTTGCGCAAGAAATCACTCATGACAATCGACGTTGTGTTATGTCAGAGCTACTCAAGGCTGTGTTCAACGTCATTCTGCGACGTCGCCGCGTAAATTCGACGCACCCCGATTATACATCCTGGTGGCGCGATATTTCAGGGGGCGCGGCGCGCCGCCCCACTTATTGCCGCGCCGCTCCGCGGCGGAAGTATAAACGACCCCTAAGGCCTCTTTCAGAGTTCGATTGCTACGCGACGCGACGGAATGATAACCATGAGCATCGATCGAGATCGCGTCGCACGTCGATTCGTATTCAAAACATCCCATCGCGGCGGTCAGCGATGGAAGTGTGAAGTAGGCCTAAGACCAGCTTTTGAGGCATGCAGCACGGTCGCTGGCTGCTGCCAGGATTGACAATGCAAGCCTCTTCAAGAGTGCCCGGAGTTTTACCCGCTCTGCGCACCTAAGTTTGGAGGCATGGGTGCAACAACGCCTATGGTACACAAATTGTCGGATACGATGCTTGACCCCTGATCGAAGCGATGATTCGTCGGAAACTCTCGAAACAACAATAATGAAGACCCAATAAAATATGTATATCTCAAATCGATAATGCACTAGTGTGAAGCTATTTGCTGAACCTTGTAGTCGAATGTTTGCGATAGGTAGTGCCACCAGTAAATCAACTGAAATTAATTCCATTAGGACCACGCAAACATGTCTCGCTCGGGTGAAATAATGTTGGCCTCTGGCCATGGGTCTAGTGAATTTGTGTGTTTGATGGTTGGCTGAAGCTAAACTGTTACCATGAAAATCTGGGCCAGTCGGAGTTCAAGCCGGTAAGATGACTGGTAGTTAGAGGCAACCACAACAAGAGGAGTGTTGTGAGCGACGTAAATGATTGGATTTGAACAGAGATATAAACACCTACGTTAAATAACGTGAAGGCAAGTGGAAAGGCGACAATGGAAAATTTGTCAACAGCCTCAGGATGAAACCGAGCTATGCAGCTGACATTCGTCATCGGTGATGGCGATCGAAACTGAAAACATAGTAAATGAATTTCAAATATCGCTGAGAAACCCGAGCATTTTGGGGCAACAACCGTCGTCCGCATGCTGGCAAGACGAGGTAGGCAATACAGGGAAAAGAAACAGAATAGAGGATACAACATGCGGTAGTACACAAAATATAGAGTGTAAAGTCCGCTCGAATGAGAATGCCAGGGAGAATGGTCTTCATGACCAAGCAGCTTTTGAACCAAATTTCGAGAAAGCCATCGATATGCTTTTGCAGCTCAAGCGAGCTCTATAACTTGCGCAGTGGCCGCCAGGCAAACCACTCCAACCGACATTCCCATTCATTGATTCAATAATTATAATAAGATGTAACACATAAAGCCTTTTCAACGATGGCTAGAGTTCCACGTTTGTCAGCACAAAACAGTATTTCACTCTTCAAGATAGAATGAAGATCAGTAATCTTCCAAACTTATCGCACTCACACAGTGACAACAGAGATATAGGGTCAGAACTCGTGCTAGGTGTCGGAAATCGGGTTGGTGGAAGAGGGTATGTCGAGAAGGAGGGGGTACAGAGAGCAGTTCGTTTACAATAGACGTTACCTCTTCCATTAGCGGTCTCTCAGGTTCACTTGGCAGCTGTAACTGAGACCGTCTAGACAACGGCGCTTTTCTTGAAATCAAAAAGAGGAAAATGTAAAAGCAACTCAAAAGCATCGAAAGTCTCTACTCAGAGACATACAGAGGCAAACCTGCTTCATATCTTGTCTCTAAGAAACTAGGCAAATTCTACAATGGATGCGAATCTCGTAAATCGTTTCCTAATGGGTGATATCTGACCTGTTCGAAGGTGAGCGGTGTCTCTGAATGGAAACTCGTCATGTGCAAATGCAGATTCGAGAGAGGACCTCGTGGTGGAGCTCCTCGGTTCATCGTGGAGCAACCATTTGCAGACTGGGAGCAGATCGAACCTTAGAGCAGAACCAGTTCATTTCCACAGCACTTTAAATTTAATATTCGCTCAGTAGGTAAATTTCTGCATTTATCTGATGTTTTCGTGCCTCAGTGTCAAAAAAACTGACTGTTTCCATTGGAGTTGGTGTGAGAAGCCCTGTTCCTGCATGAACCATTCGTCCATACCTGCGACGTCCGTACCCGATCCTTCCGTCGCTCAGCACTAAAGGACAAAAAAATCATTCTCGAGTGAGATAATCAAGATCGTTGGTAACATTTTAAACAGAGGAATTCGAATTCTTAAGTGAACTAGGGATACCGCGCTCAAATCGCCATTAGAAGAATCGCGGCGGAACCAGCTGGAAGGCGGACCTGTCGCGGGATGAAGAGAACTGTTTTCATCGTCAAAACAAATTCTATTTCGCTTTTGCTGCTCCTTTTCTTGTCAGGCCCTAGTTATACCCCAGCGTTTCGCCGTCGCTGGCTTCCGCGGCATGTCTGCTATTGGTCAATTTCGAAATCTGACCAATCGCAGACGTCCCGAAAAAACCAGCGGCGCCGAATCGCCGATGTATAACTAGGGCCTCAGTCTTTCTTCATATTCTTTGTTGTTTTTGCGTTTACGCGCCATTTCCTCATTACTGCTGGATAGATTGCGGTCGCGACAAGCCCCGAAATCCTTATGGACTAATCGATGCTTGCTCAGGTACAGTCAGCGTTCCCCCTCATAACTACTAACTCCACTGCATATGTACATACTTCTCGATGTGCAAGAGGAACGTGAAATGTCCAACCTGCACTTTATGTCAATTCAATCATTGGTTTCGTATAACCTCCACATAAGCATACGGCTTTTATGCCCTCCTAATTGACAATTGCTCTTCACAGAAGTTATGACACGTATGGTGGGTGTATCCGCAAAAGGGATGTCTGCGGACACCTCAGCAGCCTGCGCTGCGTCCTGTGCGCCCACGAGGAATTTGATCGAGCGGCGCACGCGGAGCGCTGAGTGGTCCGCAGCCATTCCTTTCGCGCATACACCCACTACTTCGGGTAACCAGAAAGGTATAGCAGCGGACACCCCAGCAGACTGCGCTGATTCATGTGCGCCCACGAGAAATATGGTGATCGATTAGCGCACGCGACAGGCGCGTAGTATGCTGAGTGGTCCGCAGCTATCCCTTTCGCTGATACGCCCGCCATATTTGAATGCGGTGACCTTCCACACTATCGGTACGCTCTAGATCTAAGCACTGTTCTGCTATGAAACACTTGAATGTGCATCCGGTCGGGAGTGTACTGCAGAAGCTGGCGAAGCACATGTACGATCGATGTGGAACTGCATGTCAGGTCAGTGGTTAGCGGGAGACCTAGAGAGTATGCGCCCTATACATAGACGCGAGGCGTCTCAGAGTACACCATTCAGACGAGCCCTTCCGCGTTGACTGACGACCTTTCCTTGAAGAATGGCGTGGTGAAACCGGATGGCAGCCAGGGATTTTGTGGAGGAACAGCTCCACTGTGAGCCAACCTTTCAGAGTGATCAGCATGTAGGATCAGGCAAGTAAAGTTGGCGGCACTCCTTCAGTGAAAGAATCCTGGGACATTGCCATCGCACTTCGACATGAGCAAAAAGCACGCTGATTGCTAGGTCCTTCTGTACCTGTCACTCGCATGCTTCACATTTGAAGGCGTGACAGCTAGGAGCGTGGGAGAACCTTCTTACAGAATAAGCAATGGTGGAAATCGCCGTAGATGATACTGTGTGCTAGGACAAGGGTTTTAGGTATCTCTCATAGTCTTCTGAATGTTGGTAACCCAGCTACCAGTTACGGTTTCTCTCAACTTCCTGATGATATCTAATTCAACAATGATGCATTCTGAAATCCATAGAGCTAAACGTGGCTCGAGCCCAAGAACTAGGATGAATTTTTAGTTTCCTTTGGAGAATTCTCACCTCCTCACGCTGTTTTGACATCTACTTATATAGCATACGAATGCCAGCTCGACCATCGTACCGAAGACGAAGGATATACACCCTAACATCCAAACATCCATTGCTGAAATCAAGACATGCAGGGTACTTTGAGATTCTTTCCTAAAGCAAACATATACGATTGAAAAAAATCTTTGCAAATCGGAATATTCCTGATGAGGAGGATATTTCTTTCTCCGCTGTATAGTCGGCACGGGTTGCACTGATAGTTTTAGTCCCTTATTTACTGTTGACGCCAACCCGGTGCACATTGAGTCGGCACTGATAGCACTGATACGTTGCGTTACTTGTTGTGTGATGGCGCGAATTCGGCGCACACATTTGATGACAAGTTTAGCTCCGCAATGCCGTTCAGCCCGCCAAGTGAACGCTGATTGCGAACGCGAGCTGCGGCGCGGTTGGGAGTGTCCTCAGGCAGGGAGGTGGGATCACCCGGGCGGTTTTGTCTTTGGTGCTCGGTTGGTTCCACCGCCCGGGTGATCCCGCATCCCTGTCTGAGGATACTCGAGACCGCGCCGCAGCACGTTTTCGCAACCTTCGTGCACGTTGCGGACTGAACGCGTGTGCGGAGATGAATTGTGTGCGCACCGAGTTTGCACCGACGCACAATAAGGAACACAAAAAACCGAAAAAAACAATGTGATCCAAGCCGACTGTATGTTATCAAATATGTGCGTTAACGGCCAATATGAAACTAAGCATAAGGGCGATCCGTGCCGACTGTACATAACAGCTTTTGGAGGTGAAATTCAGATATGACCCACCTTTGACGTAGGAAACGCGAGGCAAGTTTTTTAGAATGTTTCCGAACTGAAAAGAAGAATAATCGACTTCTTCTCCCATATTTTTTATAATATTTTAAATTTTAATTTGAATGAAAATTAAAAATTTGGTTACCTGAAACGTTAAAGCTAGTAGGGATGAAATTCCGACGGTGGTCCGAGCTGGCAGGGCTTTCGGCTCCATGCAGAAGGAAACCCAAGAGACAATAATGGTTAGATAGGTTGGGACATAGGCTTGAATAATGTAGAACCCGTAACGTCGTTTGAATGTGAAAACCACCTGAAAACGCTATTCAAGGTGTTTTCAACAAATTCCTGGCGGATTAAAATCATCACTAGAAATTGTAAAGGTTTTCTAATTACTCATTGCAACTGTTTTACGGGGACAGCATCAAACATAAAACGAAAAATCCTATGCCTCAAGCAAAATGTATGCACTTATGAACTTCCGATGGCTTCACTCAGTTTTTTTATAAGAATGTAGGTGGCTTTAATTGAGCCCTACCATGTTCTCGGATATGAGAAGGAAAGGGGAAAAAGAATCACGGCTCATGTTTCCATAGCAAACATAGGTATACTGATGGTGCAGACATCGTTTTTCATTAGACTCCTTGACGACAGCTTCATGGAAGATTTGATTGATTTGTGAATAGAACAGGAGCAATATGAGCGGATGATGCCATCGCGGGAAAGAAAAAACCCAACGGCGAGATTAGGCTATTCCAAATAAAACATGATATGTCCTAAGCTCATGCAGATAGTGTGGTTAAAAACGTGATCGAGAACTGCTTTGAGCGGCCATTTCTATAGCACAATATATTATGATTAATAACGTATATATATATATATATATATATATATATATATATATATATATATATATATATATATATATATATATATATATATATATATATATATATATATATATATATATATATATATATATATATATATATATATATATATATATATATATATATATATATATATATATATATATATATATATATATATATATATATATATATCTGTAGAAAGTTTTCTAGAAAAGTAACCTGTAATTGATCCCAGTAACCATTAGGGTACAGCAAGTTTTCCTTTTTCGTCTCGAAGTGTACCATATCGAAATCGGGAAGCTGGATCGGCTTCATTAACGTCACTGCCTCCTCCATCCACCGAAGTTGTACCTATTTTGAATGAACTTATTTCATTTCATTTCATTTATTACGCCGTTTAAGACAAGTGTAGGATAAATAACATTAACACAAACAATGATTTTCTAAAAAGCAAGCAATTTATACCAGCCATACGTTTGAAGGGGCCGAAAATTTTCACATTAGGTGTGGAATCGTTCTTGAAGCTCAACCAATGGGGGGTTATGAAGACCATCTTGCTTTTCTCCGTCCTCCGGGTCTAGGCATATCGAGAGGAGATAATGGAGACATGAACCGAAATACCGGTTTTTTCCTTTTCAGAAGTACATGTATGTATTTCTACTTTTTGAGCCTCTTTTTAGGTGTACTTCTAGTAAACGTGTACTTCAATTAGAGACTGTACTTCTAGTTTAAACCTTGTTTTTTGGAATTCTCATAGTGGGAATTTTATTAACAAAACTATGATTTTTTGCGATTAACAACCATGAAAAGACAGCTATTCAAATCCGATTGAATCATCGCTTGCGCATTCTTTAACATTATCGCTCTTTCCTAAGCCATGACAATGTATTAGAATCTAAATTTTTACAATTTATCTTATTACAAAATGTACTAATAGAGAGGTGCATCGAAAGAGGATGTTCTTCTAATTTTTATCCCTCTCTATTTGATGTATTTCGAAAAAAGGGTACTTCTAATTCAGGAAATACGGTATGTGGTTTTCTAGGTCAAGTCTCAAAATAATACTAAAGATATTTAGTTGTTCGCACAGTGGCACCTCAGGGGTAATTTTTGATATTATACGTCGGTCGCTGTGTATAGCAAACCTGCAGGGCCCCTTCACAATATTTGAGGGACCATAACTCCGCTCTCAGTGGGTTCTGGGCAATTCTGAAGCCATTTTTTGATTAGCATGGAGTTCTCTTCAAGCTGAGTAAGAAAACGGAGAAACGGTTCTCAGGTTGGACAGTGCCTTTTAGCCTACAGTTTTCCCGCGGTAAGCCAAATTGACCTCAGATTCATGACTGGAAACACGACAACTTGGAAGTTGTTGATGGCTAAAGCCAATTAAAAACAAGTGAAAAAGAGAAAATTTCCTTACCTCTTCAGAATTGTGACTGTATGACTCAAGAATCAATATGCAGCTTTGGACATCGAAGGGGAACTGCCTTAAATCGAGGTTGCACGGAGATTTTACGGAGAGCCTGTGATTAATCCATACCGTGCCATTCTGGAATTCGAGAGGTATCATTGGAAAAACAGTACAGCTCCTACATGAATTTTCGGACTTTCATATTATAACTGCAAATCAGACCCCAATATAGAGACCTACATATACACACATACATATACATAACAGTTGCCACTTGTATGATACCTATTCTTTGAAATGAAGGTGGAGGAAACCTAGTGCCGGACCATCGAAAAATACTCGTGGGCCACATCATTTGAACCTGTTTTTGAACTCTTTGAAGGCTAATATTTGCCACAATGACTTCTTGAAGACAATCATGTTCATTTTCAACCATTGTTTTTATTCAAACCTACATAATATGTGGACTTCTAGGTCGCCCAGTCTGAAACCCATGTATTTTCTCCCCTTTATGGTCTCTAGTCTCCATGAATATTTCTCATCAGAAGGCGTTATCGTCGATGACCAAATCCCGTTGGGAGCGGACGGGTTCATCTCAGAGAGCGATTGAATTACATACGTCTCTTTCGATTATTGTTGCTGCTCTTCAGTATGTACATATGTGTACATCACCCTTCAGCGTACTTTAGGTTGAATATCCTTTAGGCCGCTCTATAAATCAGTTGGTTCGCAAGGTCATGTTCCTGCTGAAACCCCTAATACGTCAGCAGGAAACACTTAGGTAATGCCTAGTGAATAATTCTCGATCTACGCAGCATCCTGACGGTGATTAGACTAATTGCCGGCTGCTGGCTTTTAGCACGACAAAACATACATTCGCAGAACGTCTGGTCAAAGCACAGAAATCGACACTGATTAACAGCTAATTGTCCCAATTATTTAATGTTGAGCTTTTTCCGCCGCTTACTACGGACTGTTTTACCGGAGCCCCCACGATTTGGAAAACCATGTTTTCGTTGCTGTAAGCCTGTGTGAGTACATAAATAACCCGTGCTTGAAATTCCCTAAATGTCTCCGGACATTTTCATTCCTTTACGAAAATGTAAGGGTACCCAAGAGGGAATTTCCGGGATGTTCACAAAAAATTCCTCGCATTTGGCTGAAATCAACTTGGGATTATTTGGCGCCCCAAACGTGAATCTGTGGTCTGTTTGTCGCCAGACTTAGGGTCACTGTAGGTTACCTGAGGCATAATTCCTTTTAACTGGCGCTAATTACCTTAATAATTCGAAAATCGAAAAATGGACGTCAAATTCGTGTTCAGAGTCCCAAATAAGACTCACAGAGTTTTGAGTCAAATCTGAGACTTCGACGGTGCTACCGTATACCCACCGTTAATACAAGGGAAATCGAAGAACCGACCACAGATTTGTGTTAGGCACCCTAAATAGCCACTATGTAGAAGTGTTAAGGCAAACTCATCGTGACATTCTCAGAATCGTCAAAAGTCGCGTTTGGCCAGCGAAATTTCCCACACTTTGAAGCTTCGGACCAAATCAGACGGAATTTAAAAAAAGACAAGCGGGCCTCATATTCGTAATCAGCACCAAAACGACCCCTGGAAATTTTCAGCCCAATCCGAGAAAAATTTTCGGACATCCTAAAAATTGTCATTTATGTACTCCGTTTCTATTCGCATAGCTATGAAAATGCCCACTCATGGGAATCTCCTGTAAATCTCTGGGACATTTAGGGGATTTGAAAAACGGACAATCTATGCTGTGTCCCATACCTACAACTACCAAAACATGGTTTTATAAGAGCCCTCAGCAAAGGTGAGATAAGCCTTTGTTAGACCTCTTCCAGACTGCGGTCGCAGTGTGACGCGACAGTGTGCACCCCAACGCAAAAGTGGGCGATCACACACTTTCACATACACATTCTAATCGACGCCTAATCCATTTTGCGGCGTCCTCACTGAAAGTTCGCGTCAGGGAGTTTTTTCTTGAGGCCGCACTTGCAAGTGCTTAAAAAATAGTAAGTAATGCACTAGTTTAAAGTAAGTAAATGAACACCGAACAAATAGGAATATGTTAAAAACAAAAGCTTTAAAAAGGGATAAGGGCTCTCTTCACATTTAGGGAGGAGTTCTCCCGACTTTGCAGTTCGAAACGTCACGCTACTTAGCGCAAGCGAAGCGGTCCCGTGTGGAATCAGAGCCGCAAAAGGTGAGACAGCTCTTCCTTTGGTGCGTAGAGAGCCCTTGTCCCCTCCTAAAAAGACTCGAACTTCCGCGTTGGGAATCACTAAATGGACAGTCGACGATGAGGGTAAACTATCTGAAGAGCCAAACCAATAAAAAACAGAAACAAGGGGGGAAATCGAGAAATTTGGGTGAACGAACATAAAGCAATCGCACGACCGGGAATTTCAGTGGCCCAGACGCTCGATTTCAACAACTCTCCTGACGAGTTTGTCTGAACGTCCGGCAAGCCGATCGTGCGACGCAACCAGATCTATATGTAGGGCGGTAGTAATCTGGCTTAATATGCAACTTAAATCGTTGATTTGAGTTGCATCTTAGCGACATCTGTGTAACAGCTTAAAAACTTTGTTTGAAGCATAAGGATGCTCTAGGTAAAGTCTTGACCCTTAATGAGCAAGTCAGCTCCAAATCAGATTCATCTTTATCTCAAATTTGAAGGTGTCGCTGATTGCCAATATCAGCGACAGATGGCTGTCGCTGATTGTGTGGTGGTGAGAGCGCACGTGACAGTGCGGCGAAAGAGAGGGCGCAGCGCTTTCAGATCGATCTTCGCTAAATGTCCTCTCGAGTACATTCAAGACTCCCGTTAAAACGATTCGGCGACCATGCCGGGAAGCATCCCGGACGGGGTGAGTCGCTCACACAGCGTTGTCGCAAAATCCAAGGTCGACGGAGTGATGCCTGCATGGGTAGCACCGTCAACAACCCTACACCAAAAGGAGCGGCCCGAATTGAGAACATCATCGCAGACGCCACAGTGAACGGGGTGACCCCATCTGAAATAGACGCTCGTGAGGTCAGGAAAAGCCTCCCTTTGATCAATTTTAAAATCTTTGATGATTTTAAGGTGTATTACGGAACACTATGCTCGTCTTTATTCTTCTTACCGATTTTCACCATTTTCCGCGTATTATTTGTTGATTTTCCATAAATCTACTTACAGTAACGCGCAAATTTTTTGCAAAATGCGTTTTACGGCGTTTTTTGAGCTCACAAACAGCCGCATCGCCATGCCTTGCTTCGAAGTGGTCCGATTTCAATTTTAAAGTCATTTCTGGATTGCTTTCTCTGAGTCCTACACGATAGTGCTACAAAATAATAGATTATACTTGTACACGAGCAAATTTTCAAAAAATTCTCTAAAGATTTTTCCAAATTTTTTCCGTTTGTTTTAGTTCGTTCGTCGTTCTAAAATTCGCCGAACGAGTTTTTTCAAATTCGTTCGTTCGAAATTTCGTCGAACGAATTTGTTTTCGAATTTCGTTCGATCGATTTTTCTTCGAAAGAAAATTTTTTTTCGATTTTCGTTTCTTCGAATTTCTTTGGAACGATTTTTTCCATTTTCATTTGTTCGAGATCTGGTTCATCGATTTTTTTTTCGAAAATTCGTTTGACTTAGAAAATGCTTCTCGAACACTAGGTTACGCTGTTTCGTTATTGCTTGGGCCGGATTGTCGTGGGCGTGCTCAAAAACGCGCCTTCGGTAAAATATAGCACTGATTAGGAGACTTCGACATTATAGGCCCGCCCGATGAACATCGCTTTGAACTGTTCGAAATAAGGGAGAGAGGTAATACATGCTCGAATTTGTGTGGAATATTCATTCACTGACTGAGCGGTGTAAATAAAGCGTTGAGTCCGGTTTCCGAAAATCTGAAATGTTGAAGGGGTATCGAAAAAGTTCCTGAACTTATATCTCGCCAATTACAGGGAATTGAGATCTCGCACTTGACAAGAGTTGTAGAAGAGAATTCTTCTACAGAATAAGATGGAAATCGAAAAAATTCATGTCTGAGAGTGTGTAATGCTTCTGAGTATATTATGTGATGCTCCAGTGAGCCTGATGGCTGCATTTTGCTTTCCTCAATGCGTTGCACCACTACCTCACGTGCCTGGCCTAGCACCGGCCAGCTAGCGCTGTGGCGCAGTGCAATGTCGCGCTGCTCTCGTTCCAGACCTGTTGGCCTGGTTCGCTTCTCACAGTGTGTGGTAAGTTTTGTTTACAGCGTTTCAGATCCTCACTCAACATAGAACTGGCTCCTCATTATTATTGTTGTCTACTCCACATCAGTGAAAGATGTTCGTCATCACTAATTCGCACTTAAGGACAGATTACTACCGCCCGTAGTGTTTTCAATCGGTCGCATCGCACAGCGATCGCAATTCGAAAGAGATCTTAAAAGGAAGTTGGAGATTTTAGCGCCCTTACCTACAATACCTCTTGTAGATTTGGCCAGAACGCATACGGCAGCGCTTTCTCGGTTTTTTAGCTTCCTTTTTTTGATTACTTCTCTCAGAGTCAATATTTATGGAAGGTGAAAAATCATCTAGGATTAAGATTGAGAAGGCCATCCACCAATACAGTGCTTGCTAGGATTTATTACAAAACAAAAAGGTTTCAAGAATGATATTCAAATCGGTATACTGTACACATATGTACCGTTGCGCAGCTGCATACTGTGTTTGCATACTGTATTACAAACTTAGGAAACCGTTGATTCAACTTCAACTCTGGAAGGCATTATACCGCTAGGGGGGTGTGTATACAAGTCTGTTGGTACCTGCTCGTTGGTGCCCCTGCTTCTACTGAACCCAGCAGACGTTTGAGTGTACACAGGGAACGTTCGAGCGATATAGCGTGCACAACTATATCGCGAAAGTATCCCGCACATTGCATAAAGGTGTCGCCGTCCGGCACACTAAGGCCTCTGGTCCATAACACCTTAGGATCCGTACCTAGGAGTCATGGAGTCTTTGGCCACAAGCCACAATTTCGCCACCCTGAACTGTCGATCGCTGTCGAGTGATATCCAAAAAACTGCGCTTATCCAGACTTCTGAGCTATTTCCATGCACCGTTTGCTGCTTTGCAGGAAACCCGCCTCAAGGATAGACCCGTCATCAGCGTCGGAGAGTACACCATCTACTGCGGTAACGCTGACGATAGGAGAGTGGAGGCTGTGCAATAGCTGTAAGGAAGGATTTCAATGGTATGGTCAAGGAGTTCGGCTCAACGTCGTGTCGGAATGCATTCGTACGACTGCGGGATCACAGAGGATTCAATCTGTGGATAGTGAGTGCTCATGCGCCCACTGAAACCGCCGAAGACAATTCGAAGGATGCGTTTTATGAGGAACTCAATACGTTGCTGGCCAGGATACCTTGTCAACATGCTGTTGTCGTGGGGATTGACGCAAATGCGAAGATGGGACTTGATCAGGAATCCGAAGTACTCGGTAAATGGTTCTACCCAGTGGAGCAAACATCGGACAATGGCTACCGCCTTGTCGACTTTGTGAACGCAGTGGTCTGATTATTGCATCGACATTCAAGAGGAATCATCGCCGCCATCAGCTTACGTGGCAGGGACCAACCCGGCTATCTCCAGAAGAGCAGCGGAAGCGGAAGATGACAACTTTGAAACTACAGCTTGACTATGTCCTGACGAGGAATATTCCCAGTATCGGACATTCGAAGATCTAGAGCTGTGTGGGATGTCGCATTCGATTCGGATCACCGTCCTGTTCTGTTGAACTTCACTGCGAGGATTCATAGGAGGAAGCGAGGGGCTCAGCCTCTCCAGAGGATTGACATGACAAGTCTCAGAGATGAAGAGTGCAGAAGGAATTTCCGACAACGCGTTTCTATTCACATCGGAGTACGGACTAAGAAGAAACTTTGCGACGTGGATTCTTTTGTCAAGTGCATCCAGGACGCTTCGAAAGAGGCACTCCCGGTTGTACAGCCTAAGAAGAAGTTCGCCTACGTCTCAGAAGAAACAACATCTACCTACAACAGAGTATGTGCTCTCCGAACTGCAGGAAACTTCGTGGAGGAGAAGCGTCTGAGGAGGAAGTTGCGTCGGCAGCTTCAAAGTGACCGCGAACGAGAGTGGACGTGTAGAGCTAAGGAGTTCGAGAAGGCTTGGGAGGAGAAGAATCCGAAGAAAGCCTACACGTTGCTGCGACAGTATAGCGGGAAGATGAAGAGATGTTCTCCTGTCTTGCACACTACCAATGGAGTTGCAGTTGGTGATGCGACGCTGCCAATATGGAAGGATTACTTCAGTTCACTACTGAATCGTCCAGCGCCATCAGTACCTGAGCTCCCGCATGTTCAGAGAGCACATTACGATGTCAGTGAGGAACCGCCGACTGAGTCTGAAGTTTTGGATTGTGTCCGGAAAATGAAGAATGGAAAGGCAGGTGGAGATGACAACATCACTGCTGAAATGCTGAAAGCTCTTCCTCCGTCTGGGATTCGTGAAATGACCAACACCATCCGTGCCATATGGATGAGCGAAAGGATACCCGATTCGTGGAGACATGCGATCATCGTACCTCTTCACAAGAAGCTATCCGTCACGGATCCTAAGAACTACAGAGGAATCTCTCTACTTCGTGTCATGTACAAGGTTTTAGAACGTATCATTCTCGAGCGACTTATCAAACATCGTGAAGGAACGACCAGAGATGAGCAAGCCGGTTTTCGACCTGGAAGATCGACCATCGACCAAGTGTTCGTCGTGAGAAGAGTAATTGAATCGTGGCAGCGGTTTTCGAAGCCATTACAGCTTGCTTTTTTGGACTTTGAAGCCGCGTTCGACTCTCCTCATCGTGATCGATTGCTCAATGCTCTGCGAGCAGATGGAGTCCCGGAAAAGTATGTTCGGTTAATCGAGGACATGAACAAAGGAACAACAGCAGCAGTTCGTACACCTGTCGGATTTACGTCAGCTTTCGAGGTGAAAACAGGAGTAAGGCAAAAGCCGTTGCAGGACCTTTTCTTTTCAACTTCGCCGTTGATGAAATCATGCGTAGAGTTGCAGAACAGTTTCCTGCGGATGTGATCCTAACACCATCAGGACGCTCCCTTGTCGACCTGGAGTACGCCGACGACATTGTGTTATTCGCTGAAAACAACGCAAAACTGCAAAGGATTGTGAACCTCGTTTCGAAGTATGCCGCAGCCTATGGACTTCGTCTTCGTCCCGACAAATGCAAGCAGATGTGGGTCTCTCAGAGGCCTTCAACTGGAGTTTGTGTGGACGGACAACGTATCGAACTGGTGGACGATTTCTGTTATTTGGGCTGTTTGCTGAAGAACGATGGTAGTTATGCAGCGGATATTCGACAACGATGTGCGAAAGCTACGTCTGCATTCAATTCTCTAACCAAGTGTTTGTGGTCTACCACCATCGCGAAGGAAGTCAAGTTGCGCGTCTACCTATCCGCTATTCGCCCTATCATGATGTACGGATCGGAGACGTGGGCAGCACCGAAAACGCAGATGGAAAGGTTGGATTGCACGGAGAGGAAGCTTTTTAGGCGTTTGCTTGGATATTTCTGGCCGCGTGTATGCCATAACGAAGACCTTTACAAGGAAATCGACGCAGTACATCAACGCTTGACACGAGGAGGTGCCAGCATCTCCTAACGCCATCTCAAGCAGCAATGAAAAGTCGACTTCGACTGCTCGGGCATATACTAAGAAGAACGCCGGATCGTCTCGTACAACACGCTTTAAAAATGCTTCCAAATCCTGTCTGGAAACGGCCACCTGGGCGTAGGCGAAAGTTCTGGACGGATGTGGTTAAAGAGGATTTAAAGTCACTCGGCATCGAAAGACAGTTCAGGCGCGATGTTTCGTTTCGCAGGAAATGGAATAGTGACAGCTGGATGGAATGTGTTCAAATTGTGGCTGAAGACCGTGAAAAATGGACACGGCTGACTACTAGGACGGCACACCTCGGTGAAGATGCGGAATGACCGCGTCAGGCGAAAGCCAACCGATTAAGTCAAGTAAGTCATACCGATAGATAGCCCTCACCACCAGAAATCTGAATCTGTGTTCAAACTCTAGACAAATCGAG
Source organism: Aplectana chamaeleonis (assembly GCA_029168955.1). Classification (NCBI taxonomy): domain Eukaryota; kingdom Metazoa; phylum Nematoda; class Chromadorea; order Rhabditida; family Cosmocercidae; genus Aplectana; species Aplectana chamaeleonis. The sequence continues at coordinate 244,154 of JAPDOI010000641.1, forward strand.
CTAGAAGCAAGTTAGCTAAAATGCCGTTAAGGGCAGAAAGCGTCGACGCATGTGTTATGATCACAACTCAGGATCGGTATTGGATGTAATTTGGAATTGATAAACACTTGATTTCAAAAGTTTAAACGCACCTCCAACTATTTGGGCTTCCTGACGAGATCAAACTCCTCGCAAGAGTTATTGTTACTAATCAATTTCCTGGGTGACCGCCAACCTTTTGCCACTTTCAGTATCCCCTTGATGTTGACCTGACTCACCTCATAAAGGATGAGCATCACATTATCGCTGGGCGACGCATGAATCATGGTTCGTTTCGAATTGATCAGGCACGTATTCGGTGTCCATATCCGTTGCAACATCCGCGGCTCCATGGTTATATTCCTGGAGATAAACAAATTTTGGGTTGGAGATTGCCATCTCTGTACTCTAGTCTATCAACCCGGAACACAATTGCATGCAAAACATAGAACTTGAGGATTTCAAGGTAAAAAAGATTGGTTGTGAGGTCGTACCGTTTGCATGCCACCATATGCGAAAAGGAAAGCGATTCATCTCGCCACAACTGGGTGAAGAGAATGTCGATTTCGAAGTCGGACGTGATCTCGTTCAACGAACCCATGTCCTAAAAGTTCAGATTTGGAAAAATCATGTTTTTCTTTGAGGGCGTAAAATCAGTGTCAATTCTTAATTGATTTCTTAAGGTACTACAATGTATTATATAAAAAATCATGAACGCTTCCGCAATCGTTTCCTTCCATTGGAAGAAATCCCTCGTGAGTTTTTTTCCTGAACTTTGAAAACAGCCAGACAACCAATTTCATTCGGCAACTTTTCAAATGTTCTTTTTGTTTTCGTGATTCTCGGGAAAGGACTTTTGGATTTGCGTTTCGGATTTCGCCGCAATCTAATTTCCTCCCACTCGTTTCGACATCATCATATGCAAACTAGCTCGTTTGTGATAGGATTCTCCTAACGAAGTGACCGTAGTCCATGTAAGTGCAGAATGTGATAGGATTCAAAAGAGCACATCGAGGTTCAGCCGATCATGCTCCCCAATAAACGTAGGGTGCTGAGTAGTTTTCTATAAACATCTTTTTCCTCTAAAGACATCCCCTACCGCAAATATTCGCAGAATCTTTTCGGAAAGCGGAGAGCAACTTTTAGAAAATCAAGTCTGTTTGAGAGAAGGAAAAACTCCAGAAAACCCAAAGCTCCAGGAGAGTTTCGAAGACCCTGAGGTGTTGGCCTCTCTGAAACGTAATTTTACGGCACTCAATAGGGTTGTTAATGGTTGCATAGTTTAATTCAACGATTGTTCAACGTCGAATGTACTGAATATGCTGTAAGGCTGATGAACTTGATATCACCTAAATTCATGCAGATTTCCAAATCTAGTGTTCGTCAAAGATTGAGCACATACGTGAATATTAAAGTCAGCGTACGCAAAAAAACCGTGTTCATTTTATTTACTATTTTGCGCAGGAAGGCCCACAAGTTTGTGTTATATCGCCGACAAGCCACCCAGGACACTTAAAGGCAGTGTTAACGATAAACAATGAGTTTCAGTTTCCACCAGGAATGGGTAGTGTAAGGGCACACTGTAACGTTGAGGTCGGAAGAACGCATAGAAACGAGCCAGGAAGAGCCCCAAAAGAGCCCGAAGTTGCAACTTCGAGCGCATTGAAAACCCCAAAAGCGCATCACACGCCCACCGACGTGAACAAATGAATGCTCGAGATCATGAGATGAGCGATGATTTCTGATCATTAGCCCCGTTCTTCCCTACATTCTCAACCTCTCTCTTTACTCAGGTCAGCTCGCATACATCGGCTGCAAAAGGCGGAAGTTACAAGCCTCGGAAAACTCGTCCACCATGTTTCCTTAGCTCAAATTTTGAGGGACCATAACTCCGTTCCCAGAAGGTCTTGTACGATTTCAGAGCCATCAATGGAATCAGTATGGGGCCGTTTTCAAGATAGGCGGAAAAACAGAAAAACGATTTTTATCGTGAACACTGCTTTTAAATTTCGGGGAAATACTCTTTCAAGAATCCCCGAGCATTCAGCTTCCTTTTTTTTCACGTCTGTCCGGTGAGTACCACAAAAACAAGAAGTATACAATACACACGTTCGAAAGCGAGGATCTCTCATAATAGGGAATATAGAATTTTGAATTTGCACGGCCTGTCGTGGAGCTTTTGCTCCTCGTGCTAGATTTTCGGCCGTAGAAACGCCCTTTCAGACCACAAAACAGTTTTCAGGGGCCTACTGTCTCATGAATACGAGACATTGAGGTCTCAAGCTTAGCCAACAAACTCCGCTTGGTTCAAACATTGGATTGAGAATAGAAAAACAAATGTGGTTTCCTGCGCGGACTTCGCCTTTAAGGTGGTTTAGAATTTTTGCATGTTTTTTAACTAATATATTTCTGATTATTTTGTTAATCACTCAGAGTAGAGGCAGGTGGTTCGTCTACCTCCTTGTTCCAGAGGAGTTCCTAAACCTTTATCACCTGTATTTGCTTCTCTAGCAAAGGTTTTGTGTGCTTCGCAATCGCGGTCAGCGTTTCTAACTAGCCAATGAACTTAGTGGTCATTTCCGAGATTTTCAAGCAGGGTTAGGCTCAAGCTGTGATGATCACGGGGGCACAGCTTTTGGCGCTAGTAATGGAGGGGGCTGCAGACCACCAAGAAAAAATGGTTTGCATTCTACGGTACGACAACTTGTAAAATGAATAGAACAAAACTATATCAAAAGAACACATTGGAAATCAGCTCAAATTTTAGAATTAATAGGGAGTTCATCAGATACTCGTCAAACTACGCTAGAACTTCTACTGATCCTAAGATCATACTCACGAGAAACCTGAGGGGTCGCACAATTTTTTTAGACGGTATGAGGCGGCCGCACTTCACATGGACCGATCACAGCGTCATGCCTCACTTTGGTTCCAACTGTTAACGGACTAGAAGGGAATTTTACACATGACCTGCAGGGTATGGGATATGATGGGGTTCGCCCCGTAACTAGGGAAAGTCTTGAAAGACTCGTGACGTTTCGGGAAACGTCATACTGCAAGTTGTGAAGGAAGAATAGAGTAATGAACACGTATGCTGCGTTTTACCAACGAACAATTCGGTAGGTCAAAAAAGACGAAAAACCACAAAAAAAGGTGCAGCTTTTCTCCAAGTAGCCACCATGGCTGTATTTCCTAATTCCTACGAGCGAACATCGGCTGTTATGTGCAGATAACAGCCCTCCTTCGAAAAGCAGCGTACAAGAGAATACCTGGAGAAAATGTTTTTCGATTTTTTCCACCATGTACACCCCATGGGATATGATATCCAGAGAACGAAAAAATTCTCCTGATTGGAAGTATGTTTGAGAGTTCTAGATGAAGGATAGACAGGCATGTAGGTCAATAAAGTGTCACCTCCTGAAAATGAAATATGGGGCTATAATAGCCACTGAAAAAAGGGATCCCTTACCTTGCCTATAACTATCACTTTCCACTTTTTTGTATGCATACAAGTCTTCCATATCTCAACAATTTTTATGGAGCAAAATTAATCACGAATGAGATTGCAATAGCTACACAATACTTCATCGTCAACCGAAAAGACTAGCACCTGTGTCTGCGTTCTATGAAGCAACCGAAACAGAGGCGACAAGAGTGACAAGCGCCTTTACGTCTGTTCTTTCATAGAACGCAGTCACAGCTTGTAGCCTTTTCGGATGATGATGAAGTATTGAATAAACATTACTATCTCATTCTAAATTTATCTTGTTCCTTCAGAATCATATCCACCTATTTTGTTCGCGTGTCAGTCATTGAGCGCAACGCCTAGGTAAGCACAAAAAATAAATGCTCAAAAAATGAAACGGAATGTGAAAAAGAGGCATACTAGATTAACGAGCAAACTTAGGATAATAAAACATTGCGTAAATTCCATTGCTAGATTTGAACCCATGACACCGCTCTATTCTCGCTGTCTTCTGATCCACTTCATTATCCCCTCGGTCATGGCTGCTGACAACTCTGTGCTGCTTTAGTCGAGTGAAAAGAATAGTGCAAATCATGCAATCATCTCGGAAAAGGCCTATATCTAACAATTGTGCCAGAATCAAGGCGCAAAACTTTTTCGATGCTAATTTCGTCATAACCTAAGGCGTACTTAGCAGTCATTTTCAGTCCGTTTCCTTTGACTGAGAAATTTCAGTAGATTTTAATAAGTTTTTCTTATATTTTGACCTACCAAAAAGTCCATTGAGAAAACCCTGCATACATTTTTCTTACTTTATTCATCCCTTACAACTTCCACTGGGAGGTTTTCCGAAACGTCGCGGGGTCTAAAAATCTTTCCCAGGTAGGAAAGTGAGTTTTGTCGCAAATTAAGTCCAACTTTTGTTCCTGGATCTCATAGATGTTCTCACATCTCTGAAGGATTTTATCATGCTCCAACTGTATCTCTTGACAGTTGACTTTGATCTGCTTTGAATAAATGAGCCAGTGCTAACTGGAAAATCTTTAACCTGCCCACTAAAGCCCAACCACTTTTTTCCACGGTCTGGCCTCAACACAAGAGAATCTCTTTCTTTCAAACTCACTGAAATTCGACCCACTCTTGAGACGATAGGGATTTCTAAAAAAAAACCGCCTAATGCAATTTGTTACGATATCCGCGGATATTTGTTCAAAGTGCAATTCCACATAGTGCATATAATTTTTCCATTTGGACATCCCGTTCAAAAAATCGTATCCACATGGCAAATATTTTTAGGCTCGTACAATCACAGATTCTATGCCGATTTGATTGCACTTATCGGTTCACCTCACTACAAAACCCCACGTGCTGACGTCCTTCGGCACGCATGGTGCGTCAGAACAGTGTGACGTGGCCAAAAAAGTCAGATGTATTCTCGTAGACGTAAGAATGCATGGGACAGACGGAGAAAAAACTGAACAAAGCTAATGCGAATGTTTTTTCTACTGCCAATTTTTTCTACTCCCATTACAGGAATCCGTTTTCGCGTAGAAATGTAGTAATCAAAAGGAAACAATGCATTCGTAGTAGGAAGAGAGTGAAAAGCTAAAGAGAAATGAAGAAAGGTTTTCCCTCTTTGTTATATGCATGTTGGCGCAAAAGGTACATCGCTGATTCGATATTTATTGAAGAACGACAAGCCTTTTTTTTGGGGGGGGGGGGAGAAGGTTACAACGAACCTGTTCAGACATAGGAATACAGCTGCTTCTTTTGGATGAACGAATAACGCAAGCGCGCTATTCCAAAGCGTCATGCATTACAAGGGTTTCTTTTTGTTTTTTTTCTAAGTCCACCTCAAAGGATGACAAGTTTCCAGCAGCTTCACTTAGTCCCTCAATACTTGTAGCATTTCATGAGTCATACGGCCTGTAAAGATCAAGAAGTTACTTCGTTCGTTATATGACAGGTGCAGCACTGCATTGGCTGAATATTCCATGCGGCAAAATCAATTTTCAGAATCATCATTTCGAGCAACTTCAGTTCAAATCGGTCTCTCGCTCCGTGCCTGCTAATCTTTCATGAGACTCGCGTCCCTGTGAATGTTTTCAATGGTAGTCTTCCGTGAATTCTTGGCAGTAATGACGAAATTGAAAGCAGAGTCTCTTGTGAAGTTTCCTCTGAACAGAAGTGTCATAGGCCCCGCTACTTCCCGGAAAAAGGATTCATCAATTGCGAACTAATCCATGGGTCAAAGAACCCGTAACTCCGTCTGCAGGGGTTTGGGCTGGGATTCATGAAAGGCAAACCACGGTTACGGCTGGGCTAGCGGAGGAAACCGGCATTCACGAAAAATCGGGTTTGGTTACGGCTGGGCTACGATTGGGCTACGCGTAACCGCACCTCGGAGCTGCGGTTAACCGCGGTTAGCAGCGGTTTCGCGGCTTAGTCGTCGAATTGATGGTGTGTTGTATTAGTGCACAACACTGAGGAAACGCACCTTTTGCAAATACGCATAAAAACTTGATATCTTCAAGGCAAGCTGAAGGAATGCCGCCGTTATTGACTGCCACATTATAGGCCCTCTAGCCATAATGTGTTCCTCTCGATAACAACGAAAATTCTCAGAATCATCAACCTCATCTGTAAGTTTTATGTATGTTGCCCATGGCTAACTAAAATCACTATGCCTGTCCTCCCTACTCTCGCTCTCTTCTTTATTTTATAGCACATCGTTGTTCTTTTTGCCTCCACTTTTTGTTCCTAATTCTTGTCTTCCGTGCGCTGACCATTTACCGAGCAGCCACAGGCTCTTCGCTGGGGTTTGTTTCCCATTTCGGCTCCGAATTCCCTCATTTTTTTCCTCAGAATTTTTTCCCAACACTTTTCGTACACGCTTTCGTTATTTTTCTGTTGGAAAACCCTAACTTGGTTTGATACTGTGATGCATGATTTGGTTTTTTTCGCATTTACAACGTTTTCTTCTACTTTTTTTTCCGAAGCGCCCACTTGGATTTCAAATGTTAATGTTTTTTACATGGTTCTGTGATCAACCTGGGTTTTCTCGATGTTTTTAGTTCAAACTTGTTTTTCCCTTGCATTTCGAGCTTTTTCCATATGATTTTTCTAAGGAGTCGTTTTATTATTCTCCTGTTGTGAGCGACAATAAGCTTGTGTGAGAATGACAAAAAGAAAAAAAAGGGATTCTTAGACCAAAAAAGAGATGGAAAAAACTCGGAACTCAAACGACAAACGGAGGTCTTGAAGCCGAAAACTCATCGAAAGGTCGATGATGATCCCTGCAGCAACACCTAAGCCATGTGAAACACACAAAAAAAGTGGAGGGGCGTTTCGAGAAAAAGAAGTTGAAAAGGCTAGTAATGCGAGAAAAAGCTAAATTGGGGGTTAAAATTTCACCAGCAGGTTTGCGGCTCATCGTGAGAGAGCAGCATAACTTTATGTACTTTCAAAAAAAACCAAAGGATTTTTTCAAAAAAAGGAAAAAATGAAAAACTTTAAAATGGAAAAAACATCTCCAAGTTGAGGAAAATCCCTTTAAATGCCTGCGATCCATTGAAGAAGGTAAAGCACAAGGTAGACAAAAATAAGAATTCAAAAAGCAAGCAAAATTAGCAATCATGTGCAACAAAAACAGTGACGGGATAGGGAAATTCCGACCCGAGTGCCAATATTGATTTTCTCCAATCGAGATTCTCGGCGTCAATTGAGTGGCAAGTACGTGGCCGCGGAATGGTTAGCCACCCAACCGCGATGGGGTGGTTGTGAATGCCGGCTCGCGGTTTGGCTACCGCTGGGGTTGCTGCCCTAACCAAACCCAAACCTAGCCGGCTGCGTTCATGAATCCCAGCCTTGAAAGTTTCGATCTCGAGTGACAATTCGCCTCTGCATCCTCGTTCGCTCAATGGTCAAAATTGTGTACAGCGCAATATTGCAGACGAGACTAGGCATCTTTTATAGTTCTCACCGCAAACGCGGCGCGAGTGCCGCCGATCCAGCACCACCATGGCGAAACCGCCCAAACCGCGGAATTATTACATGCTAAAGAATTATTACATCGCGATCATACACACACTGGAACGTTCAAGTAGTTAGACTTCAGATCAAATCAATAACTTGGTCTCATATTGAAGAATTTTTCCCATATCTAAGTGAAATTCACATCCACAGTGGCAGGCAACCGCTGTTGCGGGACGCGGATAAAACAAAATCGCGCCAAAAAAAAATTGGTCCCGGCACAATTACCCTCGAGCTGTTTGCTGCAACAGAGACTAAAGTGCAAATGCGAATTGCGCTACGGGAGTATGTCACTCTGTATCGTAGTCTGAAAAAAAATAATGAAGTCCTGCTTCACCTGAACATGCATTTCGATCTGGACCTCGACAGCACTGTCTCCTTCTGGTAGCATCTTTGTGTAGTTGCTGAATAGGGCGCTGACGATTTGTCCCTCACTCAACGTCCCCGGTGGACATTTTATTCGCTTGCCAAGGACCTTAAATGAAAATCACGTGAATGTGAATACGCATGAATGTATTGTTCTCGGATTGATGTGAACTTCTTATCCTCTTGGTGTACTCAATCAACGAATGCCTGAGAACTTACACGTGAAAAAAGCCAACTGTTAAGCACTCTACTGGAGCTACCTAATTAGCGCTTGAGAAAACTTAAATTGAAACCAGAAAATGGCGTCAAGAATTCGTCATAAAAGCGTTTGCCATATCTCTAATAGAGAACAAGGGAATTCGCCTTCTTTTTAACTTAAAGGCAGTGTTCACGATGAAATTCGTTCTTGAGTTTTTAGTGTGAAACACTACGCTGGCGAATGTGCGAGGGACTGGGTCGAAGAAAGCAGCGAAAACGGGCCAGAAATCGATAAAAACGGCCGAGAAGTGAAGATTTCGTGAGCCCAGTACGCCTGCTTAGCCCGCTCCGCCCCCCGTTCTGACGAGCTTGTGGCGCATCGGACGCTTTCAATGGCGAATTGCCAAGCAACTCCTACACGTCCAGCCTGATCGATTCGAGTACATTTCGCCATTAGCGCTCGCTCGCGGAAACTAGGAGGGCGCGTAAACGCGTTCGCGCCTTGAACATGTACGCAAGCAGGAACCGCTATTCTAGCTCATTCTGAGCGTTTTTCTGCGCTCTTCGTTCACTATTCGTTCACTCACGGCAAAGCACCCCCATTTTTTGAGTCGAGCTCGAATATGGTATTCATCGTGAACACTGCCTTTTTCCATGTACATATCGATTCATTTGGGAGAAAACTCGTTTCCGTTTAGTGCGTTTAGCGCGTGTGCTCCATCTTGTCCCACCCTCCATTTTCTCGCTGTCTCTCCCTTCGCTCCGCACAAGCGCGCGAAGGAACAGAGTAAATTCGCCTTCGAAATGGATACAGTCCACGGTAATGGAAAAAGGCGGAATGCGGTTGCGTATTACCACAAAGCATACTGTAGGCTGCGCCATATCCGACTACAATTTTGTAGTTTTTTCCTGATGTTCGAAGGAAAAACATTGTAAACGTTGAAAAACGGTAAGTCCTCCTCCCTAATACACATTTCCATTACACCTAAAGTCTTTATCATAGTTAAACGCAGTAATAACAGGAAAAAAATGAAAAAGAAAATGGAAATAACAGAGAAAAATTCTTTTTTTCTCTCGTTATTAGTGCGTGTATCCTCTGTTTCGTTGCCAAATTTAATCTGTTCCTTCGCGTGCCTGCGCGGAGCGAGAGAGACAGCGAGAAAGTGTTGGGGGAGAAGGAGACGCAGCATACGCGCGCACACGCGCGCGATGGACAGAAATATATTGCACTTCAACAGAGGATATCTATGGCAAAGGCTTCAGGTATTTTGATGTTTGTTTGATCGAATGCGATTTCGTCTTTCTGTAATTAATCTAACAGGGCTAACAATTCCAGAGACACATATTCACATCTTTTAGAAAGGCCTATATTGAAGGCATCGTGCGCGCTGAAAATCACTCCCAGTTTTTGTGTACAATCAAATTATTTGGCCTAGTTGGCATCACCCACGAAACCTTAGACTCCGAAAGGGCGCCCGCTAAAAGTTATGACCACCTGAAAACGGCTGTGAGGCCGATCATTTAGCACTTCTAGGTCGATCATCTATCACTTTTTTCGCAAAATGTTGATGCGAACGTCAAACAGCATGGAAAACAATTATGGCACGAACTCCACATGCAGAAAAACCTAAAAAAAATGACGGGACCAAGTCTCTAAATGCAGGAAATTCCAAAAACAATATGGCGCAAAATTCGAATCACCCTCTCAGTATACTCAAACTGGTTGCACTTTACAAATAAAGGTTTTTCAGGGACCCTTTCAGCCTTTGCGTTCACTAGAGAGGACAAGCTATACAAAAACATGAAAAAATAACATGGTTTTTGCGTGTACGATGCCTTTAAAGTGGCCACTGATACCAAGTTAGTGTGTTTTCAGAAATTAATTTATTCAAACTGCAAATGACCTACCATTGTAGTGTATAGGAAGGCGAATAGCAATCTTTGTATCATCGTAGGCGTACCATAACAACTTTTCTGCAAAAATAAAGTTCGCCGTGACGAAATGCGAGTGGATTGCCAGAAAGGCGACTATGAATAGCGATGCCTGTAGGCGACACTCATAAGAGAACTCGGTGACAGAGCACCGCTAGCATATGACAGAAGAAGTCGGACAGCAGTGTCACACATTTTGAACTGCCTGGCACAGAAGAAAGGCAAATATGTAATTAGAAAACTACCAACACAGGGATGAATTGAAGAGGGCATGGCCTCTTTCGAGCATGAGAAGAGGGATGTAAAAGAGAATGCTAGGCGAAGCCGCGATTTATGAATACAGAAAGGGACGACCGAAAGAAGTGGAAAAGATCAAAATGGAGACGGGTTGAACAACAGTGTTAACGATAACTTTCGTCCTTCGAGTCCCAATTTCAGAACAACTCAGGTGATTCTCGGTATCGAGCTACATACACCAAACAGCAATTGGAGCCGCGTGACAGTTGACGCCATTCTCCGAAAATTCGGGCCACTGCTGTTGCTGTTCAGGTGAACTGGAAGAGCTCAGGAACTGAAGCCGACCAGCAGATTGTGAATAGGAGTCAACTGCCAGGCGGCTAGGGGCCGAGAATCGCCTGAGAATGTCTTGGCCACCATGTAGTACTAAGATCACAGAGAAACGAGGAAAAAGGCAATGAAACTCTTTATTTCAGTGAAACAAATTTCTGGCCTGGACTTGTCCGGTAGGATGAAAGAGTTCATGGTTATTGCGACCAAGAATGATGGGGTCACTTCAAACTGAGAGAGTATTTTGTGCTTTTATGCAAAAAAAGTGTTAGTTCGGATCCACAGGAAAGAATGGAGCCGCAGAGAGGAGAGAATTTTCAAGAGAAAAGGGATTTCAAAGGTTCACTAGATATTTCATAGTCACAACGATATTCCTGACTTCATGACAAAAAATCGTTTCATTAGGCTACCTTCACTCGAGTCTAGACGAAGGTTGTTTAATATATGAATGGTATACAGGTCTTTGAATTCTAGACTGAAAACTGGCATTTCGCGTTTTTTCGGGCTTTCCGTACAAGGGGACTCCATTATAAATTAAGAATGAATAGACCTCAAACTGACTACATTGCCGACTCTTTCTGTGTAAAGGCTGGCGCATGGCGCACAATGCGCTTATGAGCCTCGATTGGCAGACCAGTGGAGTGGAGTCTGAATCCATGCTGCTCAGCAGTGCTGCGGCTTCAGTTGTGCGGCACGACTTTTCTGGAAAGCATGTTTTATCGTGTGGCGATTTTAGTGTTTTGCTTTGTATTTTCTTCTATTATTAACGTTTTCACACGATTCTCTTCAGCAACGTAATAAATCAAATCAAATCAAACAAGTAGTTCATCTGACTATGAGAGTAAAGAGATGGGGTAAGAGTACAACTTTTCGTGTCCTTTTGGTGCTTCACCCGAAATTTCATGATCTTTCAGGCGGAACAGGGAAACTGAGTAATAATTGCTTTGTCGGATAATCTCGAAATCGAAGACTTTCGTGAACAGTGTTTCCAAAGAAAACAGAGGTCTGACAGTTGAAGCGAATAGTTTGGTCATGGCAGTAACTGAAGAATGAGGGAAATGATGAATGTTGCTATCAGCATAAATGAAAATACCAATACCGCTACTGTTACACAATCTTCAACAGTATTTCATGAATCACTTCGTACGCATGCATCCTCAGGATCGCGTAGTAGTCACCTGGAGCCCACAACTTCTAGCTATTGTGACATGGAACGCAAAGAAGCCTGCTGTTGTTACCTCGAAGTCAACCTACAGAACGTTTTACACTTTCTCTAGTGGGTTGGAGGTAACGGAGCATATTTCGCAGTTTTGCATGTCGTGGTGTGGCGGCAACAAGCCAATGCTGCGTCACAGATGACAAGAGTGAGGCAGACTGTGAGAGAGCGCAGACGGAATGGTAGAAAACTCTGATTGGTACTGCTCCGGATCTCCTCGCAGACACGCTTTTTTCTTGGATCATTCGCTTTTCAGGTATTTGCGCCGATTTCTGGCCCGAGTTTGATGTATCCTATCATGCCACAGAATTGAATTTTCATGATAAAATTATTGCGTCAAAAGTTGCATAGAATATAGTGTGAACGCGAAAATACGGGGGAGGGAGTGGTTGTTCTCACCTCGAGGTGGCCTGCTGGCGGAGCGGCGGAGTCATTCTCCACCACTTCCTCACGACGTCCAGGAGACATGGCGGAGGCCTCCAAGTGACATGGAGATTATGTCACCTAGAGGTCTGCGGCAGGTCCCCTGGAGGTCATGTGGATGGGTTGGGGCATGACTCCGGCGATCGACCTGTAAGCCGCCTACAGGTGACAACCATGAGTTCCTGAATTCCCTGTCTTTGTGGAAAATCAATCCGAACCTCCGCTATGGGGCGCCAAATCGCTCTATTCCTAGCCGCAATATAGTCGCATTCCTGGAAAACAGCTGCGATACAGGTTACCATTTCATAGAGGCAAAATATGGTAGCCTCATAAATTCTCGTCTTGCTAACGGACCGTGTGCGACAGTTGAAATCACCTGTTGCGCACCGTCGCGTGTGTGAAGGAGACCAAATGCACGCAGTACACTGACTAGACTGAAAATTATAGGACAATTACCCGTAATGCAAAAGACTGAGTCGTAAAGGATTTCAAAAACCCCAACAGCTCGTACCATACTGATCATTAATGGCTGAATCTAGTGCAGCACAACGTGACGGGAACGAGTGAAACGTGCAGACTCGATCAAGAAGGAGTCTATATTCGAGGCTAGGTGTGTTGCCGAGCTAGATCGAAATGGAAGGAAAAAAGCCTGATTTCACACTAAACTCTGAGATGGAAGATGGTAAGAGAGACAAGCGAAAGTCCCTGAGGAGAATCTTAGCATTGATTACAAGTCAGCAATACGGTTCTCTGTATCTGACTACTGCATACTTCCCAGTAAGTATTTAAAGGTCTTCCACGGAAACCCCCAATACTAAGTTCAATAATGAGAACGAGTCCTGCTGCGTCGAGTGGAAAGAGGTTTGCGAGCAAGCGTTGGATGTGTGCACTTTCAAGGGGTGTCTCTTCTATTGTGGAGCAAAACAAAATGCCATTAATTTTTTCCAACTCCAACCGTCAACGGAAATTCGAGATGTCATGCAGTCAGCCACGGCTGAGCCGGAATTAGCAGATACAAGAACTTCTTGGCAATACTAGCAAAAAAATCACCTGATGCCCAAATCTATTAACGCACGACACAATTTCGATTTCTCGGCCTTTTCTTCGGAGGGCATGATAAATTAATTAGTGTTCTGTGTGTCTATACATATAAGCTTGCACCAGAACATGGCCTCTGCCATTGATTAGTCGAAATGAAAACCAATGCATTCCACGTGGTAACGTACAAGATTAGAAATATAGTGGACACATAAAGACTTTACGGCAAACCAAAGGGATGAGAAGTCAACCGGCCATCTCCACGGTGCTCGCGGCTATATAGAGTTGGATCTATTAGAACTTTGATGAGGAATGTGAACATAATTATGCAACTCTTCTTTTTAAATGTATTCATTCAACGCAAATAAGTGGAGGGAAGGATTTCGGAGAACGTGCGAAAAGAAGTTTTTATAGTAGCACGTCTTCTTCCTCCCAGTGCGTCACGTCCTTCCGCTGTCCTAACACATTTTTTCATTATCTGTGACCCTCATTCATCTATCCACCACCTTGAGAATCCCAACCCCGTAGAGCTGCTCGATATAGACTCTTTACCTGTTTTTCCTTTGGGAAGTACTTGAAAGAGGCATGCAAGTGGTAGTCGGCTGGCTCGAGGCCGAAGTTATGGAAGGCCTAAACTGAAGCACTATACCAAAATTCACCAGTCTCACCAGAAAGTCACAATTTGTACGCCGTAACCCTACTTGTAACTAAGATTTTTTTTAGAATTCGGGGGTTTGGAAAGATTCATTCGCCATTTTTGTTGACATAAAAGCAGCAGTCATGCTCGAAAAAGTTGTTGAGACAACTACAGTTTACTTCGATGCTGAAAGCGATGGTGCGGTTGCGGTGGACACACAAACACTACGGTGGAAAACCTGGCGCTTCACTAGATTCCGTCATCGATCGACAGCACAACGGTTTTTCTTTTTTTTTCACGCTTGTTTCTGCTCCAATTTCGTTTCTACCTCTTTTTAAATTGCGATTAGGGGGTTTTCTTAGTGTGTGAGGGGGCTTTACCTTTTTTCAATTATCAAACAGAAATTTGAAAAAAAAACAGGCCAGAACGAACGGCAAATTCACCTCACGCCCTGAGAAAAGCCGCTATTCGCAATATTAAAAAAGCAAGAAACAAAAATAAAGCAGAAACAAGCGTGAAAAACCCATAACTCACCCAGAATATCAGCTGTGCTGTCAATCGATGACAAAATCTGGCAGCTTTTCCACCGTTGTGTTAGTGTGTTGACCATCGAGTTTTAACATTGCCATAAACTGTAGGTAGGTTACTGGGGTCGTATGGCCCCAATCAGAACACTTAACAAAGGCACAGTCCAACCTCAGACTTATTACAAATCTATGTTCTTCCATTTGTTTTCGATCTGGCTTTATATTGTGGCCTGCATCAGGGCGATGGCTATGGATAACGAGAAAGAACAGGATCGGGAATTCTCGCCGTTTGAATCCAAAATCTTCGAGGAGCCATAACTCCGTTCACAGTGGATTCTGAGCGATTATGGAAACACCATTGTGATCAGCGTGAGATTTTCTCCAAGTTGAAGGGAAAAACGAAAATTCGAATCGGAGGTCGGGCTGTGCCTTCAAAGGCACAGTCCAAGCTCAGGGACGAAATCTGAGATTTCCACATAATTAAGAATTTCACCCACCCTTTACAGCCCCTGCCAAATGCGTGCTCTCAATTCCTCCGAATAAGCGAGATATAGGGGGAAGCCACCCTGGGGCGCCAGTACCAGGAAGCCACTTTGACACGCCCCTTTTACGATCTTTCGAGCTTAACAGCGGCGAGATGAGCGATGGTTTCCGACCAGTAGCCCCGTTCTTCCCTTCATTCAAAGCCCTTCTTTATTCAGGTCGGCTCGCATACATCGGTTGCAAATAACGGAAGTTACGAGCCTCGGACAACTCGTCCACCATGCTTCCGTAGCACAAATTTTGAGGGGCCATAACTCCGTTCTCAGGGGGTCTTGTACGATTCAAAAGACATCATTGGAATCAGTGTGTGACCGTTCTCAAGATAGGCAAAAAAAAACAGAAAAACGATTCTGAGATTGGACTGTTCCTTCAAAGGCACAGTCCAAGCTCAGGGACGAAATCTGAGATTTCCACATAATTGTGAAGTTCACCCACCCTTTACAGCCCCTGCCAAATGCGTGCTCTCAATTCCTCCGAATAAGCGAGATATAGGAGGAAGCCACCCTGGGGCGCCCACGCCCGGAAGCCACTTTGGCACGCCCCTTTTACGATCTTTCGAGCTCAATAGTGGTAAGATGAGAGATGATTTCTGATCAGTAGCCCCGTTCTTCCCTTCACTCTCAGCCTCTCTCTTTATTCTGGTCTACTCGCACACATAGGTTGCAAATGACCGAAGGTAAAAGCTCCGGAAAACTCGTCCACCATTGTTCCGTAGCTCAATTTTTGAAGGCCATAACCTGTTCCCAGGAGGTTTTAAACGATTTCAGAGATACTATTGGAATCAGCGTGGGACCGTACTCAAGATTTGTAGAAAACCAGAAAATCGATACTGAGTTTGGACTGTGCCTTTAAGCAGTTGGATGCGTCACAAACGAGTTAAAACTATCTAATTTGAACAAAATTGTGTAGACAAAATTTCGTTGACCCCGCCCATGAGCTGCGCAGGCTCCATCTCCAAGACAAACTCGTCCACATTGATTGTTCGAATACTGTCACTTTAACTAGTTTTTGAAGCTTCTGACGATGTAGGCGTTCTATGTACACAGTAAAGGCCGTAAAATCCCATTAGCTTCGCTAAGGGGGGAACCTTACTTGGTGCGATGTTATCGCAGTCAGAAGGGTGATGTAACACTGGTCACCGCGCGCGACAAAGGAATCGAGAAGTCGCGGTTAGGTCAGCCGTCGCACGCGGGGTGTGCGTGGCAGCTGCTACGCGCGACGGCATCGCGCTCACATCGCGTCTAAACCATAGTTTTTTGCGCGATGCCTGCTTTTAGCGCGCGTTCGCGATTCCATCACATCGCAGCGCCCTGCACTGCGATGTGGGGACATCGCGGGAGCTTTTTGACATTTCGTAGTTTCCTCCTCTTGTTTCGATCTTTTCCTCTTCTTTCTTTCATTCCCTCTTCATTCGCTGTCTCCTTGAGCTCGGTTAAACCATTCACGACCGCACGCGTCGCCTACCACTTCGAACCGCACGCTTTTAAAAATCGAAATCTCTGCCAGAAGGACGAATTTCGAAGCTTTCTCGTGTTCAATGTATTACCCTATCCTAAACTCGACTGCGGAAGTCGTGGTCCGTCGGCAGCTCCGCTATAGCACTATGCTCAAATTTTTGTGAAAATAGCTGAGGCTCAATCGGAAAAAATTGTTGCGAAAACATTTTTTCGAGCACAATATTAGTTATTTTTCCTTTCACTGCCGTTTCTCAGCTCTATCAGGAGGAAACTTCAATTCAAATCACGTTCTGTTCATCTGGAAACGTGCCACGACCATGACTAAACCTACCATGACCCTGAAACATCGTGTTTCTTCAATTTAAACGTCTTTATTAACATACTATTCAACAGAAGACATTTTTCCTCATTTATTTTTCCTTTTTATGCGCAGAAACTTTGCGAAACCGAAACGACAGCGAAAATAAGCTCGGTAACTTCAAAACCTTGCTCTTTCATATTTGTGCATGTTTAGATGAGGACGCAAAACGGCGTCGAAGTATGGTTTCTCTTTAGCGCGGTGCGATGTGTTGGCGCGATGTACATCGCAGTGCAAATCACATCGCGCGCGATCTTCGTGGCGCGATGTAAGTAAGGTTCCCCCCTAACACAACCACTTCTTCGCTATTTTAACCGAGCGGGCATTCTGCGATTAACTCGTCCACTTTGGTTCCATAACAAAAACAACCGGTTATTTCTCTGTTTGCATCCAGGTCTTGTCGGTTTTTTCGTTAGTTTCCCCATACTACCAGCACCATACCTTCGACTTATGTCGTGAAATCGATACAGTTTACCGCAGTGTTAGAAGGACATGGTGCGGGTGCGGTCACACACTGAAATTACTGTGGAAGACGCCAGATTTCATTATCGATTGACAGCACAGCCGGTTTTTTTTTGTGTGAGTTACAGTTTTTCCTTTTTCTTCTTTTTTTGCTTCGGCATTATTTTTGTTCCTGACTCTTATAATATTACAAATAGGGGCTTTTCGTAGTATGCGAGAGAAATTTGCCGTTTTTTTTCCGATTAAACAGTTTTGGAAAAAGAACACATCAAAGCCCGAACAAATTTCTAATTTCCCTCAATCACACTAGGAATAGCTCCTATTAGCAGTATTTAACAGTCAGAAACAGAAATAATGCCGAAGCAAACAAGAAAAAAAAAAGAAAAACCGTAACTTATTCAGCAAATCAGCTGTGCTATCGATCGATAATGAAATCTGGCGTCTTCCACCGTAGTTTTGGTGTGTGACCGCAACCGCACCCGCACCATGTCCTTTTAACAATGCGGTAAAATATACCATTTGTTGAGCGTGTATGCTGCCTCTATACCAAAACATTTAAAATAGAGAGTGGTTTTCTGCACTAACGATGCCTTTCAATAGTTTTTCGGATCCGAGAAATGTCTAAATTGAATGGAGTTAATAAAAGAAAAGGACGCCGATGTGAAAACGCGTGATAGCGCATTCTGACCAAATACTACGAGCGGTTCTGTATAAGATTAGTCGACGCGACCAAGCCTACCTCAGACGAGGTGTCCTTAAAGGCACAGTCCAACCTCGGAATCGTTTCTCTATTTTCCAGCCCATCTTCAGAACGGTTCCATGCTGATTCCAATGATGTTTCCAGAATGGTACAAGGTCACCAAGGAACGGAGTTATGACCCCTCAAAATTGAGCTATGAAAGCATGGTGGACGAGTTATCCGAGGCTTGTAACTTCTATCATTCGTTACTGATGTATGCGAGCTGACCTGAATAAAGAGATATGCTGGGAATGAAGGGAAGAACGGGATTTTCTATCAAAAACCATCGCTCATCTCGCCACTATTGAGCCCGAAAGATCGTAAAAGGGGCGTGCCAAAGAAGCTTCCCGATGTGGGCTATACTTGTTCCCAATGAAATTCATTTCGAATATCCGACTTTTCGACTATAGTCGGATATCGTACTTTTTCGAATATTCGACTTTTCGACTATAGTCGGATATCGCACTTTTTCGAATATTCGACTTTTCGACTATAGTCGGATATCGCCCTTTTTCGAATATTCGACTTTTCGACTATAGTCGGATATCGCACTTTTTCGAATATTCGACTTTTCGACTGTAGTCGGATATCGCACTTTTTCGAATATTCGACTGTAGTCGGATATCGCCCTTTTTCGAATATTCGACTTTTCGACTATAGTCGGATATCGCACTTTTTCGAATATTCGACTTTTCGACTGCAGTCGGATATCGCACGTTTTCGAATATTCGACTTTCCAACTGCAGTCGGATATCGCACCTTTTCGAATATTCGACTTTTCGACTGTAGACGGATATCACACTTTTTCTAGTATTCGACTTTTCGAATAAAAAATCGACTTTTTCATCCGACTATGAAAAATATTTGAGTGCAAGTAACCGGTTTTTGACATGAGAACGCATCGGTTTCTCACTCATCCACTTGCGGGCGTTCTGACAGATTAAAGCATCACTTTTCAAACCAAAATCAGACCGATACTCAGACACGCTGACGGTTGTTCAGCGGGGTAAAAAGGCTTGTCGGTGCGACGGCGGGAGCCAAAATGGGGAGGAGTCGATTTGCCGGTTGTACCACAGATAGAGAGAAATTCAATTCACGGAGAGGGTTATTTGGAGGTGGAAAAGGGGTTGACGGTGCAACGGCGGGGACGTGCTCTACCGTCAAATATGTGACACGTTCCGCAACTTGGACCAAAAAAGATGGGTGCGCCGGCATCAACATGTTTAGACAAAAGTATTAACATTGATAGGGTATAAAAGGCTCCTCATCTCACCGTGAGCCTCAGTCAGCTTTTCGGAGTTGGACCTGGAAGGTGACCTCGAGTCACCTTCCGGAAGATCCACCGGATACCGGAGGATAATTTTTGTCGCCGAGGGGAGGGGTCTCCCAGGGCTCGGGGGGGTGGTACCCAACTGTAGGGTCATCTCCCCATGGTCCGCAGTAGGGTGCACCCCACCGTGGACCGTGGGATCACCTCTTTGTGGGGACGCCAATAGGGATTTCCCAGGGTCCCCTCTGCGGACCCGGGAATACACAGGATGTATTGGAAAGCGCGTGACCGGAAATCTTGTTCGGTTGTACCGCGGTGTGATATCGGTTGAGTGGCGGTGGAAGATCGGTTGTCCAGCAGATGCCCCAGCCGATCAACCGACGTTTCCCCGCTGAGTAACCGCCCATGAGTCTGTGCGGTTGTACGGAGGAACAGTATCGGTTATACGCTGGATGACCAGGGAGGGGCAACCGACATTCCCCGCGGAATAACCGCTCCCATGCCTGGAGTATGGCTGCTTGGTGGATGTTTAGGCGTGCCTTATAGTATTTGCCACAGGTTTCGTGGTAAGAGCTCTTATCTGGCGGAGTTTCCGTAGCTATATGCTGCTAGCGTGCTATATTCTTCCATTTAGATGTAAAAAGGCACTTCGCAATGAATAAAGTGTGCCCAAATGGTAATGGCGGCCCACGCGGCCGGCATGCTTGGCAGGCGGCCGTCGCATGTGCCGCCCTCGGACGAGTGTTGATTTCAAGCGACGGCCGTCCCCTCTCCCACCGTCTGCAGAGCAGATTGATCGGCGCAGTGCTTGCTGCCAGCCGGTGCCGGCCCCGTTCGTAGTCGATGGCGGTGGGGACTTTTCGCATGCTCGTCATAGAGCGGCGAACGCGACGGCCGCCTGCCGCCATCGTCGGCCGCATGGGCCGCCAATCTCATTCGGATGCACCTTACGTTCAAGCCGATCAGTCAGAGCTGTGCGATTTTCTTGTAAAGAAATTAGGTTGATTCTATACCTAGCCTTGTTTTTGAAGTTGATTATTGCGGTAGAGAGCCTATCACATTTTGATTTGCTATGAACTGTCACATATTCAGAGTTCTACTACCGTGGAGAAAAGAGCCTCTACACTTTGGGAACAACGTAAAAACATCGAAGTTTCAAAAAGTTGCTAGAAATAATTCTTCCTGGGAGAATCTGCTCTCTGCCGACGGGTCGCGAAATGCCTCACACGAGTACATTAGATTCCCGGGGCTTTGGAGGTATCTCGTCTAATTTTATCGCGAGAATTTACGTAAACTGCGGACATATTAGCCCCAGTTGGTGGAATTTTAGCTACGTCACCTTCAAGAACTAGGGAAATTCTTGCCGAGAATGCGGGAAAAAGAGTGGAAGATTCTCGCCTTGATCGATCCACCCTGTCCTGATCAGTACTATAGGGCCATCTCCGCTGCGATCGACCGCACTGCCGTTTCTTCCCACGGCCTGCAGCGTCCCCGCGGTCAAATGTATCGTTGGCACGGTCTTCCAGGAGCGGTTCGGGGTCACCCTCCACGAGCAGCCACAGAGTATCGAGTAATCGATTCGCGAGAGGACTGGACCAGCACTACGAACGGCATCCATGCGTTCAGCGTAGCCAACGCGGGATGAGATCGCTGTTCAACACAGGCTGTCGCTAATCCCATAACATGGTTGAGCAGGCCGTTGCGGCCGGTGACCAAAATTTTACGAACCCTTGGTGGACCAAAATTTTTACAACCCCCCCCCCCTTCTTGGGATGAAAAAAATTTCACGACCAAAATCGTGGCCCCTATAATTAGTACTAAATCTCTTTAATTTGACATCTTGAAGTCCACATAACTTGCTACCTTCGCAGAATTATTCCTTTCAAGCCAATCCTCGTTGGGACCGGCGTTGAGCCATAGATACAACCCGGGGTTACAGACGCAACGGTTATTTTTCATGCGGATAAAATTGGAAAAAATCAATTTACTTACCTCTTACTAACTACGCGACTTACTACTCTACCTCATTCTACCTTTCCAAGTGGTTGGAAGCTAAACGCCATTTTTTCCGAAAATTTTACGAGCCCACTTCCTCAAATTTTCATTTTGTTCAAAAATTACCGGAATTTTTACAACCTCCCCCGTTGCGACCTGTCGCAAGCCTGCCCTACACTGGCCCATAAATTCTCGCAACAATCAAGGCGAGAATTCACGGGCTTAGCGACAGCGAGATCAAAATAGAGAATTTCGCCTTTGTTTTTGCGTGAAGTATGCTTAGAGCTGGCACCCTTACCCCTTTGATGCAGTATATGCGGGCTTTAGCGAGCGTCGCGAGGACCCGAAAATTCCTGCACTACGGAATTAGAGAGCGTAACGGGCCGCTTCCTTGAAGGCACTTTGCTACCCACGAGCAGAGTTTTGAGCTGTTGAATACGAAAGGAAAACTTGACAGACGCACAGAAGGGTGCCCACAACGATCCATCGGTCGCACGAAAATATGTATGGTGCCTCTATAGTTTGGACACGCACCGTAGTCGTCCAACAAATAGCAGAAGTCTGTCAGCAACATCAATAAGGTTTTTTAAAAAAACGCTCCCATCTGACCTACACCCACAAAGTTTCTTCCAAAAGCAAATATAAATGAAAATTGTGTTTAAATAATAACTAAAATCAAATACAGATTACCGGATGAGCGTAATTATTTTCGAGGAGTGTGATTGACAAGAAGTTTTTCTTTGTAGTGAGGTTGTAAGATCCGACTTTGCGACAATATTCGGATTTTGAACTATTCGAATATCCGACGTTTCTACTGTAGTCGGATATCGCACTTTTTCGAATATTCGACTTTTCGACTGTAGTCGGATATCGCACTTTTTCGGTTATTCGACTTTTCGACTATAGTCGGATATCGCACTTTTTCGAATATCCGACTTTTCGAATAAAAAGTCGACTTTTTTATCCGACTGAAACAGTCGGATACTCATCCGATTATTCGATTCGGAGCAAGTATAATGTGGGCGCCCCACGGTGGCTTTCTCCTATATCTCGCTTATTGATAGGAATTGAGAGCTCGCACTTGACAGATGTCATGGAGGGTGGGTTTGCTTCGCAATTATGTGGAAATCTCAGATTTCGCCCCTGAGCTTGGGCTGTGCCTCTAGGGATTCCAATTGCATGTGGAAATCAAGGTTAAGGTGGGTAAGGTTCGAGATTTTCATCTGTGTCTCTTGTATTGTCCGAGGCGTTTGACCCGTGAATTTCGTTGATGTTTTGGGCAGCCTGCCGCGTGTAATACCTGTGGCCTATAGTTGTACACGAGCGAAATTTTCGAAAAATTTTCGGTTTTTTTGAAATTTTTTCGTTCGTTTTCGTTCGTTCGAAATTTCGCCGAACGGAATTTTTTCGAATTTCGTTCGTTCGACATTTTTTCGAAATTGTACAACTATACCTGTGGCCGTATTCATGAAACTGCGGGAGCCTCCCGGAAGGGTTTCTAGAACCAGCCGTTGTATGGGGCTGGCGGACTTTGGACACTCCCGGGAGACTCCCGTAGTTTCATGAATACGGCCACTGGTCTGGCATGAACGCTTATGAGGAGGTCAGGGAGCCGTTCTAACCCAAAGGTGATCCGAAGCCCATGCCGTCCACATTGCGAAGAGACGCAACCTCACTACGCACGGCAAATTCCCCGCCTAAATGCACTTCTTTCGGTTTTATCGGTGCTTATTTTATATAATTATTTTTTTTCCTCGATGGTTAATTATATTTTGAATGAAGTTTTCATTTTGCTTTAATATTTCGTAAAAAAAATAAAGGCAGTGTTCACGATAAAAATCGTTTTTCTGTTTTTTTGCCTATCTTGAGAACGGTCACACACTGATTCCAAAGATGTCTTTGGAATCGTACAAGACCCCCTGAGAACGAAGTTATGACCCCTCAAAATTCAGCTAGGGAAGCATTGGGGACGAGCTGTCCGACGCTTGTAACTCCCGATTTCTGCAGCCGATGTGTGCGAGATGACCTGAGTAAAGAGAGAAGTTGAGAATGAAGGGATGAACGGGGCTTTTGATCGGAAACCATCGCTCATCTGACCACGACTTCAGGAAACATTTATAGGACGTGGGCGGAGTGGCCCAATCTTTTGGCTGGCCCACGAGATTTTTACCCACTTACCGGCCGTTTTTCAGCGCATTTCCGTTCTCAGTCCTCTTAGAGGGACCCAAAGCTTACGTTTTAGTCAAAAAAAACGAGCAACTTCTCTTCGTGAATTGCCTTTAAAGGCAGGGTTCGCGATAAAAACAATTTTTGAGCTCCCTTTATAAGAATGTATATTTGACCACCGCAAAAGTAAAGATACGTGAAAAAACCCGTAAATTCGCGAGAAAAACGCTCAGAAACAAAGTATAACGGCTAATTACCGGTGTCGGCCGGCCCCCTAATTAACGCGATTTTCATAAATGCTCGCTTATCCGATATTTAGTTTGCTGTTAAAGTAATCAGTGGCCTCCAAAAATGTTCAGAAATTAGTTTAGAAGCAGAATAAAAGTTGACAAAACAGACTTTTACCCTAATCTCGATAATTGGGGGCGGGAGGACACCAAGCCATAATTTGCTCTTGAGCGTTTTTTCTTCAATTTTTTACTTATTTTCCCTTTTGTGATGACCAGATCTACCATTCCATGGGTAGAGCACAACAACCGATTTTATCGAGAACCCTGCCTTTAAGCTGGGACGCATTACAACATAGAGGTGATCGCAATTCGAGCAGTTTTGAATAGCGCAAGAGCATGTAGTTGTCTACCGCCGAGACGGAGCGCCACGACGAATTACATACAATGCCCAAGCTGATTTATGTACGTTCTCGGTATCAGGTTACAGAGGGGCATTTTATCAACCTTCTCTGTGATGCAGTTAGAGACCCTCACACTACCCGTCTCAAAAGGCAGCTAAGTCGTAGCAAATGCGAAATACGAAACGAAAGCGGAAGTGAGCACTTGATCGTACCATATACAATGGCAGTTTCCTTTGGAAACCGGAGAACACTTTTTCGGAGAAACGCTTTTTTTCGATTCTCCCCTTTCTGTCGTCGAAGGGGGTGTTTGATACGCTCACGGCAAGAACTCTGGAAACTCATTTTGAAATGCCTCAATGTATTGCAATAAAGGTCCATATCACATTCGTTTGAGGATGCTTGATTAATGGCGAAAAGCTTGCAGAAGGTTTCCAAAGCGGTGAGAAACAGCAGCAGCAGAACGCTTGCACTAGGCGCGCGAGGGTAAACCCGACGTCAGACACTAAGAAGAAAAAAACTGTAGCAAAATGGGATAGAAATAGCTTAAGCCACTATTGAGAACAATGGGAGAGCAACGTCACAAAGCAAAAAAGGAAACGACGTTATTCTTTGTTGCTCCTAATGTGAGCACTGAGGAGGAATAAGATTGATTGGACATGATTTTAAAGGAAGGAAGAAGGAAAAAGATGACCGAATAGCTAATACTTGCTACTTTGCTTTACGACGGAAAATAAGAATTTCATTTTTCGTACTAAAAATCTAGAAAGGATCGATTGTGTGGCATTAGAAAACATATGAGGAGCTGTCAGATTGCATTATGCACTATGTTGAAAATCCTAATGAAAAAAGGTAAATAAAGTTTTTAGCGTGAATCAGTCCCAGATAATGTGTGTCTCGCCCTCTTCCCTTCAGAGTACTGGAGGTTGTTGAATGTGTCTGGGTCTATACAATGACTTATGAAGGTGAGAGGCAGGAGGGCTTGTCGATGCCCAGATTTCTCACTCTCCTTAACGAGCCCAGAGTATCGGAAGCTCTGGTTGGCCTTGGACAAGGATTGATCACTCGACGATGTGTTGTGACAACAGTGCCTCCTGCCACTGCGCCGCACGTGCCTGGGCGACTCTGATACCAGGCAAACAGCAAAAATCGCTTGAATAAGGAGTTTTAAGGGTGTTTGAAGTGGACGAGCAGCCAGACATTGAATAATATGTTTAAAAGGCACCGATAACTTATCAGAAAGCGAAGGATAACCAAGCCCTTGAACCACAAGGACAAACCAGAGCAAAAACGTCAGCCGCCGTCCGAACATAGCTGAATGTTTTACGGAAGTGAATTTGCGACGCTGCCAATGATTTCGTGACATTAACCCATCACTTATTGCAGACAGCAGAGCTCATAATGAGCGAAGTCTTAAGACAGGATGGAGGTTCATGATTGCCTACATAGGGCCATCATGACGTGTTTTGGTGTTTCAGACGACGCCGGGGCGGTAATACAAGCCGTGGAGTCTACTCTCGTAATTATCTCAACCACGGTTATGAGCAACCATGCTGCCTTTTAAAGCAGTCTGGTCTATTAAGACCACATAGGCTAATGAGTTCCATCTGAAGACAGCAACAAGCAAGAAAAAACGTAAGAAAAAAATCGGTCTCTTAAAAATCGAGAAGAACCGAAGTCGTGATGACAGAAAATCATCGAAAGTCAAAGACAGTGTTCACGATAAAAACGGACTTCGAGTTTTCACGGGGAATCGAATGTCCCGGGGTCCATTGCAACAGAAATTGCAAAAGATAAAAACGAATCATAGACAGCTGTATACGGCCCTCATGTGTTGTGGTCTCAATGCAAAAAATTGGAGAGAATGCCCGTCCTTCGCAGTGCGAAACATCAGGCTATTCCATTCAAGCAAAGTGGTTCCGAGTAGAGTTCGAACCGGAAATACATATTTTTCACTCCATTTCTGGGCATTGAGACCTCAACCAGCCCTCACACTTGCTTTTGCTATGCCCGCTCCGCACACTCCCTCAGCGGCCAACGAGGAAATGGGTGGGTAGGACATAGCGCATACCAGTTTGAGGACCGTGGGCGATATATGGCTCGTTTTAAGCCGTTCTTTGGCCATCGTTGTTCCACTGGACAAGGTGCTCTCGATTTCCGGTGAAAACTCGGAGACTGTTTTCATCCTGAACACTGCCTTTGAATACTATCGGTCTAGCAAGCGACTGCTGACAATTGTGGCTCATGGTCATTGACCTCGTCAAAGGAGTTACCGATTAGTGCTGAAGTTTTGAAGGCATTTTGATTCATAACTGTCTATGAACGTATTGTTTCCGTTTGGGATTTAACCTGATGCATGGACCAGGCGGCTGGGCTTGCGGTGTTGGCGGCCTCACTGGAGAATGGGATTTCGATTAGCGCGGGGTGATCTACCGTCGCAGCCCCGTCCATCAGACTAAAATTATTACGCGAACTCTATGTTACCATTCGATTAGACCTGCGATATCTACTGGAGATAATCTAGATTCGCTCCTTCACATTTGAGGCGTTTAACTACTTCAACGGGACCATTTCTATGGGTTTTGGACTATGGGTCTTGTATGAGTGTGGTATGCTCGCAGTTTCAAACCAATCAGAGCGTCTTTCGTGAATTCAACCCCTAGGAGTGAGGTAACAAGGACTTTTGTGATATCAGCTCCATGGATACATATAATTAGGAAATCTTAATTCCAAAGTGTACTTTTTGTTTGCAACGACGTTGAACACAACAACACAAGGAAACACAGTCTCGATTATGAAATCAGGTGTACCTTCAGTACATCGCGCTTTTCAGAGGTTAGAATTAAGCCTTCTGGTTTACGTAAGCAATGGTTTGACGCAAACTAACCGAAAATTTCTCGTGAGCGAAAACGCTTGTGAGGAAGGGGCTCTATATTAGGACCGCGCCTTTCTCCTTGACCTCAGCCATTTGACGGGGAATCATTCGATCGATAGCCCTCATCTCTTCGTTCTCCCCTGGGACTGTTTCCTTATTGAATGACGGACAAAAATGTTCTTTTCATTTGACTATGAAGCCGCGTTCAGCAATCGGGCGCGAAATCACTCGATCGATGGCTATCCACTCTTTGCTTCCCGCGTGCAAATTATCTCGTGAAGTGGCGTCGCGGCCTCCACATTGAATTATACAGACCATCAATCTTACTTCAGCGCTTACTTTGACATGTTCTCACCACTCAGTTTGAACTGTGGTGTCGGCGGGTCAAAACGTGCGGCCAGTGTAAGCGTGTTGAAACGCTCGTTTTTAATGGTGGTGTGCCGTTGTTTTCATACTTTTGATTTCCTGACAAGTGCCGATTTTTGATCTGTGGCAAAACCAGCGTTTCGGAATGTTAGGAAATTAGGTGGAAGTGGTACGACGGTTCTCTTAAAGGCAGTGTTCACGATGAAAATTTTGCCCATTTTTCTGGCGGAAACGTAAGCATTCGGTCCTTCTACTAAGAGTAAGAACGGAAGCGCCAAGAAAAACGGTCGGGGAATGAGTGAAAATCTCGTGGGCCAGCCGACCCATTGGGCCACCCCGCCCACGTCCTAGAACAGTTGTCCTGCTCAGTGTCGGAACAGTTGGTGTTCTTCTCATCAAAGGAACGGTATGGAGGGTGTATCCGTAAAAGGGATAGCTGCGGACGCCGATCGATCACTGTATTTCTCGTGGGCGCAGCGCAGGCCGACGAGGTGTCCGCAGTCATCCCTTTCGTGGTTACCCCAACAATAACCGAATTTTGAATACTCTTTATCCCGATAAAATTTATTATCCAAGAATGTGCATTAAAACATTTTATTTTTGAAGAGTTTTTAGGGTACAAGGAACAGAAAATAAAATCACTTACCCAGGAATTCCAAAACGCAAAAGGATTTCCGACGTATGGTTCGATGTTTTGTCGGCAGTGAGCAATACACGCGAACAGGCATAATTATAGGCTATAAAACGGCGAAATTCACTTGGTTCCTACGCGCGCTGGTGCGCAGCGAAGGTTAGAGACAGTGAGAGAGCGTAGGGCAGATGGAGGCCGAGGCGTCGCGCGCGCCGCTCGCGCCTCGAATGATATGAAATACAACGTTTTATAGAAAGTAAATAATCGAACGTTTTTCTTTGAAGCAGTTTAATCTCCAATATTTGAGAAGTTTATGGGGACTTTTCCCCTTTATACTCTACTTTGTGAACTTCCCTTCTCAAAAACATCAAAAACTAGGATACGGTTTTTATCGTGAACACTGCCTTTAATGACGCATGAGAATGCCAAAAAGTGACAACTTTCACTCAATTCCCTGTTATTCCAAAACACTGGTTCCGGCGTGGCTCAAGAAGCGGCATTCGCCGCGGCGGCAAAGGTATGAAAAACGGCGCAACTCTGCTGGACGTTTTCGATTATAATCGGGTGCAGAAATCAACACTAGAAACGCGGTAAACGTATGGATCGATAGCCGGCTCCTGGGGTAGAGTAAGCATCTGGCAAAATCTATAGTAATGAGGCAACGACGAATTTTAAAATCAATTTCATCATTGTTTGGGTGGTTCACCGCTAATCCTCATCGTCCATTTCTGAGATGACTTTTTTCCGCCCAATCGTGCTCGTGGAGATGAGCTGTGCAGACTAAAAACAATGCTTTAGAAGGAGAATAGGGTAGAAAATGGTGTTCGAACGGTTTTATCTCTCGCTGCGCAGCTAAAAGATTGTATGCTTGCAGCAGAGTGATTTAGCGTTACAAAATTATTTCTACGGGAACAATTACGCAAATTTTCGAACAGTGTCCATAGAATCTTGGAGCATATTTACTGTACATACTTGGGAGGGTTTCTCACAAATCTTCCTCGGAGAAAAACTTTCTGATTTTGCTAATCTTTCATGCTTTCAACTTTGTCTCTTGAATGATTCCAAAAAAGGGGGAAAAAACAGCAAGGACGCAGCGATTCCGAACAAAGGCTCCAACATCCTCGATGATTTGCTTTCTTTAGAGTGGCTTCGATGAGAGCCTGCTCCACTAAACAACCATGGAGAGGATAAATGAAATACTACAGTCGATGAACAAATGTTCACTAACTTTGTGTGTTTTGTTAAGGACGGAATACGCGGAAACGCAGCTTGAGTACACAGTGGGGCTGCGTACAGCAGGCATACAGTTTACCCCAATATTGAAAGGCGATGGTGTGGTTGCGGTCGACACACTAACACTTCGAAGGAAGCCATGGCGCTTTGCCAGACTTCGTCATCGATCGAAAGCACGACTGATATTCTGGATGAGTTCCGGTTTTTCTTTTTTTTCACGCTTGTTTCTGCCTTATTTTTGCTACTGACTCTTTTAATAATGCAAATAGGGGCTTTCCGTAGGGCATGAAGGAACTTTGCGGTCTTTTCCTCATATTTGAAGTAGAATTTCGAAAAAAACACTACCAACTCGAACAAACAGCAAATTCCTCTCTTGTACCAAGGAAAGCACCTAGTCCCAATACCAAAAGAGTCAGAAACAGAAACAAAGCAGAAACAAACGAGAAAAAAAGAAAAACCGTAAGGCCCTAAATATACATAGACGATTCGGTGCCGCTGGTTTTTGCGTGACGTCTGCGATTGGTCAGATTTCGAAATTGACCAATAGCAGACATGCCGCGGAAGCCGGCGGCGGCGAAATGCTGGTGTATAACTAGGGCCTAACTCACTCAGAATATCAGCTGTACTGTCGATCGATGACGAAATCTGGCAAGGCTCCAGGTTTTCCACTGTAGTGTTAGTGTGTCGACCCCAACCATCGCCCTTTAAACATTGGGGTACGCTGTAATTGGCAAAGCTTGAGACCTCAATGCTGCGTGTGTACTATACATAGTATCAGAATCACTCCTTTTCGGATATCCGACAGGATAATCGAGATTCGGATAATCCGAAATTCGAATATTCGAAAAAACGCATTATCTGAACCAAACCAATATCCGGGAATATTAAAATCAGCATTATCTGAATCGAACCACTATCCGAAGGGTCAAAATCTCGAATAAAATCGGATAATTTTCGGTTAAAATCGGATAATTTTGAGAGAATATCGGATAAAATTGCACTACGCCAAGCCCAATTTTCCATACCGCCTTCTATTTAGTACATCAACCCAGGATTTTCCACCTCCTTCCGAAATCGGAAGAGCCGTTGTGGCGCAGAAAAATGGGCGTGGTCAAGTGAGATGATCAAGTGGCTAGCCATTCAAAGTAGAAGTTTTTGTATAGTCGCTTTGCAAACTTTTTACTTGTTACTTTTTACTGTGCATTTCAACGACGATAGAGTAATTAAAGATTTGTATTCATATTTTTATTAATATGCATATATGAAGATTGAAGTTTGTATGTGAACATGCTGCGAATGCAATGAAGTACTACTGTTTGTTCAATTATGGATGTTTTCAGAGGCTTGCCTTGAGTACCTGGTTTATTTTTTACCGTTTCGTATCAACTTTGTACCGAAAATATCCGAGGTTATCCGAAATTATCCGTAAGCGAATCATTGGAATAATGGCATTATCTGAATCGATCCATTATCCGAAAATTTTAAAAGCGCATTATCTGAATCAAACCAATATCCGGAAAATTTAAAATCGGCATTATCCGAATAGATCCATTATCCGAAAAATCATCTCCGGATAGCAAGAATAATGTGTACTCTTAACTCAGACAGGAATATTCACCGACAAAACCTTTAGTGCTGCGTCGTCCGTACAGTCGGCGCGGATCGCACTGATACTTTGCGTTCATGCCTGTGTGTTGGCGCGAGCTTGGTGCACGTATGTTTTAACACATGCGCACCCAGTTTGCGCCAACACACAGTAAGAGACGCAAGGTATTAGTGCCACCCATGCCGACGGTACTTATGGCGCTTGCTATTCAATTAGGAACCTGCCCTCAGCTATTTAGCGCGAAATCGTTCGATCGATAGCCATCATCCCCTCGTTTCTTGTGCCACTTTTCCCACTAAGCAGCGTTGCGGCTTTCCAGTTGAATGACTCTGGTCATATACTCAATTTCGAAGCAAAATGTAGTTGGTTCCTTCGTGTGCGTATGCGGAGAGATGGGAAGAAAAGTGAGAAGGCAAAAAGGAGAAGGAGAGATCAGTGGCACGCGTGAAAACGGTTGGAAGAAGATCGAATATCGAATGGCTTCGAACCCGAAAGCAGTGCCACGACTTCCAGATAGATTGGCAAAGACTGCACTTCTAGGTCACATGAATCATGGGTTTGAACAGCTGCTATCCATGTTAACCTTTAGAATACGGCATAAGCAGTGTTATGGAAGATTGCCTAACTGCGTGCAGTTGAACAGGTGATTTCGTTGAACGTGAGAATCGCGGCGAAGTGTTAAGTTCGGCAATAGGCTCAGCTTTATACTTGTTTCCTGTACGATAAAAATGACCTCGATCATGGTTTTCTCAAATGTGAAGTTGGCCGTATCGGACTGGGGTCAGTACCGTACAGAAATGCTGATTTTGCCGGCACTCCCATGTCCAACGAAATCAGCTGTTCAGCTGCACCTGCTCACGTAATGCTCCAAAACGCTGATCTTGTTATGGCTGAAAGAGCGGTAGTTGCCGCGGTGGCTAATGTATAGAAAGAGCGTAAGGGCAGACTACATAGATGACAAAGCTATCTGCAGGACCGAAATGGAAACAATGAGCTCTTCTCAAGAACTGCACGTTGGTTTTTTCGTTCTATGCTCAGAATAAGAATGAGTTTCAATGAGACCTCCTCTATGCATTCAAGTCAGGCTTAAAGAATCACATGAAGGCTTCGCATTGCTGCATCAAGTTTTTCCAACATATGAAAAATGAAATTGGATTCAATATTGTTCTCATGGGTTGACATATCACGAGAAAACTCAGCGTTTTCTGAGAGTAAATGAAAAACCTCGCCACGACAAGGCCAAGGATACAAAATGCGAAAGGGCAAGTGAAAATTTGTATTCACACAGGAGACGACAATTCAACAGAAGAAGCCGAATCGAAGCTTTCTCATACAGTTTGTCAGAACTGAAAGGGTAATGAACCTGCAGATGCGAAAATTCGGTGATCTTCGAGCTGACGACGTCACTCGGGAAAGACAACATCTGATGAAGGCAATTTGTACGCAGTCTGCAATCTGGTCGCACTCAGGAGCGATTTCTGGCCAAGTAACCTCTGAAGAGCTTGCAATTTTCGGAACAGCTTCGTAGATGCGATTGAGCTTGCAACAGACACAAATATTGTCAACATGGGCACACAGTACAACTTTTCAAATTCAGAAACTTACATGGTGCAATGCAAGTTTTCTTAGACTCGTTTTCCCAATCAAATGATGAGGTGAGCGAGATTAAGGAAAGTTAGATCAGTTAAGCTCTGGTAGATCCCTAGTGACCTGTTGATTTCGATTATCACCAGCAGCGGAGCGGTGGGCCTCGGTGAAATATAACTAGTGATAAGGAGGTGATAACCAAAAACATGAGTTCACTTGGAATGAAACAGAGTCTAACTAGGTTCGAAAGTTAGATTGTATTAGGAACTTTTCTCCACATGGTTCCCTGCATAGCACCGTGTTTGCCTACATTATGAGCTGAATGATACCTCTTGGGCACGTAAAAAGACCATTAGCCAACATGCTCAGAGAAGAGAAACAAAAACACTGAAGCAAAAACCTGTTGCTACGCCTGAAGCAAAAATATATGGAGCATGGAAAAGCGACGAGGAGGGAAAATTGACCCATTAATTGACGCATGAAAAGAAATAATATACTTAGTAAGACCAGTCCTGTCTTTACGTTGAGAAGATGGATTCGAAACGGACGAGTTCTTGATTTCAATGAGCTATCTGATAAGAAATTCTGGCTGCCCTCAGATATGCAAGGCTGTTCTCAAAGGACATTCAGATTCCTGGGTCAATAAGGCACTAACCTCATTTTCCTTGCAGGGCACAAGGCGGCACAAATGAAATATAGAGACAAATAGACTTGCAAAGAAAAAAGATAATGCGCTTCTCTACAGGCACTCCATCATTTTTCTGGAGAACAAAGCAACCTGCCTTCAGTCCGGTGAACGCCGCGCCGTATGGAGTTATCCACTCAAGACTTCAGGCAAGTTTGGGGACAGCATCGACACTAATCGTAAGGCGCAAGTTGATCTTACCTCTGGCCTATTCTGGCGCTTTCATGAGAAATTCGGCAGGAGGATGCGGTTCTGTGCAAGTTTCTGGTCGAGAAGCGATGGATTATTCCACCAGAAGTGTAGAATACCTCGGGCTCGAGCTCGGCAGAATCTGAGAGGATCCGATTAAATGACGATGAAATCAGCTGAAGTTCTGATACGGCACCAATCTTGAACAACGCTCGATTCGTGAGAGGAGGACCGTTTTGTGAGCAAACGCAATGGAAACTGGAGTGGTTTTGAGTCAATGAATGAATTTCATCATTGAGAAGGTCGAACTAGGGAACCTTGCAGGGCCATCCTGACTATTTCAAAGATGGTGAGTATATTCCGGTCAATTCTGCTTCGCTGTCTCTGAATCTGGACATCCAGGATTTTTGCTGCGGACACCTCTGAACGAGCTGTTTTTCAAGAGACTTTCTGTGCGGAAGGTAAGGGCCATTTTTCAGGACGTTCCAGAAAATTTTCTCGGATTCGACTCAAAACTCTCAAGTGGGGGTTATTTAGGGCACTGATTACAAATCTTGGGTCGGTCTGGCGCTAGACTTTCAAGGGACGACCCTCAGGGGTAGGAGACGTCATGAAAAATGTTCTTCTGAAAGGATTGCTTGAGGGATGGATGAGAGTAACATTGAGTGTATGTTGGGTTTTCACTATCAGACCTTCCAGTAGGGCGACAAGATGGGAAAAACATGAAAAATTAGCGGGCGCACTCTCTTTAAAGGCAGTGGTCGCTGATCAAATATGCTTGTCAGTCTTTTTCTCTCCCCAAATCCTTTCCCTGGGTCTCGAGTAGTAGGACCTTATGAGAAAAATCGCGAAACCACTGTTTTGCGGCCGAATTTAAAACCTGAACTTTCTTTGTGTCTTTTGATGGTGCACGAGCCCTCTTCCATTGCATCATCGGCATCGATGACCTCTTATATCAAAGAAACATCAGCTAGCTTGAAATTGAATGTCTCAAATCAATGAACCTTCGAATTTATGTGTATTATCTGAGCCTCAAAAACATTTACTGAAGTGGATGCTTTCATTATTCAACTGTTTTTTATTCAGTTAAATTTGCATTTACTATTCGATGTCCTCTCAATGTCGATGATTTTTTTGACTGCACTCGGCACTGATTCATGCGATCTCATTTTCCTATCCATCGCTGTGCACGTGTGCATACGAACTAGCTTCTTTGGGCCCTAAAAACTCTATTTTGGAGACCGTTTCTTTTCACCGCGCTACCTTCATAGTTTTTCAGCTGTTTTGTGGATCCTAAGCTGATTTTTGTAGTTTTTTCGATAACGTTTTTCATCGTGACCACTGCCTTTAACCGTCCACCATGGCTGTGTTTTCGGGTTTTCAGACGCGAAAATTGGCTGGCTACTATACTTCGGCGACTCGAAAATTTTTCGATTAATCGAGTTTTCGACTAAGTCGGATTTTTGAAAGATTTCCGAATAATCGAGCTTTCCACTAAGTCGCGTGATTTTTTGGAAATTTCGAATAATCGAGTTTTCAAGACTAAGTCAGATTTTTGAAAATTTCGAAAAATCGGAGTTTTCGACTTAAGTCAGATTTTTCACCATTTTCGAATAATCGAGTAGTTGAATGACTCCGATGTCGACTGTTTCAGTCGATACCAAGACTCGATGACTCGACCTTCGACATAAGCATACCTGGCTACTTCATCTAACACCCATCCACCTCCAGTTATTTGATTCAAAGGTGAGGGAATTCTTTTGTGACTCTCTCTTCTTTCGCCATATTCATTCATTCACTCACTCTCACCCTCGGAAGGCTCCAGATAATCGAAAAAAATCTGCGTGCGATCTGAAGCTTCAGGTTTAATAGTTTTCGATGGAGGGTCAGCAGGATGTATTGAGCACAACCGATTGTCGCTCTTCTGAAGATGAACACTTGCGGCCATAATGATAATTTTTAAGAAAGGTTTCCATCGCTTTTTTAGCTTACTAATGTGCAATGTTTTTCTTGTACTATGATTCGCAAACAACTTTTATGTGTTCAAGAAAGGTGTTCTCTTTACTCAAGCAAAGTAATGTAACGCTGCAAGTTGCTCACAATTCACAATATTTTCTCCAATGAACCCGAAATGCTAGCACAAGAAGGTGCAGGAGTAGGGAGAAGAATAATTTTTGAATAAGGTGAGGAAATGCTCATATGTATACTACAGGGATTCACGCCATAGAAATTGTAATCCCAGTAAGATTGGGAAAAACAACGGAAAATGTGAATGAGAAACCTCGTGGATAAACAGTCGAATAAATGCAAAACAACGTTTCAGATGATGCGTTGCGGGAATCGAACCCGCAACCCAGCCTCCCTTCGTAGTTTAGCATTCCCCACAAAGTTATCCTCTCGACCACGCCTGCATTCTGCCTATGGCAACTTCAATCAAGTGATACGAGGAATGGAATGCACAATGAGCTCTGAAAGGGCTCATATCTCACGAATGGATCAGAATCAAACCTTCAAACCTTGTAAAGAGGAATTTCATTGTAACTAAATGTAAGCCGAGCATATTATCTCACTCCAGCTGCTCCGATTAGGAGGTTACAGGTGGTTTCAAATAGTTTTTTTGTTTTTTTTTTCTGGAATATCAGGAAGGTCTGCAGTAGGGAAAACCAGAACATAAGTAAATGAATTATTGTTAACTTCTATCCCTCCCCCACAACTCTCAGACGAACTTTTTTCAAGGCGTGTCCTCCGCCGGGGCGTCGTCCCTTGTTAGGGTTACTGTACGTCGCGGTAGGTATATTGCCTTTTAACTGGCGTTTCGTACCTAAATATTTTTAAAATCGAAAAATAAACCTCGAATTCGTGTTCGGCGTCCTAAATGACAAGCACCATAGAGAAATTCTTGAGCCAAATCTGATACTTTGACCAATTTACGAGTATAGCTGCCGTAACGTATTCATCAGAAAATCGGCAAAGCTGGTTGTGGAATCGTGTTCAACACTCGAAAAAACCCTCACAGAAAAATTTTGGGCTTTATACATCAGAACCATTCCGCGAATACTCGTATATCGCATTTTCAGCCTCGTAATTTTACCGATGGGCAATTTTGATTTGATTAAAAATATGTTGAGAACTCTGGAAAAAGTTTTCAATGAACTATTATATTGATTGCTCAAGCACCTCAAAGAAATACCCCCTAAGGAAAATTTTTTGGAGTAGATCTGAAGAGTTCTTTCTTCGGGAAAGCGTCCAGAAGCGTACAATTATGAGTGTATTAAAATTAAGGCGCTAAAACAAACAGTTACAGAGACTTCTGGTCTTTTGCAAACTCTGGGTAAATATTTCTTCAAAAAAAAAAGAAGAAAAAATTACACATTCCTAGAAAAATGAAGAGAGAAACTCAGAAGGTCAAATAACCCTCCATTTAATTTTTCTTAGCCAGATTCAATCCAAAACACCTACATATTTTCTTCTACTTTCACGCGCTAAGTTTTGTAAAAATTGGGAGACATCTGAGCATTCAACTTATAAAGCGTCCAATGTAGTGCAACTTCTAGCTTTTTGAATGAAAGAGACTTGAAATCTGAAAACGCTATCATAGTTCACAGATTAAATTGCTACCTAACTATGTCTTTTGTGCCGAAGTTCCCTGAGATAATTTGTTTTTGAAGGAAATAATTTTTGCAATCGTTTTTCAGACAATGGAAACGTGGTCGCGAATGCGGCGAATATGACTTGACTGCAGACAATGTTGCTAAAGTATCGGAAGAGCAATCTGTATGCTTTCTTCATAAATTAGGTGCAGGTGGAGAATCTCAAAGTTTGTTTAGGGAGTTGAATTGCCTCGAAATCCTTCATTTATGAGGCCGGGGATTTCGCAACAAAACTCTGGCTTTTCAGGTAGTTCTCAAGCCGTGTTTAATTGAGGGTTTCGAAAATTCAAACCTCGAACAAACTCTTGAGATACACTCACCTGCATTTAATTTTGAAGAAAACATACCGATTGCTCTTCCATTGTCACTTGAACAAATACCCTTCTAAAAGTTTTCTGCTGCATTCGCCGCGCGCGTACGTTTTTTGGAAACGACGATTGCAAAATTATTTCCTTCAAAAACAGAGTGCTCTTAGGGAACTTCTGGCACACAAGTGAACATGTGGCATTAGGGAGCAATTCGATCCATGAATGATGATAGCGTTTTCAGAATTCAAAAGTTCTTCATTCAACAATGTGACATGCATCTGGACGCTTTTTTGCAAGTTTGCCAGATGCTCCCTGCTTTTTGCCAAAACTTAGCGCAAGTATTACAATACAAAAAGCCACGTTCAGCTCGTAGCTGCAGGGAGAATACGAACTGGCCGGTTTTGAACTTTCAGCAGATGTTGGCAGCGAAACCAGAGTTCAGATTCTGGAAAAACCGTGCGAGAGTTTGACCAGAGACCTCATTTTGAATTGAGAGGATAGCCTCGCTGCCTTCAACTTGCATCTGATTCTCGAAGGGTTTCAGATTACCTCGAATGTTGATAGTTTCGTGTCACTCCACATTATTGGGCAGTCTTCGCTCTTCGGCATCTGACCGTACATTAGAGAAAGCCATAGAGACGCAAACAAACAAAGTAGACAAGTAAACAATCAGAAAATAATACTTTAGACGAGGTGGTCGAAATAGCATAAACTAACAGTAAATTCTGCAACAGAAGGAACTAGCGATGGAATATTTTTCTGAAAAGGGAAATTCACACGAGCTTTGGAGGACCTTGGAATAATTATTTTATGCCTGGAGGATATGTAGTAGTGAGGGTAATACGTAGTTTTAAGAGTAACATATTGGGCGTGTGAGAACAGGAGCGCGAGGATTGAAATGCGTGAGGGCTGGCCTTGGTTAGGGATGTGCAAAGTGGTCAGCCCACACTGGTCGAAGCAGGAAAATGAAGAAGGAACCAAATCCCAAACCATCACGGACGGCTCCGTTTTGAATTAGACGAAACAAAGGCAATTTGACGTCTCGAAATGTTCCCATAGATATAGCGTCATCACCAGCGTTTCACAGCTTAGGCGACGAGGAAAAAGTTGTGACGAGCATACTTCAAATTTCAAGATGTATTGTAACGTTTGTGGAACGAAAATGCACCATCAGTTATATGCAGTGGCAGAAACAGTGCGCATTACCGGGAGTAAGACTCTTCCAAATAGAGGCTATGACATCTGTAGACATCTTGCCGTTTCTAAAAAACGCGTCGCGAGCACGCTTCTCCAGAAGAACGAAACTGTTAGATCCTGCAGTGAGTAAATTTGAAAAAACTCTTCACATTGAAAGAAGCTCACGGGGAATAATTATATTTCTTGTTCTAGAAATCGAAACCTGCCATTTAATATGCCCTCGAGGAAAGTAGAGGAACGTTTACTGGAGAAACTGCTTGTACAGTGGTGCTATAGAGTTTCCCCAAGTGGCTTTTTGCGAAAGACTCATAGGCTTCTCATTCCCGTCAAATTCTCAAAACTATGCTCTCAACTTCAGAAAAAGGAAGAGTGAAACCTGACTCCAGTTGACGCTCTGATGCAACAGGTAGAGGCTCTCTGGAAGTCGAAAGAAGGAGAAAACTGCCTACAATAGAGTATAAAACATGAGAACGCTTCGGCAAAGACAAACACTTCAATTCTAGGTCGTGGGGTTTGATAGTATACTGCGGAAGACGGCACCTTTGAAGGTGCAAAAAGACAGAGGAGACTTGGGTTGAGAAAAAATGAGCTGCACACGAGCTCCCCACGTCTGGCAACGTCCCACGACTCCAGCATACACTACCGTTACCGGAATCAAATTCCAATGCAGCCAGAAGTTGAAGAAAATCGATGGAACGATGACTATCTTGCAAGTGCTGCGACAGTGGTCTGTCTGCAATCATGGGAACGGTAAATTTTCGTCTTCCGAGGAAGATAGCATCTTCTTCAGTTCGGTGTTGAAATTTAGTGCGTTGGCCAATAGCGGACACTCCGGGCCGCCGCGGATGCGCGACACATCGCCTCAGGAAGTCGGAGCTCGCCACCCGCGCGCGCATTTTCGGGCCCCAGCTCGCCACCCGCCTCACCTCTCATTTCGAAGAGCTCGCCACCCGCTACCACTCTGTCACTCGCTCGCCACCCGCCATGGGGTATAGCGGGTCGCGAGCGCGAAGATGATGTGGTGTAGCGGGTCTGCGAGCTGTTTGCTGGCAGAATCGCCCGCTGAATTGCTATCGTCCTTCCCATTTATCACGTGTTTCCGCGGCAACATTTCTCGAATTTTTCGCCTACGTCTCACCATTCTCATAATTTTTCTGTTTCTGTTTGTTGTTTTATTTGTTTTTGCAATATCGTGCGGAGCTCAAACTCGATATCACTGATCATTTTCAACTCGATGGTAAGCGTCACAGCGGCTGCGAGGGCTTTAGTTAAATAGTTTATTCACCTCGCGTACACAAATCGGTCTATCCTTATGTTTCCGGGAGTGAAAATTTATTTCCGTTCATCGCCTGCATCTGCGCGCGTCTCCTTCTCCAATAACACTCTTTCACTGTCTCTGCCATCGCCCGCACAAGCGCACGAGGGAACAGGAGTAAGATTTGGCTTGGAACCAGAGGATAAGTTTGCAACAAATAAGCATCAGCTAAGTTGTGTTCAGGCGAGTCGGTATTCTGACGGACAACTCGTCCATCGAGCTCACTTCATAGCCTACCTTAGGCAAACCGGATTCGCGATTCGCGTTTTTTTGACAGTTTAGTCTCTCGTTGGACGCATACAAACTTCTCGCGGTCCCAGAGAGGTTCAACCCGTCCCCCGGAATCCACGAGCAGCCTCCACGCACTGGACGCGAGTTACACTCCACGCAGCCGCCGTGAAGGTTACCGGCGGCTACTATATTATTAGCCGTTGAACCTGCCTATACCCACCTCATAGTGGGTGTGCCACTGTTACCCCCGGAGAAGTAGCGGCTTTGGATGCAAAAATCTCACCGCTCTTCCATTTTATGACCATATCACTACAAATAGATTATCGTGAACTAAAAAACGAGAAAAGCGAGTGAGATTCGGGGAAAGCCCACGTTGTGGAGTACGAAATGGAGGGGGTGGATGCAGTGGGTCAGGCCTCCGCTGTGACGAAAGGAAGAGCATGACGAAGGGTTCAAAAATTAGGTGTTTCCGAAGAAGCTAACTGATTATTCCGAAACAGTTTAATAACTGAACTCTCCAAATTAGGAAACGGCTCTTGATAATTGAACTCCCGAAATGACTTAGAATATTTGAAATAAGAAATCAGTGAGTATCCGGAGTGAACTCCATATACAAAGAAAATAGCCCCTTGGCTATGCTTTCTGTTCCGTTTTCCTCCTCCGCAGCTCGCCACAAAGATATTTTCAGTCAAAAATCCGTTTCATATCTGGCTGGATAATTTGAATACTTGATCGATAACAAGAGCACCCTGGTTTCCTGTTTAGATTTAGGAAAATGTGATCTCGTTAATGTGAGAAATATGGCTCTCATTTCTATTTGTTATAATTCAAATCAGAAGAAACACCTGAAGTTAAGATTCCTTTTATTAATTCAAAACTGACGGTAATGAATCATTCTGGAAAATCCTAGACTCTCTGGAGATTTTTTAAATATGTAGTGTTACTAAGAAAAATTACCGGTGCCATCGCAGCAGAGGAGGGGGGGTTCAGGCCCTAATGATATCGCACCTTGGCCACGCCTCCATTTTCTCATGTCCGTAAAAGAATTTTTGATTTTGGAGTGGCAGAAAAACCCTGGATTAGTGTTTAAAATTGCGGCGGCACGGAAAAATGAGCGTGTGGCCACAAGTGCTAAATCATAGCCCCCCCCGCAGCACGAAAATTCTGGAGCATAACCGAAGCGAAAAGCTCAAGCTATGGCATGAATTTCAAAGCGGAAGCCACATTTACCAGCTCGCCACCCGCTATCTTCCTTCCGTCGGCGCGACCAGCGCTTTCAGGCGAGCGCGCCGACGTGGTGTTGCAGAGCGCGCCGCCTATAATGTGGTGAGCGGGTGGCGAAGCGCCAGCATGCCAGTGCCCGCCACATCTTCGCTACCATTTCCGCTCGCGGCCGCGCGAGGTGCTGCGCGCCGCCGGACTTTTGATTAGCGGGTGGCGAGCTCCCAACTTCTCTGGAGCGGATTAATTCTCGAGCTCCGGCGCCCACTCTCATCGGCTGATCGAGTAAATTTTTTGAAATTTTTCTTCGATTTTCGCTTTTCTTCTCACGTCATTTTCAACAGGTTTTCGATCTCCAAATCCTACTTTTGGAAAGTTATACAACGTTACATGCTCAGTTTTGGATTCCAGGAATAGTAAAGTGAATCTTCGGGGTCCGGAATCGTGGACGGGAAAAATTCCGGGCACGGCCCATGACTAGGAAAAAGGTCTTCGAAGAAGTAAGCAACAACAGAGACACAGATCATGAAAGCATAGTTCGGAACAAAAAAAGATCTTAAAAAAACAGCATCAAATTTTTTTTGAGATTCGGGCCAGCTTCTAAACATTTGAAAAATTCTGAAAAGGTTTACATGATCACCGAAATCTACCAGAGAAGTCAAATTCAGTAACGTCGAACACTAAATGCAGGCTCTTTCCGAAGCAACACCACGAAATAGAGAAAAATCATCGAAAATTGGCGGCTCCTATTCGTTTGCTGAGGATTCCCGCTATTTCTGGAGACTAAAACTTCAACTAACGGTCCCACTATCACATAACGTAGAATTTAAAGACCCCAAACCGTTGAGAAAAAAAGTGAGAAATAAGAAAACCACGAAAAGGCGAAAAACCTCGCCGCATATGATTAGCTAACGAAGGGGGCGAGGCGCGGAAGCTCGTACGCAAACGATGCGTCGCGTGCTCGCAAGTGCTGAGTCCGCAATGACACACACTAAATTTAACCCCTGAAGTAGAGTATATGGGAACCATGCATAAATGCGAAAATTTTAAAGTCCTCGTCAAAGAACTGTTTGGAGTGTGATCTACGCGGCGTCCATAGCGGTAACCTTGTTTGATCAAGATGGCGTCAACTACCGTAAATGGTTTTGCCAACACTGCACTGAGTTCATTGATTAGACTAGGAAATTCTGAGACCACTCAAATATTCATTGCGTGCATGGCTTATAAAGACGGAATAATCCGCTGAAAAAAAACAAAGTGCCTGGACCTATATGTATGTAGCTGGTTCCTAAATAAAGGCAGACTCTTTCTTCACAGAAATGTCTTCTCTGAAATGGCGGCATGGTGAATGCCTTGAAGTGCAGGCAGCTGTAGATGAAGGGTAGATGTGAGCTGCTTCAAAAAACCTTTAAGACTTTCAAAAGGTCAAATAGAGTCTGAAGCCGAGTGCAATCGGGAAAACTTTATTTTCTATTATATGATATGTAGTAATTCCAAGACAATCTTGCGCTGATCCCGTAAAGGTTTTCTTGGAATTGTTCAAAACTCTCTTCCCTAGACGAACTCAGGTCCTTGCACCTGGGATCAACTTTGCATCAGATCAAAACCCTCTAAACCGATGCCTTGGAGTTTTAAAGTCAGAAAGCCCATTAGTAGCCGCAGCGCACAACATAATGTCTGTCCGAATGAGAATGGCGGCTCATGCGGCCGGCGTGCTTTGCAGACGGCCGTCGCGGTTCGCCTGCCAAACGTACCCCGCAGCCATCGACAAACGAACAGGCCGGCACGCTACGCTGGCAGCAAACACTGCGCCGATCAATCAGCCTCTGTAGCAGTGGGGGAGATGGCTGCCGTTCGAATCCGAACGACCAGTTCGAGAGCAGCACATGCGACGGCCGCTCGCCGGCACCCCAAAACGCCGCATGAGCCGCCATTCTTATTCGGACAAACTTCAGTTGCTTCAAAGACAATGCTTACGATAAATCCCGTTTTGAGTTTGGCAGTGTAAGACACTATGTTGGCATATGTTGGAGGTTATAGGGTCGAAAACAGCAAAAATGAGCCAGAAATAGATAGGTGAAACAGTCGCGAATTGAAGATTTCGTTATTGCCCAGTACGCCCTATGATTAGCCCGCCCTGCCACTCCATTACTGACGAGCTTGTGGCACCGCGAACGTTTTCGATGGCAAATTGCCAAGCTATCTTCCACCACGTTACATCCGGTTTGGATGGATTCGCGCACATTTCGGACATTACGAGCCCGCTTGCCAGGAGACTCAGCAGAAAAAAAACGCGTAAAGAAGACTGCGTAAAAATCTTCCTTCAAATTAGTCCAGCCATTTCCATCGGCCAGCGTGTTGGAAAAGTGTGTCCAACGTCCATGTGTTATAGCCATCAGTCCAAACAAGAACTGGAGGTGCGAAGATTTCGGTTATTATGGCCATGATCCAGACGGGTGTTCGAAGCCACTGACTGGCTATATCTATTCATTCACTTTCAGACCACTGTGGGTTCAAATAGTCCGCAAAGTGTTGATTGCGAAATCGTGCTGCGGCGCAAGGTTGCGAGTATCCCTCAGACAGGGATGTCAGGATCAGCTGAGCTGGTGGGATCACTCCCGGGCAACCGAGGCCGTAAGCGCCCAGGTGATCCCACATCCTTGTCTGAGGATAGTTCCTGGCAACCGCGCCGCAACAAGATTTCGCAATCAGGGTGCATACTTTGCCGGACTGAACGGCAACACGCGGAGGTGAACTTGTATCTAACCTGAATTTCGGTAGAGTCAAATTGTGACACGACCATGCATCATGGTCATAGATTTTCAGATTCTGCATTCTACGAAACACGTAAAAGGCAGAAACAAGTTTTTCAGGGGATTTCTTTGAATTACGGTTTTTTCTGTATTTGAGT
This sequence comes from Aplectana chamaeleonis, assembly GCA_029168955.1. Classification (NCBI taxonomy): domain Eukaryota; kingdom Metazoa; phylum Nematoda; class Chromadorea; order Rhabditida; family Cosmocercidae; genus Aplectana; species Aplectana chamaeleonis. The sequence continues at coordinate 288,197 of JAPDOI010000641.1, forward strand.
GTTCCACTGTGGAAGCTTTTCCCCTATTACCCCTACTTGGTAGACTAGCATGACATCAAAACATCGAAAACTGCAAAATACATGGTTTTCTATCGAGAACACCGCCTTTAAAGCAACAAAATATGAGTGATAAGAAAGTGTGCGGCTGGCAAATAGAGAATCGTCGCAAACCATTTAATTTGTTCGGTTGCAACTCCATCAACGCTTCAGGAAATGCAACATGCTGAATCTTGCTGATAGTTTTTTCAAATAGTCTTTGCGGACCTTATTATATAAAGGCAGTGCGAGAATATGAAGTAGAGTGATAATAAGGAAAGGGACTGAACCTTATCAAACTTAGTTTCTGCAAGTTTCCATCTTCTCTTAATTCTCTCGATGTGCAGGAACTCCTTTCTTGTTAAGCTACGAAAAACGCATTGCAAAACGCGAGCCTCCATGCAGTAGCTACAGATTTTGCAGAAAGCGTATGACTTTCTCAAAGTCAGAGTTTTTTTTAGAAGGCAGTTTTCTGGATAGCAACCCGGTCTTAAGAGTTTTTCTACTTATAGGAAATTGAATTTGCACTCTGTTCCACTGTGCAACAATAACGGGCGAAAGAATTCACACAAACAAAGCTTCATTTAGGAGCACGCCGGAAGCTTCGGCCCTCAAACTTCAGGTTGTTCGTATGCCCGCCCGCCCACTCCCTTTAGCAGCCAACAAGAAGGAAGTTTGCGGGTCGGGCAGTAGCTGCATTACAAGTTTGAGGAGCCGTAAAGGGCTACCTTGCACATTCTCGGTGCAACACAACGCATTAGTCCACCATGAACGAATGAAAAGATCAGAAACTGTATTGCTGACCACTCCTACTCATTCTGGTCGAAACCTCTCCGACATGTTGAAGTGAAGGATTCTACTGGAGTCTAGGTTCGTTCTAGGTGTCTGCCACATACAGTAAGGCACAATGATATTAGCCCACACTCCTCAAAAAAGTTGCCTCTTTTTAAAGGTCATCATCCAAATTGCTCTGTAGAATTTATCTGGGATTGGATTTACTTTACAGGCACAACAAGTGTACCTGGTGCACCTAGCGATAAAGTCAAAGTACTTTAAATTATCTCTATAACTTCCTTCTCGGAGTCATTTGCTATCTGGAACCCAATGACAGCGTAACTCTGGTGAAACCCCTTTGTGTGCCTGCGGACTACGAACAGAGAAAAAATCAACTTCCCTCAGGAAACTAGTAATTAACGCAAATGCTGCACATTTGCACCGAGGCTGGACTTATTCGAAGGAAAAATGCATAGAAGATTTGCTGAGGTCGGCTCATTGAAGAAGATTTTTTTCCGCAAAACTGCTAGCGTGCTGAACCAATTCTTGTAAAGAATGAAATCTTTTCTCAATGAAAATTGGCACTTTAATTTTTCCCAGAAGAGTTCAGGAGAGCTTGCAGAATTTTATGAATAGATTGGAACCGTAAAACACTTAACCCTACACAATCAAAAATGGACACTGTTTTGCCAATGATACGGCAACAGTAGATGAACAAGTAGAGGCCGCAAGGAATGCACCAGGAGTACTCCTCACGGCACATTCACAAGCATCTTGTAAGGTTATTCATCCGGAAAAATCATTACGGAACGCCACTTAATGGGAGTGGGTTTTATGTGAGAGCAGAGCTAAGGAGCTACATCCGCCAATCGCCATGTTAAGAAGGGTGGAAGTGGAAACTATGGGAACGAAAAACAAGGTAAAGAGATAGCGAATTCCGCAGTAAGCTCCTTTATGCAGTCAACCTTGATTGGAACCAATACCCCATTGATTACTAACTGAGACCAGCAGTAGCGTGTTGAGTCAGATTATCTTGAACAGACTTTTTCCGAATACACAATGATGATCTGGAAGCCGTTTCTAAGCAATGATTCATAGAAAAGCCAGGGATGAGAATCAAAAGATAATCTGCAGGAAATTTTTTTCCGGACATTTTTTGTTTAAAAACAGAAATCTCGTATGAGTGAATGCTCAGCTTTAAAACGGGGTCAGATGACCACCAGTTCTGAGAGTTATATTTAAAAAAGAAAACTGAAAATTGCCAGATTGTCTTAAACACAGCAGAGAAGGCTAACCAAATAGCGTCCAGCAAGCCGGGAAGAATCGCCATAAGCATTTGGAGTTGAATCTGAAGAGAAACTTCAAAAATACACTGGGGTTACAAAAAAAAAGATTTTAAATAGGTTTTTGCCGGGAAATCATTTGATGGAAATGATAAAGACAATATGAGTAGTAATCATGTGTATGGCGTCATCAGGTTATCTATATTTACTTTTACCGCTCAGCCCGGCCGAACAAGGGTTTTATTCCGAACTAGCTCGTAATGTACCAGCCTGCCGGCTGTCACTTCCCTGGCTGGCTGGGGGCTTGGCTCTTACACCCACAAATTTCCGTCTACATGTAAGAAATAATATTTTTGGTCTTCACATTTATACAGCTCAACACAGAATTTTTTCCTCACCTTTATATATCCTGCCGCCGATTCTTTACGAAACGGGTGCATCGCACCACAACAAGCGCTACCGCCACGATGCAGCGCGGCCTTACATGAAGCGCTACTCACTTCGCAGCCGCTTGCGCACGCTTTTCGTAAAGTGCTACTGACTTTTACAAAGCTGCACACATACCACAATGAACGGTTTTTATGACTCCATACTCAGTGCTATACGCTTCCTACAACGTGGGGCACGCTTCAAGTTAAGCGCTTCTTAGTTTCTACAAAGCTGGGCGATCTCCTCGTGAAGCGCTACTTACTTTTTACTACTCTGCGCACGCTCCAGATAAAGCGCTACACACTTCCTACAACGCGGCGCAGGCTTTACGTTGAGCGCTACTTATTTTCTACAACGCGGCACACGTTTTTTGTAAAGCGCTGCCCACTTTTTACAACGCGGCGCACGCCACACATCAGGCACTAATCACTTCTCATGACGCGGTGCACGCTCCAGACGAAGCGATACTCACTAATTATCACTCGGCGTACACTTTATATGAAACGCTTCCTACTTTTCGCCCCTCTAATCCTCGTCATCTGAAACTATGTCATCCAATCTGTATCGTGTGAATCAGAGAAATGGACTGGGTTGGAGTTAGAACTGGAAAGTAGTGATTGATAAAGGTCAAAATTCTCGAACAGCCGTACCTGTTGGAAGAATAGGGAAGGTTCTATTGTGATAAGTATATCGATCAGAATTAGTTCTAGAAAAAGAATGAAGCACTGTAAAGTTGAGGGCGCATCGTTCGCGCTGGGAACCACTCTCCGTTTTCAGGCGCTCAATATCATGAATGAGCCCGGTAAACCACACTGGTAATCTTCCATGAGTCAAAAACGAAGGGTTACAAGGTTGGAAGGGGTAAAGATGAAGATCCGCCACCAGTTCTCATCAGTTAACCACGACTTTTTCATAGAATGTTGATGCGGATCGTCGAACAACATGAAAACAGTTACGGCTTAAACTCACATGCACAAAATTTTTGAGAATGCCGGTGATGAAATCTACAAATGCAGAAAAACTTTAAAAAATGATTTTGGCGCAGTAAATTTGAATCCAATTTCGCAGTGTTCTGACTGACTTTGTTTACAATTGAAGGTTTTTCATAAGCCCTTTCTGACAATTTTCATTCACTAGAGAAGCTGCCAAGCTACACAAAAAACATTGGAAAATACGGTTTTCTGCACGTACGATGCTCTTTAATGCGTAAAACTATATTTCTACTAACTAGACATAGGGTTGAAGCAAAAACTGTGATATACAAACTTAGAATGAAATTTGCGAAGGTGTTCCAATGGTAGGCAACGGGATGGAAGTTAAGAAGTGAGCAGAATCTGTCTGAGCAAGGTTCTCCTAAAAGAAAACAGCTACCTACGTAATTAGTACGTGCAGGTGAGATGTGACGAGAAAGCGTAGGAGGAGGTGAGGCGAGGCCCATCTTCTCCCTCCGCATTCCAAGTGCAGCGCTTCTGCGAATATTTTTGCTGAATGACAGGAGGCGGCGTGCGGTTTGGCGTAGTCTCGATACGGGAACATTAACGAAGTTTAGCGGCGACAAACCCGATATGTCGACTATGAGCCGCAAAAGAAACTGCTACGGCGTGAATGGGAATGTGTGTGTGCTCCTTCCGTGAAAATTCATTACATCTCAGCGAACAAAGCGGTCAGCATGAGAAGCTTAGCACTCCGTCGAGTATTTTTGCACTTTCGTCCAGACAGGGATGGGAAGAGTGCATTTGGCGTGATTGCGTTAAAGGCGCAGTACACCCTCAGATATAAATTCTTGAGATTTTCCGTATGGTGTCTTGAAGACCCTCCTGTATAACGCGATGCCAAATGCGAAATCTCGATTCTTCCAAATGAGCGAGATATAAGCGACTACATAAGCCCGGCCCTTGCTCCCATACACCTGGGCTGACCCCTAACAGATTTTCGGACATATTCTGGCTCGATGGATAAGATGAATTCACAATAATTCGCGGTTCTTTGACACTGCTGAGCCGTCTCCTTATCTGGCTCGCTCTTGCTTTTAACGATTGCGAATGAAGAAATACAGGCCTGAGACAACTCGTCCACCATTTTTCACCTCAAAATCTAGAGCATCTTTGAAGAGGCATCCTCTGTTCAGGGGGTCTTGGACGTTCAGGATACCACAGTGATCAGCGTGTAATGACTCTCTTGATCGGCGCCAGATTCACGAGGCTTCTAATTTTTTTGGGTGTCCTATGCCTTTAAAGGCATCGACAAAGGTGTCGACCAAGTCAGGATAGGTATTTTGTTTTTCGAGTTCCAGAGCTCAAAATGAAGTGTAATAGCTCTGATAAAGTTTTACTGTCTAGAGAGTAGAATAGGGCTTAGACCCGGACTAATGCCTACGGTGGGATAGACGGCGAAGAAGGCAGGATCTGATTTCCTTGCCGGAAACGATGCTCTCCCGAGCAGCGAGATAGAAGATTGAGGGGATGATATCTGCGATTTTACGTTTTCGTGAGGACTAATTCTAGTTTTGAGACTCATATTCAGCTACAAATTGTTGTTGGACACATTTCCCGATCAGCAAGAAAACAGGAAAGTCTTTGACGGTTAACCTGGTAAGCAGGTGAAAAGCTCAATCTTATTTTCAATTGGGAGAACGCTATTAAATGCAGCGTTTCATGATGAATATCACATTCGAGTTCTCTACCCAAAATGGGGTTGATCGGCCGTGAGCTATCGAATAAGTGGAGAAACTGCGAAGAAGAAAGCGCTCAGAGTAGGCTAAAATAGCGGTTTCTAAGGGCTATCCAGAGTTGCGCCGCCGCGAGTACTCGCTGCGGCAGGGCTAATGATGGAAAGTGGGGGCGCCACGATCAGCGGGCTAGGCGGCGACGTCGCGCGAGAGCTTGGCGACGTGGGTACCTCTGCAAAGTGCTTTTCGCGGTTCTGCAGCGATCGCCGCCAGCAAGCGGCGTATCTCGCAGCGACGCTGGCTGCTGGCCATTTCTACGCTTCGAGGGGCCGGTGGACCATTTCTACGGCCGGCGAGGAACGCTCCCATCGATCCGTTCAATGATTTTTTTCATTGTTTAGTCATTCATGCGTTTTTTCTGTTTTCACTCTCACTTGAGGTATTGAAGTCGCACCCTTCCGTAAACGCTTGAGCACTTTTTTTTCATTCATTCGTGGTTTTTTATGAGATCTACCTTCAATTCACTCTAATTGGTTCATCAGCAGTTTTGTAAGGTAATACCGATTCTCACAAGAATTGCAAAGAAATCCTCATTAATGTAGCCACAAGATTTTATGTTTTCCGCTTCTGAGAGCAGTTCCTTTAAACTTTTTTTCTCGATATAAAATACAACAATGAAAACATGAAAGCAAGCGGGAAAGCGATGACGAGATTTCGAAATCGAAAAATTCAAACTTTGACGTGGGAATGAATGAGGTTGTACGTAAATTCGCATGAAGAAGAACGATGGAGGCAACGCTGCCACTCTGCGAGGCATCGAAGTGCGCCGAACAACGCGATCCTGTGTTTGGCCACGCCCCAATCATCTCTGCTCAGCGGCAGGTGCCGCCGGGCGGCAGGCTGAACCTGCATAGCCCTTAACGTTCAGGGCGTGGACCGGCTTACCGACCATGCTAGTCTTTGTGGCCGTTTTTAACGATTTTTGGTCCGTTTTCGCTGCCTTCTTCTACCCTTATCCCCTTCCAGCATCTGCCAGTGTAGTGTTTCACACTGGAAAAACCTCAAAAACAGATTTGTGGCTACGTAAACACTGCCTTTAAACGAAAGATTCTATAGTACACCTGAAGACTTTACTTCGCATATAAATACAAGCAAAATTGACAGGGAAAACGAAAGAAACAGAAAAGACAATGACGGCAGAAGAATTACTTTCATCAGCTTTTTCCTCTCCTTGCCGATTATTGGCGAACTTGGAACCAAGCTTGCAGCTGTTCAAGGTACAAGTATCCTCTGTTTTAGTACCGAATTCAAATCTGTTTTCTTTTGCGCCCTTGTGCGGAGCAAAGAGAAAGAGACAGCCGAGTAAGTGTAGGGAAGGATGAGACGCAGCATACACGACCAGACGCCCGTGGCAAACGGGAAATAAATTTCAATTCCAAATGGTGCCACACTGATACCTTGCGCGAATCGCACTGATAATTTTTGGTCCTTATTGCGCGTTAAGCGCAAACTGAGTACAAATACGTTACGTGCACAGAGTTTGCGCCGCCGCTCGACAAGGGACGCGAAAAATCCAGTGCGATCCAAGTGCCGAATATACAACTCCTCCTCCTCCTTCCCTGAAAAAGAGCGGAAAAAGTGGTCTCTTGCTCCTTTTTTTCACGTTTCTCTTATTGCTCTCCAGCACATTATTAGTTTCTAGAGTTCAACGACTTTCTCAGAATGACCTCCACCTGTGTAGATCTACACGGGGCAGAGAAGGTATTGGAATTTCGCAGGCTATCCTGGACCATACCTAAACTACATGGTATGTTTCTCACCAGGAAACCTATTCGACTACAAATTTCAGAGTATTGTGAGGATTCAGGTTATTCTATATAAAACTAATTCTATACCCAGCTCAAAATGTTGTTGCTTTCCTCTGACAGTCTTTCAAAGGGTTTGCATTCTAGTTTGACAGATGTAACTTCAAAAACACTCCCACATTACATATATCATTGCTCCACCGCATCCTATTCAGAAATGAAATGGGTTTCTGTTCAAGATTTCACGTTACCAACTTTGAAATACCCGCGCCACAGCAACTGCTGTCTGCAAGATACAAAATCCAATCGCAATGCGCCACGCAAAAGGGTTTTTGGCCGCATAGATAATATTCAAATCCCTGTAGGTGCTGTATAAACTTATCACTCCCCCGCAACTGCGTCTGACAAAGGAAAAGTGCAACAAGTAGATGCCTGGACATTGACGCAATAAAAAAATTATTGCAGCTGAAACCCACTTCTACCAAATCAATCGCATTTCCGTAACGCTGTGAAACTATGTGATTAATGGTGATGGAAAGAAGCCATTTTAGTGGTTGATATGATTTGAAATCTATAGCCTATGGATAGTACGTGGGAGAAAATTTAATATCGGACCTTCGTTAAAGAATAATCTGTAGGTAAAAAGCGGCGGTGGGCGAAACAGGAAAAACTTTACATATATGAATTTTTCTTGGCCCAATCGGTGAGCATGGTCGAAAATCCGAGGCTGAAAATTTCCCAGATGTTCGTTTATTATCCGCTGCCCTGCTGCACCTAGCGGCGGCAAAAAGAGACTCACAAACGCCTATGAAAAATCATATAAAACTTGAAAAAACGTATTTCAATGGTAAACTAATGGAAGCGATACCATATAGGGGGCTCCGGAACCCGAAATTGAATTCTGATGTGTATATTGCATAATTGCAGGTAAATCCACGCATGTCACCGACTGGCAGGTATTGCACGGCACCCGCTGTTTTGGATAGGTGGGCAATTTCATGGGGCGTGCAGAATGAGTGCGGGGCCGAACTTGCTTAAGAAGGCACAGGTCCAAGCTCAGGGACGAAATCTGAGATTTCCACATAATTGTAAAGTTCAACCCCACCCTATATAGCTCCTTGCCGAATGCGAGCCTCGTTTCCTCCGAATAAAGAGAGATATGAGGAAGCCACCCTGGGGCGCCCATCCCAGGAAGCCACTTTGGCACGCCCCTTTTACGATCTTTCGAGCTCAACACCAGCGGCAATATGAGCGATGGTTTCCAACCAGTAGCCCCGTTCTCTCCCATCATTACTGGTCTCTTTTCTTTATTCAGGTCGGTTCGCATACATGGGTTGCAAATGACGAAAGTTACAAGCCTCCGGACAATCTCGTCCACAATGCTTTCGTAGCACAATTTTTGAGGGCCCTAACTTCGTTCTCAGGGGTCTTGCACGATTCCAAAGACATCATTGGAATCAGTGTGAGACCGTTTTGAAGATAGGCGGGAAAACAGAAAAACGAATCCGAGGTTGGACTGTGTGCCTTTAAGTCTGTCCGAATAAGACTGTAGGCCCACTCGGTCTGTGGCGCGTGCACGTGTCGAGCCACCGTAGCAGATGCTTTTTCAGGAGGACTCTTCCCACGGCTACAACGAACAGCTGATTGGAATATCATGCACAATTCGTCTTACACCTCCTGATTCGGAAGTCTGAAAAATGCGCCTGCTGCGACGGCTACTTGACACGAATGTAGCTACCGCGCGGGCGGACAGTCTCATTTAGGACCGACTTTACCCCACTGCGGGCTTTTAAACGCCCAAACGTCCGAAATGGTTTGCGCTTCAAAATTCTTGAATAAGACTTTCTTCTCTGTTTCTTGCACTGAATCCTCTTCAAAAATAAGATGGTTCAATGCCTATACTTGGACGTTAGAATCTTCGGGATAGAGAGCATTTGAAAAATCGGCAACTTTTCCTTTGATGAAACGAACGGCGGACAACTGTTATATGTGGGCGGGGTGATCCGATGGCCGTTTTTCGTTCTACTTTCGCTCTCACTCTTCTCAGAGAATCCCAACGCTTACGTTTTTGCCAAAAAAAAGACAACTTTTTATATCGTGAACAGTGCCTTTGAAGTTTTGGACTATGCGGTTCTCAAACCATGCTCTAACGATTAGGCCACTAAATTTCATTTGCCAAACATCTCAGGGTTCCACCGGTGTCCATACGTACATGTACGAACGGCCTGATATAAATTCCAATCCTCAACCTTATCCCTGGAAATTCGATCCGATATGACAAATGGCAATACCAGACCAACTCAGTAGATCTTATCGTATCGCACGCGAAAATGCAGGATCCGAAAAATCCAAAAAGCGATCGGAATGAAAATCTTTAAATACACTGAATATTCTGATTCTCTAAACACCGAACAATTGGCTGAAACGGATTATTCGGTCGGATAAAAAATGGATAGTAATCTTGGATCTAAAAAACGCTAAAATGAGAAGTACACAAGACGCATATCAATTTATAGCATACAAATGCGGATCTGAGCGGAGAAGATAATGTAGAAAATCAAGTGAGGTACTTTCGGATGTTGTCCTTCTGAAAATCGATGCCACCAAATAATAAGCCCCAATCGCGCTTTCGCGTTCAGACAACTCAGTGAATAGCCGAGAAAGAGCCTTGTTCGAAGGAAACAATAAAGATTTTTTCAAGAAAAACTCTCCAGCAAAACTTGATCTTGGAGAGAACAATATCAAGATGTAAGATCTCTTTCTAATTTTTTCTAAAGTCAGTCACAGTTTCACGTTGACTCCATATATTTGCTCTATTCAGGGGTGGCGATAGAGACAGTTGTTTTGGTTATCCTCATGAGAAGGTAGATCTGGCTATCACAAAATGTGAAAATAAGTGGAAACTTGTAGAAGAAAACGCTCAGTATTGAGTTATTGCTTCGATGTCCTCCCGCCCGCAATCATCTACATTTCTATAAACGCCTGTTTTTTCAACTTTTAAGCTGGCTCTTCTAAGAGTGAATGTCTGAGGCTGCTTTTGGGGACTACTGACTCCTCTAACAGCAAAATAAAAGGCGTACAAGCAAGCATTATTGAAATTCTCTCGTTGATTAGGAGGCCGACCGACACCGGTAATGTAGCCCTTACACCTTGTTTTTCAGCGCTTTTCCGGCGAATTTACCGTCTTTTTTTCACTTGGCCCACTTTTTACTTTTGTGATGACCAAATCTACATTCTCATGGAGAGAGCTCAAAACTCAGTCGATTTTCTATTCGCGAACCCTGTTTTCAAACAAAGGTGACGGCGCCAGGTAAAGGTGGATATCTGAGCTTGTGAGAATAACCAACTTTCAGTGCTTTAGCAAGAAGATAACCATGGAAACAGTTTCTATGTGGGGATTCAACGACACATGCAACGGAATGTGACACTGCTGTGAACCAATTTAATGAGGGTAAATGGTCCCTGCAGCGAGAAAATGAAGACATCTTAATGAGAGGCTGCACTGAAGGATAGTCACGCTCCAACTGCTTTTGATCATTTCAGTGGATGAAATCAGCCAAAAAAACATCTCTTTTTTCCGGTAAACGTAAAACGCACTTTCTATGAAAAGGCGAGTGAGTTGGTCTAACAGAAGTCATTGTAGTGCGCCATCGCAAGAGTGCTTTCGTTGTGCACGTTCGCCGAACAAAAAGAGATGTTCTAGAAACGTCTATGGGAGAGCTGTTGGTGTGCTAAAAGTGACATCCCAATGCCTAATTGCAGGTGCACTTCATGAAACTGGAAATTTTTTGTTACATTAAGCTTAACAATGTATGGTCACCACTAAAGTCACCACTAAAGCCACCGCGCGATGCACCACGGCCAACAAAATCAGTGCGTATAGAAACTGGGATTTTCGTTCAGAATGAACCCGTATGAAAAATTTCTGAAGCTTTCCGTGTAATCGCCACCTCCAATACTATGATAAGTTCTTTTCTTAAGAACAGAGTCTCCTGGGACAATAAAAATATCGTGTATCGTTTTTAAAATAAACGACAAAAAATCAGATTTACGGCGTGGGTGAGCAGTGTGGACTCGCGGTCCCTTAGATGTGTGAAAGCTTGAGGGTTAGCTCACATTTCGGCTTTGTCCAAAATTTGGGTTGTGATGTAATACAACCGCTGTCTCGTACATAAAGGAGCTGTGTCTACACAGCTATGGTAGATCCTGGTCGATTGTGGACTTAAGATTTTGTTACATTGCATACATCGCACTGCAGTGAAAAAGATGTCTTCCTTTATCTTCCATCAAAATCAGTGCCTTCTCCTTCTGTGAAGTCGGTTGAGCCAGATGGAATATATGGCATTAATTCAAAGTTGTTGAGCTACATAGTAGCAGTTGTACCCTTCAAACGAGAAGTTCTTCATCTCCGACTACCGATATTCTCTGATTGCGAGGTTCACTTTACATAGGAATCCAAAAACCCGCTAGCCATGTTGCGCAGTTGCGGATATGAAACTTACTCAAGAGGACTGTCTCACGTCAGTGGCTCTGGTGGAGATCCCTCCTAACATTTGCAGATGTCAATGGGTGAGAGAAATTGCCTATGCGCCTATACGACCGCGCCTGTGATACCCCCTTGTTGTCAGGGAAGGAGACTGTGCAGTTCAGGGTGGTGATCATCCTACCTCATCACAAGCCAGAGCTGAGGTGAGGAGAATTACATGGAAGGAAACAGCTGGCTCAGTGTGCGCATCAAAGCGCCTATGTGGCAAAGAAAAGTTGCGTAGCTAAAGTCTGTCCGACTAAAACTGTCCGCCCACGCGGTCGGTGGCGAACGTGTTGATCTGCACTCGCAAATGTATTTTGTGGACCCACGCGAATCGGTTGAGGCGGAGTATCAGACGAACAGTGAAAAAATATCCCAGCAAGCAGGGTATCTATAGTTGCGGCTAAGCTCGTCCGCCAAAATGCCTTCGTGACGGCCGTTCGGAAACGCTCGCCGACCCAGCGCGGGTTAAGACAGCCTCCTTCGGACAGACTTTACGCTGCACTAGGGTGCCGGAGGATTAATTGACCACCTAAGGGGAAGATTCTGAGGTGCGTGTGTGTGGAGATACTGGGGCAAGAAGGCCATTACAAGTGCGCAGAAATCTCTTGAGGCGCTCTGAATTAGTGCGAGGAACACTGAGGTCAACCAGACGGACGAAGGTATAAATACCACACGGAAACTCTAACCTTAACTTAGACTTGCCTTCTGGCTAGGGCTCAGAAACTCCTGCTCCATATTCTACTGATCCGCGATCCCTGAGGACCTGACTAGGTATGATACTTGGCCTACTTTTCTCTTGTTAACCTAAGCTCAGGAAAATTTAAAAGTCGAGTTTCTGTAGAGAGTTAACCGCGACAGCGTTTGACGATGTCTATTTTTCATTAACCTATTCGGCCCTTTTAGGCTCTAAGGAAACGTCGGCTGAGTAAAGCCTCCCGTACCTACCTCGTGCAAGCTACAGTCAACGTTTTCCCAGTATGTATTGGTGCATAGTTCAGAACAAACCTAATGGAATGCCCTACTGCTGTGCTCAATCTCTCTCCAGCACCGTTGTGATAGTAACAGTAGAAACAGAGGAACGAAATCGAGCAAAACTGTTTCCTCCTTCCCCCCAGATGTCATCCCTTGCTCGTTAGCCAAAGAACAGCACGGTGACGGTGACGTGAAAATATGGTTCCAGAAATAGGCATCTCCCAAGAGGGGAGAACAAACAACAAGGACGTTTCAAACTGCAAGATACTTCAAAGCGACGGTGTTCTTGAATGCTGCCCTAAAGCAACCACAATGACGTGACGAAGCCCACTGAAACGTTACCAATTAGAGCAGCGTCGCAGTTGACTTTGCCATAACGGCACATAAAGTTCAATCAACGGCCTTCACATGGGCTTGAGTCTCTGCTGAAAGAGACGGCTGGAAGGATCGTAGCCAAAAGCATTCTCAAGTAGTGGCTCCATGCACACACGGGACTGCGTTCAGAAATTCAAGAGCCATCAATGCAAGTCTTTTTATATACATTTTATCTGTTATCATGGCGGTAAAGAATCTCAGACTTCAAAAAATTGAAGAAAGTGGAACTCGCCCTCCAAAAACTTCTAGTCGATAGAGGCTTTTCAAAGAAAGAACAATAGCAGAGAGGGAGATAAAGAGGAACCTCAGAAGCCTTACCAGGTCCAAACAGACTTCTGTAGTTGGTGTAAGGAGTGCAGCACGCACAATGTCACAGGACATTGTGATGTCTGGTGTCTTCGTCTAGCAAGGACTTTGTTTTGGATATTCACTGTGAACAATGCATGCGAAGAACTATTTCATAAATAAAAAAGTGCACGGTGGCGGAAGCTCAGGAAGCGTTTGTTTCATTGGAGGAGTGATGAGGAATCTGTGTGTTGCGGAGATGTGAACAGCAGGGGCAGGCGGAGCTTGGCGACGATGACAAAGACAGTTTTTCTCAGCCTCGTTCGGGCTTCACTGGCTGGGATATTGGAACGCAGCTAAGGACGTCAAACTCTGGGGAGTAAACCTGTGGAAGTCCGAGTACTCAGATTACCTGCGATGGTTTTTTTATCACATGGGTCTTCAAACTGAAGATGTATCTTACGGAAACCCAACGCCTAAAAGCACACGCCAGAATCCAAAATCATGGACTTACCAGGCTCCTGAACTTATCATGTGGTCCGTTTTTCAATAACTGGCCTGACGAAGGGGAGTAAGACAGATACACGATGTATGACAGAAGGTGTCTGACAACAGCGGCATTACGGATGCCAGATTTACCAATGCAAATGTTTATGTTTGTCCTAGAGGAAAGACGCTTCAACCAGAAGATCTGCAGCAACGATTTTTCTGTTTTCCATGTTTTCTGTGTTTTGTTTTTAAGTGCAAACGCATCTGCGAAAAACGACTAGTGTTGTTACTATCTTTTGGGCCTCAATATGGTGAAACATGCAGTATCCATCCCGAGCTGCAAGTTCTACACTACCCGCTCATTGGAGTTGGTCAGAAAGCGAGCGAGGTCGGGTTTTTCGCGTCTTTTTCATCTATGTCGCTTCAAAGTCAACTTTGAGCGAAATCAGAGGAGATATTTACGATCCAGGCGTAGAGGGCTATCAATGGTATAGCGATTGTCCGGGGTTTCGTTGAGAATGGAAGTTCACCGCAGCAGGGATGTGCGGGAAACGATTTCAATAAATCGGCAAATTAGTAATCGACAAAACCGCCCAAAACGGCCGGCAAGCGACGCAATCGACAAACGGCAAAAATAAAAGAACATCGTACCTGAAAAGGATACGAATATTCGAAAGTTACTGTAAGAAAAAGTGTTATTTCATCATGTTCGTATCCCAATCGCAAGATAAGAAATGTTTTTTTTCAATAACACCACGAAGCTAGATTTCTCCAGTACAATGCCTGATTCATGAAAAAAACAGCGCGGAATAAAGTAATCAATGAAAATCGGTGATAAGATATTTTGGTGTTGGAATAGTATTTTTCAAGGATGTCTGGTGTCAGCCTTTATGGGATGGCCGGACGATAACTTAGCTATAATAGGATCGCCACTAAAGATTGGCGAGCATTGGATAACTTTAGCTTTTCCTGAATGAAGCACTTTTCAAAAAATTTTGAAACCCCAGGACCAAGATTTGATGTTGAAGGCATGCCATATTAGACCTATCCCGCTCTTTTGATAGAGGTCAACAGCATCATGGATATCTGATTTTCACCGACGAACCCTCAGTGTTTTCAACTGGAACCACTTTGTGTCCTCTTCCAAAAAATGTTCAGGATGTTAACCCTTCTCCCGAAAGAACCCTATGTTGGTTGCCCGAGGAGGAAAATTTAAAGTTGAGTTTCCTGTGACAAGAGGGACCGTCTCGAGAATTGCTGACACTATGATATCGCGATAAAATGTTTGTTGTCAACCTTTCTTTATACTAGAATCCTCTCTGGATTGAGGAGTAGTAGATCCTTTATGTAGAATCGCTTGAAATAAATTTTCTATCTGGAATTTACAGCCTCAAGTTTGCATGCTTTTTTGAGAAGGTGGGCGAGCATACCCCACATGATCGGCATCGCTTCAGGATTTGCAGTGTCGAGGTCATTAGCTGGCTCAAAATATAAAGGCTGAATCAATGACTGAAGAGCTGTTGGTCTGGTCTGTTAGTGATATATTCTCAATCTCTCGAGGTAGCCAGAATACACTATAGCGCTTCCCTTTTCCCCGAGAACTGTTTTATTCTTTAATTTGAAAGCTTCATTTCTGGCCTGTGCACGTTGATAATGTTTTACTGTAGACGGCCTGGAACTCGCACGGTTGGCTCCTAGTAACTCAAATTCTAGCGCGTTTTTCGGCTCGAAACGTTCACAGTTTAGAGCTGTTCCCGAACAAAACCGCTTTTATGGTTTGAGCAGCTTTTTCCATCGCGACCACTGCCTTCAAACCAACAAACGAAGTTTTCAAAAAGTGCGGCTTGTTTCCTCTCTCTTTTGTGTCGATGGCAGCAAGACTTTCCGGAGCTTATCATGTGCTTGAGTTCTTGCTTTTATCACTAATGTAATCTGCCGCCATGGCTGACCACTGTGCGCTGCACGCCGTCGGCCGAACTCATAGGAGCGAAGAAAGGCTTCAGAAATATAAAATCCTTCGAGTGGGCGTGACGGTACCCGTAGTGGGAGCTGGATACAATGACAGCCGAACAATGCAAACTGTTTTCAGAAGGTTTTACTCAAAGGACACAAAATTTCCTGGCCCCATTTAAAAGACAGAGTTCAATCATCATTTTGTTTTACAGCGCGAAGCTAGCTTACTATGCGCTTTGCGTGCATATCGCGGCGCTTATTAACTGTTAGTCGCATTGTGCCGAATTTTCGCCGAGAAGTGAGGAAAAAGCGGCAAAACGAGCAATCGACAAAAATCGTCAAAACGGCGATCGAGCAGCGGCGGCAAGCAGCAATTGCAGCACATCCCTGTTCACGATCAACCATCTCTCTATGTACAGTGGAGCACGGGGAAACGCAGGAAGAATGCGGTAGCGCCCCCATCCCCACGGTACCGCAATGAAAACCTGGTGGTAGTAAACCAGCCGAGAACTATGATGTTACTTCAGAATGCTTCAACATCGATGTTAATTATGAGATTGATAGTCCGGAACCAAAAAAAAACGGTGCTTTTAATGTTTGGAGCCAAAATAAGCTTCTGTGAAAATCCTGGAACTAAACTGATGACACTACCCGTTAGCAATGATGTTATCCACTAGAAAACCCTCGTCCGCGAACATTGACGTTTGCCAAATATTGAGTGTTCTCCAAAGGCCAGCGACGAGACACTGCGCCTGTCGAAAGTTGTGGACGATGACTGGTGGGTTAGAGCTAAGAGATCCTCTCGAGGACTTTTCTCTGTAACCCTCAACTCCCGGTTTCACAAATCCATTATCGCCGAAGCCGTAAATGGGCCAAGAAGCAGTCCAAGCACATTAGATTCCCACACGACTAGAGCGCACCTTTTAGTGATGTGCAGTGATAGCGCGATCAATATTGAGTATTGCCTTCAGATGATTAATCAAGCAGTGGCAATCCAGCTGACTGCTCTCGTTTGATGGCTCTGTTTTTGTCCATATCTTTATGTTCACGATTTTTCTTCTTAATCTTTTAGCTCAAATGATTATTTCATGAAATTAGGTGACACTGGTTAAGAAAGCTCTAAGAAGAATAAGCGGGATTCAATTAAAATCCACTGAAAGAGTAAACTTGAAAGCTCCATTTTCCGGATTTCAGAGAACAGCAGATTTTTCGTCTATTGTTATGTGTTTAGTATTCATTTCTTTCGTGACTATAATTTTTGTAAATTTTTTTCAAATAAATTTCGAAATACTTGAATATTCAATACACGTTGAATGGAGGAAATCAAATAATTTTTTTCAAAACTCGAAGTATTCATTCAGCATTGTGTGTTATTCATTTCCAAACATCCATTCCTAAGAGTCGTAGAAGGATTTTTATTACTAAAATAACTGCAGGGCATCACAATCCAACGTCAAGGGCAGAGAAAAAGCTGTGCAACGGTTGCGATCAAGCGTTCAGAAACAATCCGAGCACCACGGGATACTTGTAAGATGTTTAGAATAATTCTAATCGAGGTGGAAGAAATGATCTCGAGTTTATTCATCCATTTAATTCTGTTTCAAGTGGTCTCACCCGAAATTGTTAAATCATTCGTGATATGAAAAAATCATTGAAAATCATTAGTGCATGAATTTGCCGGAAGAGCTGCGCAATTATTCACTCGATCGAGGTGGTCTAAAAATACTATACTCGTATACTAACTCATTCATTACAAACTTTTACGCAATCAAATGCCTAATGTTAGGGTCTGGCCACGTTGCTCGCACTCGAATATTAGACGATCGCCTTTTCGACCTGTCAAGTAAGGAGTACTGAATCTCCCTGAATGAATAGAGAAAACTAGATATCTTGTCTCGCTGCTCGATTCAAGATAGATATTCCGGAAATTTCGTATCCAATGCCCTTGTGAAATTTCAGATAATTTCCAAATAGTTCGCAATGCTGGTAGAAGTACCCTGCTATCATATGTATGTTCAGATGCCATAGGTTGGCGAGAATTTTCCGCAAATTAAGTGCTACGACTATGAATGAGGACAGGTATTTGGAAAACCGATTGGTTGGAAGCGCCGAATGAACCGAATATTGGAGAAACACTTGATATGATTTCTTCAATGAATCGAATATTAGAATCACTTGAATATTATTCAAACAATTACTCGATTCTGTCCCAAGACTGGTACCTACTCTCCCTGTCTTGAGGCCGTGACCATACTTTCCGCGATCGAAGTCGGCTACTGTGCATATCATGCATATTAGATTTTCAGTTGATTCTGATGGTAAACATTGAGTCGCGTCGCTCGTCGGGGTAAGTTTGATCCCGGCCTCATGTGGTGGATGTGAAAACCGGGAAGTAAACATTGAGTCGCGTCGCTCGTCGGGGTAAGTTTGATCCCGGCCTCATGTGGTGGATGCGAAAACCGGGAAGAGAAAAAAGTTGCAGTATTTTTATTTGTGTATATGAGGAAATTATCATTCATACTTGAAAAAAAGTAGGATAGCATGGCAAAAGTTAGTAGCAAACTGCAGAAAAACAGACAAAGTCGAAATAAACCCGGAAAAATCCAAAGGTAATTAATTTTTCATGAAAAAATCTAAATTTTGAATCCTGTCTCCCAGCAGACCTGGTACAGCTATTTACCACGACATGAGTTATGGTTTCAGTTCTACTTGAATTCGCAACTCTAGCTAGTGTAGAATGAAAAGAAAAATCCGGAACACATATCCACGGAAGGTACTAAACAAGGGAGCAGTCAGAGGAAAGTAATCTACATACTTCACGAATCAATCAGCAGAAACATACGACTGCATTCATCCCTCAGGAGGAAGTATGCTTTTCAGAGATGGTTGAAACGTTTAGTGAACACCCAGGGAAAAAGCAATTTACGCTATCGTTGAAAACTGTGATTTTTGCTGTTATCATCAGGGATCATAGCTGATGTCCATATTGGAGAATCTGTTAATCGATAATTGGTAAGACACAAGTTTTCCATAATGCTTCCTCAGAAAGCCTCTCGAAGGCCTGTCACTTGTGGTTGCGTGGCACCAGCTGTGTCGCGCTGTTGCCTCCAGCGAATTGATGGACCCACACCCCCGTACACCCAGTTTTGCACTGGCATGTGCAACGATTTGGGATGCCAACCACTTCTTGTAGCCTTTGTCCTTTGCCGACATATGGCGCAGGAGCGATGAGTCGCTGGTAGTGAATAGGGGTTCATGAGTTCATCTCCGCCGACAGCTAGTTTTGCAAACAAATATTACGAGACAGATGCTAGAGTAGATTGAAGGTTACATCAGTAATATCGACATCAATTCCTCCCGATTATTGCGACATAATCACCCGGTATCAAACTCCCAGGTTCTGGCTGGTTTACTACCACCTGGCTGATTGCCAGAAACTTCTATAGCTCTCAACGTATTCACCACAGAGATTAAACCATTGGTTAGCCCTGAACGCCAGACCCAGGGCTACGGGCAAACGTCCCGGAAGCTTGGCGAATTTGAATATGCACCCCCTTAGCCTGGCAATTTTTAGGCACTTCCCTTATGGGAAATCGAAAGTAGCTGCTTTCCGAATAAGTTGAACAGCCACAAGTGATCTTGATCTCCTGATTTTTGATGAACAAGAATATAAAAAGCACTGAATAGAGAATATTCCGAAATAGGCAACGAAAAAGAGTAGAAGCGTAATTTCTGGAACTTTCAAAACAACCCCATGAGGAAAATTTGTTAGTAAGATTTGCAGGGTTATGACAAAACATAAAACATTTTTCAATTTAAAGTAATTGAACAATTACCAACAACAAAGAACTACTACTATTGCGATAATGTAATAAGCCTTGTCGAATGATGTTTTATAAACCTATAAAGGATTGGTTAATCTGTGTTTGATTTTTCTGATGTGGGAAATCAGAATTTGTATGGTGTTGTGGAACAATGTTAAGGATTCATGTGATTTGTAAGGAGTAAAAAACCCGAGTTTTACCCTTCCTAGAATGGGCCGCAATCCTTGTGTAATCGGCTTGCCGTGCATGCAGTGTTGTAAGCCAGGCTGCAGCCACAGCGCACACGAGAATGGACGCGCACGCAATATTAATGTGTAAAATGTATTTTATTACAGAACGGGGAGGAGAAAAGGATTGAAACTGGAAGGAAATGCAAGATGGTGAAGGAATCTATTCTGGATGTAACGATTTTAGAAATTTAATGTAAATAATTGTAACTTAGGAGCAGGTGTAAATATTTAGTTGTGACAAGAGTTCATTCAAACGAACCTAGTTTATCAAAACTAGCTCTTAAACTGAGAGCAAAGGATATTAGCAGAAAGAGGAGAATCTGGAAAACATTTTAGCTTCATTGCCAGATTCTCCTCTTTGCTTTCAATGCTCTTACTTTTATGTTCAATGCTGTTTTCATTCAACTAGGTTCATTTGAGATGAACCTTGTCGAATCCAAAAACTCACCCCGCTCCAACTTAGTTTATTTACATTAGATTTCTATAATGGCTATATTGAAAGTATCGTACTCCTGCCTTCTTCCATTTACTCCAGTTTCAGCCCTTTTTCTCCTTCCCGTTCTGTAATAAATTACATTTTTTAAATTAATATTGTGTGCGTTGTCCACTCCAGTGTGCGCTTCATGTTGCTGCGGACAAGCACCAGATCGCACGGCAGAGCCGAATTTTTCAAGGGAATGCGGCACTCCAGACTGGCTACAACTCGGGTTTTTATACCTCCAAAGCCCTATTCAGTGCACTTATGCTCTTCAAGAGTACTGATAGCAGCTTTTTTTTACCATGATGAGAGACATGGTACTTCTCAAGGAGAAGGACTTGCGATCATTAACTTCTCTCACAAGACCTTGCGAAGTCCTCCACTTTCACAATCAGGACTTTCTTCATAAGTCACATTACTCATGAGCTAAAATTTGGCTGGCTTCAGATCGTGATACTAAATGTGCTTTACCTGCTAATTTGCAATCACACTTATACAACAGTTCATGGCTGATTCTTTTTTCGAACGTGAACGATAGCGCTTCTGAGCGCTCTCTTTGTATGTCTTTGCTCTGGAATCGGCTACTACCAGTGTAATAAATGAACGTTGCACCAGGAGAAACATGACATCACACCAATCACTTACTTGCTACCCTAGATAACGGAGTAGTGTTTATTTCTTTATCAAAAGCACCAAACAAATTATAGATAATACTTAATTCATAGAGTTGACAAAAAGAAACCTCGACAGCAACTATTAAATTTTTGCGAACGCAACCTGCATATCATCATAATTTGAATTCTGTGAGGTGTTTTTTTCGAAAAGCGGAGAAGAAGAGTTGACAAATCCAAAAGAAAAGCGTGTACTTATCTTTTTCCCTGAAATTCGGGCAGCACAGGCACTTTGTTTTTATCTGGGTGTTCAAGCCGAAAGCAACCCACCTTTGCACTCCGCATGACGTCCAATATGCACCCTTCTAAAGGTCAACCAGGACGCGTGCCCAGCCCTGACGCCAGGATGATGAAGATATCACACCAGTTTTTCTCAAAGCGGTTGGGCGAAGCGAGTTGAACAGAAAAGTCATAGCGAACCCGACCTCGCTCGCTTTCTTAATCTGGTCCTACGAGCGGTATTGTAAGAAGCTATAAGCGTTTTTGAAGCTCCATGAAAAGACAAAGGCACCACCCATCAAGCAACTTGTTGAGTGTTTTAGGAAATCTTTTTCCTCGGATTTTTGCTCAAAACATGTCATATCAGGGTTTAATTAGGAACGCTGAAAACGATTTTGGGGAAAATTCTCTAGGCCTACTGTAGGTTACTGTAGGTACAATAACAGTCACTGGGGGAGGCAAAATCTACCTTGGTATATCGAAAATTGGCAAAATGGACATTAAATTTATATTCAGCATCCCGAATGAACCCCGCATAAGAATTTCTAGGATCGTGATTCTGGAACTTTTACTGAAGTGCAGCACACCAACCGTAATCTGTGCACAATGTTGTCTAAAAACAATAAACGGGCTTTGATTTTCTGTGTTTAGCACTCCAAACAACCCCTAGAAAACAAGTTGAGTCATTTCTATCGCAGCGTTCCGGAAATTGTCGCGTTTTGCCCCCAAATTGGAGGCTTTGGAGGAATTTGGTCTCAAACTGTATTGGAAAATCGGCAGATTAATCCTCAAATCTTGAGATAAGCACACACAAATAACCCCCTGTAGTAAAGTTTAAAGCAATACCTATGAAATTTTTTTACGCTTTTGGAACTCAAAATTGCTAGAATCAGTGATCAACAAACAATGCATATAAGTCCAAAACGCCATCACTCTGTACATGAAGTTCGAACAATGTGCTTTGTAGAAGCAGTCATTGTTCGAGGGGTGAGTGGCTATTTCTGGCGCTAAAACACGATTGAGGAGGTCTGTTTCAAGTTTTTTGTAAGATCATTGCTTGTTTTTGGAAGGTACAAAAACACAAAAACCATCGTTGCTGGCATGTGTAACTTGTTGGAACCTGCAGCTCAGGGCATGATACTGGGCAGTTTACTTATTGAGCCACAAGAGATACTAACAGTATCATCCTTTCCAGATACGTTTTATCACAAGAACACTTTCGCTTTGCTCTTAGAGAAAGTGTGATGGAGAACTCAACATGATTAGAGTTCATGGCTTAGCTATGGACCTACTTGCACAAAAGTGCATTGAGGAAGCAGAAGTTAAACACCTGGAATGGATCTTTCTTATGCATAAATGGACATATCTACATAGGCGATATGCTCACGTATACACATCACGAGGAAGTTTTTTTTCGTTTCTGTGTCAAGTGTGTAGTCTTCTTTGTCTTCGTCTGAGTTGATTGTATTCCCGCCATTTGTAACAGTATAAGCAATAATAACACGCGGACCAAGGGCAAAGGTAGATCTGGAACCTCGCGGTAGTCATAGCTAATGACTCATGGCTCTCCTGTGTTGAGCTCACAAGGATGGGTGGATTGTCTGAGCTTTCCGGCAGTCCCCACACGGTGGGTTTGGACATTGTTTCTCACAGACTAACTGATAAAAACCGACAATAGTAATGGTTCTGCAATATCAGTCTTAGCACAGCTTACCTGACACTCTTGGCGGTGTATTAGCCTCTATGTCCCTTATTTCTACAAAATTATTTGTTCGCTTTGAATTAGGATGTTAATCTGCTCTCTGGGAACGAAACCACATTCGGATCGAAAGTCATCATCCCGTCGTTCCCCTCCGTGCTACTAGTTCAGCCAAGCGGAGTCGCGTGGTTTACTGTTTGAATGACATAGGCCCATGCAGCGCCCTATCGCTCTTATACTTTCCACTTCATATAGCGCGTTGGCGCAAGGGTGGTGCGTATATGTTGGACAATTTTTATAGTTTCATCACAGTGCAGCGCGATTGGATGTTTTCTGTGAGCATCGATCGACAACGCGCCGCTCGTCAAGCTACATATGAATCTGGCCGTCTTTTGCGTTGCTCCGCGATCAAACTCACTCGAAACCCCCTTTTAACATACCTTTGAATTGGTTCGTCTCCAAATCTTCTCTGTTCCTTCGCGCGCGCTTGTGCGGAGTGGGGAAGAGGAGAGGCAGCGAGGAAGTGTAGAGAAAAGGAGACGCAGCACACGCGCGCGCAGACGACGTACGCAATGAACGCAAAATTTCATTTCCGAAACAGAGGATACGTGCATCAGAATTTGCAGCTAACGCACAACAAGAAATTCGAAGTGGCTGCGCGATCCGCGCCGACTCGGTGTATGAATTTGTCTGAAGAGATTAGAAAGTGGTCAGTGCAATTTTTGAATAATTCTTTTCGCTATGCGTAACTGGATTGGCGAAGTCTTCGAGAATTTTTAAAAGAGCACTGTATTTCTATTATCACCAGCTGACGGATCACTTGGACCATGCTGAGATATTGTTACAGTGAGTCTGAATACTTCGAAGCGAAACGCACTGCGCTGGCTGCTGGTAATATTCAAAAGAGCTCTTTAGGAAGCCCAGGACTTACGCGGAGCTTTATATGTTCGCGCAAGCGAGTTTTTGTGGAGGTAGTAACAGCTGCAAAGTTTCCTGACTTTCAGTATATAACATTTATCCTGTGGGAAACCATGAAAGTTTCCTCAGGAACAATTTCTCTGAGCGACCATAGAACTGCTTCTCCTTTAGTTGACTTCTAAGCAGGTGAGAAGTGTTTTTGAGGTTGAACGCTTTGGCGCAACACTGCTGTTAGCTTGTTAGGCGTGCACTTTTAAATGAGCAGGATGCCTTACTCAGAGTTTGAAAAACGGCATCGTTTGCAATGAAAGCCAAAAATTAGGAGATAATATAATGTGATAGCATGCAACGCTGCATGCTATGTCTTGCACCAAAATATCGCCCTCGATGTCACTCGCAGAGATGATCTCGGGATCTCGCACCTCACTTCCCTTTAATGGGGACTCCATCCCATGGAGCGCTGTTGGTCTATCTTGGTCGCACCTGGAAGGTGACCACGAGTCACTTTTTAAACAAATTCTGACCGCTGAGTCCCCAGGAAGGAAGCTCTGGTCGTTGCAGGCTTGTTGAGAACTGCGGTAAGGGTGACGCCCTTGCTGGGTCGACCGTGACATGAACTGGTATCCTTGTGGGGAGACACCGCCCTATCGAAGAGGGTGTAACCCCCGCCAATATCGAGGGTGCGATACCGCCATCGATAAGGCGCGGCAGATCCGGTCCATAATGAGGGTTGGGAGCTCCGCCTCATCGAGGGTGCGAGCCTCAACTGTCCCTGTGGAGGGGGCAGGTAACCCCCCCGACCGCCTCGAAATGACCATGAGGAGCATATACTCGCGTGCTGCTGCACGAAAGATGGGGTGCGGCAAAAGTTTTTCCTATATACGCCATGATTCTCTTTTTTAAATCGACCACGTGCTCCCAGGAGCAGCACGTGCTGCCGCTCAAGAGCTTTCTTCAGTTTGACGTCGGTATTCGATCAGAAAGCCTATCATGGCAGGAATTGGATCTCCTCTGTGTCTGAGACGTTTTGCAATCGACCAAGTTTGCCTCTGCTAACCATATACGAAAGCATGTCACCGTCGTCTCTAACATGCTTGATCTGAGCTTTAATCTGCAGTGCCCATTATCCTAACCTAGAGCGGTTGCTGGCTGAAGCGACAACACTCATTGTTTGGGTGACATATTCGCTCACTGAGAAATCGAAGTTTCTATGCGTTTCTGTTTGCGAATGAATTATGCGCGAGTCGACTGACCGTACGCACTCAAAAGTTTCCTCAAGGTTGAGTTGACATCCATGGAGCACAATGGGAGTTCATGCTAGTTTCACATCCGCTTTTCGTGTTTACTTATGTGCAATTTATCCCGATTTCCTCCTGACTCATAGTCAGGCAACTCCGGCTTTCATCATTTTTTCAAGCGATCATAGTCAATCGAAGCACCAATGTTTCCCTTGTGGGTCCATGAGCGCTAAACACGTTTTGGTCAGCGTCGGCCAGACCTCGTACATCATCGTCTAGAGATGCCCTGTATAGTTCATACTCTCGAGATAGAGTAACCGAAGCAAATAGAAATTTTCATGAATGCTATGGAGTTTTTTGTGGCACCTT
This sequence comes from Aplectana chamaeleonis, assembly GCA_029168955.1. Classification (NCBI taxonomy): domain Eukaryota; kingdom Metazoa; phylum Nematoda; class Chromadorea; order Rhabditida; family Cosmocercidae; genus Aplectana; species Aplectana chamaeleonis. The sequence goes on from JAPDOI010000641.1 coordinate 313,443, forward strand.
TTTCAAGCTTCTTCTCCGTCCCAGAAACTCGTCGAGCAGTGATGAAATACACGCGTGTGATTCGTCCACGTTAGAGCATTCACTTAATGCAGAGTGAACCACGTTTTCTAACCAAATCAGTTGCACTTCTCTCCAGCATCGAGTTGCTGCTGGAGTGGACGTTTGCTTTATTGTTGAATAAGTAGGCGTTCTCCCTTCTTGATCCGAAGAAGCGATGCAGCAAACTTGAGCAATTCTGTTCGGGCCCATTTCAGGCGCTAGATTGGGCGAGTTTTGGATTCTGGAACAGAATTTCTGGAACAGCTTTTCCTGAATTCTTGTCGACTGTTCATTGGTTTTTACAACAACGGCGATAGCCTTCGTTCCTTCTCAGCGTCGAGTCCGCTCTTCCCATTCCTCACCATTTATCATCTCCTCTCCTCTTTCCCAAGACCCCACGAAACCCTTCAACCTTGATTCAGCAAAAGTTTCATTGAGTTTCATTCTCATCCATTCAACAGACTACCTTATGCGTTCAGAGGGACAGCAAGCGTCAAAAACCCTGAAAGAAAGGTTCCAGCGAAGAAACCGTGTTGACTCCTTATTTTGTTAAGGTGCAGCAATGGAATGCAGCATCAAAGGGCGGCTATTTCGTCGTGACCAGAATAATGAAATTTATTATGGCCAAACATTCGTGATGTTCCAGGCCAACTTGTTTAACTTAATATTAGCCTGAGGAAAGATATTTGCGGCATATGTTCTTCAACAGGGAACTCCAGTAAGGAGTGGAAGCGGGGATGTGATATTTGAAAAAAAAAAACGTGATAACGGTTTTGATGTTTGGAGTAGCTACCAATGTGTGAAGTGCGCTCAAATTGTAGCACTCGAAACCGTGACAAAATGAGCACGGATCATTAAAGTGTGTCCGAATGAGACCGGCCGACCGTGAGGCCGTCATAAGATGCGTGGCAGAAGCAAAGCCCTCGTATGTGCTGCTCTCGGACGAGTGTTCAAACGACTGCCACAATTTCCTTTGGCTGCAGAGTTGATTTTTTCGCTTGCTGACACCGGCTGCCGGCCCCGCTCCAAGTGATGGCTGCGGATGAAGGCTCGCTGTCACTTCGCAGGTAAAACTCATGCGGCACACTCGACACCCGCTCGCGTGACGTACGACGAAAGCCGCATTTTCGGACAGTCTCATTCGGACACACTTTACGTCAAATGCTGTACCTAACAAAACAGGATTTCGGTCCGCAGTTCTGAGGACCGCCTGCGCTTATTGTTAGAGAGAAGCTGTGCCAGGGACCCTGTGATCGCTTTGATCCCATGCACAAGTATACAATACCGCCGCCTTTATCCAAGGGAAAAAATGGATGGAAATTGGCAAATGGGCAACTAATGCGTCGTTCAATGTGCCACAAATCTATCTAACTCCTATGAGAAGAAATTGGAATTTACTTATGAAAACGATTTTTAGGATGGAGTTAGTTACTCAAAATAGATAAATGTTTTCATAAGATACCGAGCCTGTTCGGTCAAAGCAACCGTACGCGATCCCTAGCATTGGCAAAATGGAAAAGTATTCCGCCCTAAAATAATATTACTCTCGAATTTTCCATTGAAGATTGTAACTTGATCGACTAGATCACGACATGCTCTACATTTGGACGTTTTCGAATTTGAAAACGGAGCACTTTGAAGCGAGTTGTGGTCGGAAGACGCTTTAGTTGTCCACTTTGCCCATTTCGCCCATTTTTTCTCTTGAATAGCGGCGGTATTGTAGATAGCATGCTAACGGCTGGTCGTATTAGAAATATCCCAGGGCGAGTGAAACTTTTGAGGGGAATCGTGAAGCTTCCCGCAACAGTAAATAAAAAAAGCTAAACTTTGAAAAGGGTATGAAAAGCTTTGAAAAGTCAATTTTATATGACCCTAGAATAACTGAAAGCACAAATTTGATCATTATAAATCAGAATTTCTGGTCACTGCAGTGATTTTCTGTTATATAATGTACTTATTGCTTAGATTCGATGTATGTGTTTCTCGTGCTGAAATACACTTTCAGAACATTACGTGTGATAATTCTATAGAAAATAAAGTTTTAAATAAATATTGTTCACCTCACAGCATTCTCCACATTTTGACTCTATCACATTCTCCTAGTCGCTAAGTCCATGAACACCAGGTTTTGCAAGTTGCCGCACATTGGCAAGCCGTGCTAGCAAATCGCCTGATTTGTTTACTTCAACCACTATAAATCAAGCCGCTTACTTCGAACAGTTTTGAACCTTTTAAGGTTATGAATCTGTAGGCAATGTGTGGTGAGTGAAAAAATTCATAAACTGCCTTCGACTGAATTTAGCCTACTCTCTATAAAACGTCGTAACTCACATTATTCGAGGCGAGCGAGCGCGCGCGACGCCCGGGCCTCCGTCCGCCCTTTCGCTCTCTCACTGTCTCTAACCTTCGCTCCGCAAAAGCGCGCGTAGGAACCATTTGAATTTCTGCCGTCTCACAGCCTGTAGAACAAAGGGGAGGGGTATTAAAGCACCGTAGTCGCAACAGCATGACGCCGTTCGGAAACTCCAGGGTGGCGCGCGAAAATGCATTCAATCTGATCCGACTCGTCTTCTAAGGCGCTATTTAAACTCTTCAACTCAGACGATACGCGACGCGCTCGAGGAGACTAGGAATACTACGGCGGCGATGTACTTCTGGCGGAGCGGATTAAAATGGGCCCTAACTTTTTGCTGGGAGTGCCAATCTGTGCATGCGTTCAATATCAAGGGAGCAGAAGATAGCACTCAAATTATATTTTATAGAATGGAAATGAAATTGAAGTTTGATTAATAATGAAAGCGATGACAAAGTTGGTTCTATCGCAGTATGATGGGGCCACTTGGTCACCGCGTCTGGCCACGCCCATTTTACCGCGCCGCAAAAACTCTCCTGATTTTAGGAGGGGGAGGAAGCCCCTGGATTGGTGCCAAAAGTACGCGGCGATACGGGAAAATCGACGTGGTGAAGTGCCATGGCCAAGTGCCCCCTCGCTGCGATAGCAGCACAAAGTTGTTACGGCCGTTGCCGCTATGGCAAAAGCAGGAGTCATCCGCTCGCCGCATGGGCGAGACGTCAGGTCATTCACACTCCAACGTCACACCCACGCGTGCCGCGATGGTGTTGGAGTAGTATGAATAGCGCCATATGTTCACCACCCCTCCTTACTTTTTTGTAGACCTAGCGAATCGTTGTTTAATATTTTACCATTGCGTCAATTCTAGTATTCAGCGCAATCCTAGTCATGTGAGCTTTCAAACACCTATGCCAGAGTTACACCCACTCCTTACTTTTAACCGCTTTCGGAAGATCTATGAATGCTTCAAACCTACCCCAGATTGGGTGCTGACGCCACTTGATCAACGCGCTTGGCCGCGCCCATTTTTCCGTGCCGCCTCGCAGTTTGAGCACGAACTCGGGGTTTTCCTCCCCTTCCGAATCCAGAAGAGACGCGGCAGGGCAGGAAAATGGGCTTTGGCGGCGCAGGCGGCCAAGTCTCCCCCTGAGGCGATAGGTCCCTACGCTGTAGCAAGCTTCCCCTGTCTCCCACTTCAGCACGCAGCCACGCTGAAAGATGAGAGCTCCCTTCCTGATATTTTTTCTTGAGGCGTTTTCATAGTGTTAGCAAATGAATATTTCTCTCGTTTTTCCTATCGGAGGAAATAATTCAATCTTATACGCATTCCCTGTTTAGTCCAAGAAACTTCTCTCCGAAACATAAAAATGGAAAATCCTATTCCCGAAAAAATTTCGAAACCTTCGAAACGTCTCTCAGAAACTTATAACAGAACTACCTCAAACAAGAATGAATGAACTCGTAGAATTCAAAAACATAGAGAATCACACCGTTTTTGTTCGCTACCAGAGAATCGGGGAAATTTTCGGGCAAGTCCTCAACTAGCCCGGATCATACTGTCTGCGACCAGCGACAGCGAGATTGCATATCAAGCATATCGATTCTGGTCGATATTGATGGCAAACATTGCGTCGCGTAGCGCGTCGCTGGAAGGATGATCCCAGCCTTGGGAGGTAGCGATCGTGTAATACGATAGCCTTTTGAAGTCTGATCATAATTTCCAGCAACGAGCGATGCGACGCAATGTTTACCATCTATGGGGTGGCAGTGTAAACCAGGCGAGAGCGGGACGTAGGATGAGCTTTAAGGTGCCACTCTATGGCACCTAAAGTTTTGACACAATTTCGTAGAACGTTAATAGTGCCAGAAGCCTCGAAAATCGAAAATTACACGAGAGCTCGACATTACGTCGACCTCCTAAGGAGGACATTTCAGCCATTTCCGGGTGGCCTTCTGTTCATGAGGGGGGTACAAGAGCGTCATCTCGGTCTCTGTGCGAGAGGACGGAGAAATAGTGTCGTAGAGGAGGAGAGACGGCGAGGTTGTTATCTCCGGAAAATCTACTCCTGAGTAGATTTGGTCGCCCTCAGAGACAGTGGCTGATGATTGGAGCAGTTCACGCGCCAGCTATGGACACCCGTTTTCCTCTTGGTCAATATCTCGTTCTTGGCATTATTTCCTTCATCAAATTCTTCTCCCCGTTGGAGCATTTGATCTCATTGCATTGATTGTTCTTTCTTGTTTAGGCCTTCATGAGTAAACTCTGCTCATTCGATATTTCCTACTTTTTTTGGCTGCTTTGTTCCCCAACTCACAATGACAATCTCTTTTTCAGCACTCGGTATTGTAAATATAGCGAACATCGCCACATACCAGGCGTTCCTTCAAGGTGGAAAAGGTTAGCCTTTATACTTTGCCTCCCATTCGCGTGTTTTCTTTATCGCGTCTTTTGGAGCTATTTATGCGGTACTTTCTGCTGGACTACAGCAGAACTGGAATATCGTGAACCGTATTAGTTGATACTATACTTTGGAAAACTGTTAAAAACCCCAATTCTTTCGGATAAATGCGGAAAATCCTTTTTAATTTCAAATTTTGAAAATATTCGAATATCAAAATTTTCGAATAAACTCGAAAATGGTATTTTTCGAATTTCGTAATTTTCAAATATATTCGAAAAACTGATTTTTCGAATTCCAAATTTTCGACTATATTCCAAAACCAATTTGAAAATATATTTTTCAAATAATCTTTCGAATTTTCGAAAAAACATATTTTTCGGATAAATTTTCGAATTCTCAAATGATGAATGTCACATCACGTGAATTTGGTGAATCGCGCCACAAAATTCGCGCCTGCCTGAAAGCTTCAGGAGCACAGGATTCAAAATGAATAGTGGTCGAAGAACTATCTGTACTTTCAACGCCAGCGTGATGCGCGGGCGGCGCTGAAGCATGAATACTTTCGCGCGCATCACGCTATTTGCGGAGACCGAATGCTCCGGCGGCGACGCTTATGGCGGAGCCGAATAAAGTGGGCTTCAACTTATCCAAACAAGCAAATTTTGTACACGCGTTCGCCTGGTATCAAATGGCAGCAAAGTGTAATACTGGAATAAATTATCGGGTGAAACAGAAATGAAAATTGATGATGGACTACCAATGATGAAAACAAAGAGTGGGCCGTCGCCGCCATGGCGGAACGGGCGCCACGTGCCGGCTTGACGTCAGGCACTCATACTCCAACGCCACGCTCGCGCGTCACGGGCTGACATTGAGGAGCATGAATAGGCACCCAAGAGGATAAAGATTCATATTTCAAACAGCATACTGGTCATGTGAGAGGAGCATATACAGGTTCGCGAAGCCACGACGATGAATGGGGATCAACAGCACCATGTCTTTGAAGAACACTTCTGTTAATGTTGAATGTTATCTTGACTAAAAGTAAATTGGTTTACCCTAAATTCCTCTGTCCTCAAAAAATTTTCTCTTCATTGTAGCTGTTGAATATAGTGAGGCTATCAGAGCAATAATTCTAACGAATTTTTTTGATACGCTGAGGTAGGCATCATTAAATAAGCAAGGCGCGCGGCGGCCAGCCTGAGGTAAGTAGTGGTTAAGGAACAGACAAATTTGATTTTGCGGGTGCGAGGATTTCTCGCAAAAGTGAGACTTCCCCAAGCAGTGTTGGCGGCAAACCTTGGCGGGTCTGTGCGTAATAAAGACCTAAGGTCCATGCATAGTCAGGCGACAATGCCGCGCCGCCACAGGACTGGGTAGAGGGCACCCCCACTGCCTCGCGCCTGTCATACATTACCCAAACATTTCGGCGTTATTTTGCCGCCCGACTATGCGTAACTCTACAGAGAATGTGCACTGGCACGCGGCCCCGCAGAGAAGCAGCTATTATCGATCGGACGAACTGTTCCGTGCTTACTCTTACCGGTGAAGTTTTGTGGAATAATCGTGTAATCGAAATGTTGAACGCCGGCAAAGGGCCTTCTACACACTGAGGGAGGAGCGGTTCTGGCCTTCTGCCGCTTTAATTCCACTCGACCACTCTGCTTGGATTAAGTAGCGTCACGTGTCAAACGGCATCAACCGGACAACTCTTCCTTTCTGTGTAGAGAGCCCTATCCCTTGAACGCCTTGGAGAAGGACTGCTTCTCAAAGGTTTTTATAAAGCGCAAACATTAGTGGCTATACATATGACGACTGGGCTACCTAATAAAAACTATCTAGTTGAAGAATAATAATAATAAATCCGATATTAATAAAAATGATTATTCTGACATGAGTAGTAATAGTAATAACAATATCGACACTAGCAAATAATAAGAATATCGACTATAATAATACTATTAATCATAACTAATAATGATAAAAATAATGTGCTCACTGATTTTTTGTTACTGTTATCAATATAATAATGTATTATTATCATAATTATTGCTATTATTATTACTATTACTATTATTATTATTATTATTATTATTATTATTATTATTATTATTATTATTATTATTATACATATTATTATTATTACTAATATTATTATTACTATTATTAATAATACTATTATTATTATTATTATTATTATTATTACTATATTATTAGTATTACTATTGTTTTTATTGTTATTATTATTATTCATTACTATAATTATTATTATTATTATTATTATTATTTATTGATGTTTATACATATATTATTACATACATATATTAGCAGCTAGTATTATTATTAGTATTATTATTGTATACATATATTATTGTTATTGTTGAGGATGATATTGGCTATTAAGTTAATATTATACATACATATACATATATACATACATATTAGTTAATATTATATTAAGGTTATTACATATTATATTAGCATATTATTAGACAGAATAGCTGACATATTATTGATATATATATTATACATGTATTATACAGGAGAGTAAGCTTCAATAGCTCCAGAAAGAATGGTAAATTGCAGGAAGCATAATGTTGCGCCTGAAAGTTGAACAATGTCACTGACTCATATGCGATCAAAACAATCCATTTAACGCTTCTTATCCCAAAGGAGCACCAATTCTCGACACCGCTACACATATTTTTAATTGTCTTCGATTCCTGGAAAGATTATAAAATGGCAATCAATTTGTGAACACTCGATGCATGATCTGCTGATCAATGGTAGATTTGTTCTGAAACCAGGCATTTAATAAATGATGCTCTCTTTCCATCAATGCAACTGGCCATGATCGTCATACTGATATACCAGCCAAGGATCCAAGAGATTTTATGTTCACTGTTGAAGGCTGAGTAAACCATGCCACATGTTATAACATAGAAAAAAAAACAGTTGCACCACAACTCCAAAAATTCAAAGTCCTCAGGATCCATGATGATACTACACAGGCAACAATGGGGTGTAGTCACTTGTAGCGTAGGGCATTGCCCTGCCCTGCAGCAGCTTAGAGTGGCGGATCGATCTCGCAGCTGTGTTTTGAATGGGGAGCGAAACTGTCACAGATCTTCATCTTTCATATTAGGTCACCCCCAAACCAGCAGGATCTAGCGCCACTTCGACATCTGTTAAGTGAGCATTTTCAAGAGAGATGAGCTACCACCCCATCGACCGAAAGTCGATATGTGCACACATCGCTCGTCCATAAAGGCGGTTCCGGCCTTGAGTAGAAAGTTGCCGCCAAAATAGAAAAAGTCTGGGTAAACATGAGTAAATAGAGGATTTGCTCTCATATTAATGATATTGCAAGGTAGAGAGAAAATAGGAGAATATGAACAAGGTGCTCACGATTGAAAGAAATCACAACGAAAGCGACCGGCTCCGAGGTGGACAAAGGAGACGTTGCATGCTGACCTTGAGCAACATAGTTCACAAACTGTGTTACAATTGGTATACTGCTTTACTAGGCTTCTTCAAATCTCTTGAAAGCACATTAAAGCTGTAGGTAGGTGTAATCCCCAAACGATACACACCTGCGCTAAGTTGGGTCAGGAATGGGAGCATCTAAAACTTGGTAAAGAACGTCCGATTTGCATGTAACTTTTTTGAACAGAGACTTTTTAAATTCTAGAAATACTAACACATTCAAATAGTTCAAATCATACCCACCAGTGTCACTAAATGCCTAAGTTACCTAAAATATTTGTTTTGGATGAATAGTTTTTGCAATCATTTATCAAAACAAATGTCGCGCGCGTACAAGTGCGGCTAAACTTTGAGCAGTATTTGTAATAATGAAAAAGCACATCTCATATATTCTTCACACTAGGTACAGGAGAGCAGAATCTCAAGGCTTATGTTGGTTGAATGAGCCAAAATCCTTCTTCAGCTTAAGAGTTCGGGGGTCTTCGCAATAAACTCCGACTTTTCAGGTATCCCTAAAGTGTGTTTGATGAAAAGTGGCCTGAAATCTTTCAACCAATAGAAACCTTGGGATCCCTTTCTAACCTGAACCTATTTTATGAAAGAAAGCATATAGATTGCTCGTCTATTACTTGTACAAATACTACTCCAAGTTTCGCTGCACATCACTGCACGCGACGTTTTTGGAAAATTGATGGCAAGAACTATTTAATCCAATCACAAAGCGATTTCAGGGAAGTTCAGCCTACAAGTCAGAGCACTAGGGTAGCAATTTGATCTGTGAATATACTATGGCGTTTTCAGAATTGTATTTGCATTGAAGGTCTTTAATCCAGATAAAATCAACTAGGTAAGCATGTGACATGTAAGAATCGTACACAGCTACATAGCGCTCAGCCTAAGAATGTGTATGAAGCTTCTAGTCTCCAATCTTGTGAGAGGAAAAGACATTGAGGGAATTAAGCTTTAAAAATTGGCTACTTAGAGACGAAAACACCTACGCATTGGAAATGATTTTTCTCTCGAACGTCTTATCCGTGGGAGTGGTCGATGACCGACGCATGTACTACAGCGGAGTTGTCAAAATCTTTCAGTGTGGCGATACACACAAGACATGACAGCTCTTCATCTACTTCCTGCTCCAGGCTTAAATCAATGAGACAACTGGTGTGTGTGAACGCAGAGGAAGAATAAAGAACCACTGGAAAAATTACATGGGCCGGAAGTACATATGTGAAGATACCTTCTGCCAATCACGCAAAAGTCATTGTCTTGAAAAGAGGATGCTGATTGGCTGCAGAATGAGATAATGTGGATAGACAGCTGATGTGACTGGATGAGAAATACCAGGTAAGTATTTTGGGGACTATTTATCCTCTGGTTCGGGGTTAAATTTAGCGTGTGCCCTTGCGTACTCGCGCTGCGAACACTCAACGCATCGGTTTAGTACGAGCTTCCTCGCCCGCCCCTCATCAGCTGATCATGTGGAATTTTCCATCATTTCTCTTGCTTTTTCTGTTTCTGCGACCTTTTTCCACGGTTTTTGATCTTTCATTGCTAGGTTTGTTGTATTGCGACCGCTTACCAAACGATTGACTTCAGAAAAAGCGGGAGTCGTCGGCAACGAACAGGAACGGCTAACTTTTGGTAATTTTACTTTTATTCCATGGTGTTACAAGTCTATCACTTTTGTGTTTCCTACTAACTGCTCACTTCTCTAGCAAGCTTTTCATTGATCGTGAACCTTGTCGAGATTTTCTATTGTGTAGACTAGCTTAATTCTCGAAGAAGCATGAAAGTGAGACTTTATTCTTTTTTTAAATTTAAGTTACTCTTGTGATGCATATTTTTGTCGTTATGCTTCCCCGTAAAACATTTTCCCCGAATAAGATGGGCAGGGTGAAGTGAAAAAAATTCAGGGCTGTCTAAACACACGTCTTGAAAGAAATCCAAATCTACAAAAAGATTCGAAGCAAAACGATTTTTTTTGACGCGGGCCAGCCTAAGCAATGCAAATTCGAAAAGGTGACGATCAACGAAGAGCTTGCCAGAGAAGTCAAAAGTCAGTAACAAACACTAAACACGGGTTTTAGTTGGGCAACACCAGAAAACTAATATAACGAACATTTCACACAGTGATTGACATGTGATGAAAAATTACGTGAGAAATAAGAAAATCATATGAAAATTGAGAAAAAAAACCCCACATGATCAGCGGATGAAGGGCAGGTGCAGAAGCTCGTACCAGGGTCAGGCAAACCGTTCCCCCGACCTCGACAAGGATACGTCCTTGATTCCAGGTGATCGGTATTCTTGAAAAATGTCGAAATTTTTTACGTCCCCCTAAAATGGAATTTTTTCAAAGTTTTCAAATGTGGAATTTTTCATTTTTTTCGCAATGTATATTTAGGTTTTACACCTCACACTTGAAAAATATATTCCCGAACTTTGTTGTTTTAAGACCCTAGAAATCTTGTTACCGTAAGACAACCACTTTCACCAAATAGTTGAATGATTTTTAGGATCCAAAAAAAAATAATTCGAAGGGATATGTTAAATAAGTGCGCTAGAGACATGAAAACGTGTCCCCTTCGGCATTCTGTCCAAATCCTGCTAGAAGCATTTTTGTTATAACTCTTTATTTTTAGAGAAGGGTATTTGGGTAGCTGTGTAGCAGTTTTAATGATAGAAGTCTTCGCGTTCCGGCGCTTGAAGCACAGCTGGTCGGAAAACGGCGAACAGTCAATTGGAATAATGAGGATGGGCGACTTAGGCTAGAGAAGTGGATAGTTTACAGCTTGATGAATTATGGTCTTTACACCTGACATATCTCAACGTCTCATGAATCTTTGGTCCATGGATTTCTTCCTCATATCAGGCAAGTACTATGGGAGGCGCCGGAGATGTGGAAACTCAGTTATACTCGCCGCATCCCTAGAGCGGGCTATTCTGGTGGAGAGGAGCGGCAAGGAGTATAGGGGACTTTAGCACTGTGTAGTGAGCCCGTTCTGATAACAGAGTTCAAAGGTGTCAGGAGTAGGCACATGTTGACGTCACGCCGATTTGTGTTTTAGATTACGCGAGTTGTCGTTGCTGTCTCCGCGCAAGTGTGATTATAACGCTGACGCCGCGGCCGCATTTCCCTTCTGATTTTGATCCTTCCCACCACAAACAATAATAAACTTCTCACTTCCTCCACTAAATCTAAATTAGTGTGCAGTATTGTGATTATCTCAAATAATTGTCGAAGTACTCCACGTTCGACTTTCCATGAATCTCGGCATAATAGTATATCGTATGGGTATTCTTGAGCAGTAGACCGAGATTATACAGCTTTATTCGGCTTACGTTTTTTCAACAGTTTCCGACGGCGACCACCCAGAGCGATCAGCGATGACGAGGAGAGGTCAAAAATAGGGTTTGGTGTGCCCTTCGTTACCGAAGAGCTAAGCGCAGCAATACGTTCCTGTATACGGAAGGCAGACCTCCAGGACGCAGTACGGCTGATCGAGATCCCTCCTCAAAACCTCAAAGGACAATTGATTCGAAACCGACTGTATGACCGCTTCTGCATAACGCCATCGTGTGTGGTCTGCCCAAACGGAAGGGGAAGGGGATTGCGCTAGCACAGGGTGGTTTACCTAATCACTTGCCAGATGTGCAGAGAGGAATATGTAGGAGAGACAGGTAGGGCTCTCTGCGTTAGGAGTTAAAGAACACGTGGACGGTATGAAAAAGTGCAAGGTCTCCACTCCTCTGGGAGAGCACCGGGTGCGCGTACATGGAAACAGATGTTTCGATATTGCAGTCACGATACTTGCGCGCGAATCAGAGATTTCCGCACGCAGAACCCTTGAGGCATTTTGGATAAACTCAAAATCCAAAGATCAATAGAAAGGACGAATGTGTGTCGATTACTCAAGAACTAGCCCCTTTGTTGACCTTTGTGGGTTTGATCTGCTAATGAGCTTGATCAGCCTTCTGAAGGCTAACGAGGTGGGTGGTCCGATATGGTCCCACCTCATTCACCCGCCATCTAAGACCATCTGAGGGTGTCTGGCAGGCTTCAGTCTGCATACTAAAGGTTAGCTTTTCATATTGCCATTTGATGTCGCTTTCTCAGTTTTCTATTGAAATAGTCCTGACGTTCTGGAATAGTGCTTGGACGGCTAGTTTCCTTATGTAACTTTGGCTTCCAGGCTCTGACGAAGGCGTGATTGCCGAAACGTAAGCCGAATAAAGCTGTATAATCTCGGTCTACTGCTCAAGAATACCCATACGATATACTGTCGAAGTAGTTTCTTTGACCCCACAACTGGACTGAGAGTCCTAGAGGCAGGGTTCACTTCGAAAACGGATGTTGAGCCATCCTTATAAGAACTACGCCAACGCTCACAGCTAGATGCCTCACACGAAAACCGGAGGTATGATGAGTTCGCGTGATTTGTCTCGTCTCTAATAAGCGAATCAGGTAATGCACACCGAGAATCAACCGCTTTCACTGTCCGCAGCTATCACCTTTGGGCATGGCTGTGGGTGTCAAAGTGTCCGACACAGCTCGAATATGTATCATCGAGAGGAGGTTTTTTGAGTACTGATTCTGAAATCCTCAACCACGCTCTGAAATTTTCGGAGCTCCGGTAGTCGAAATTTTGGTTTACTCTCACAATCTGCACTATTTCGGCCGACACAATCGTTGTTAGCATATAAAGTAACACTCTTGTCTTGGTAGGAAGGCAGCAACAAGGGGCTTTGGTCCTCTAAATGTGATTCCAGTAATCGTCTCTCGCCAATAAGATACTTGTCCATAACGTTCATCAGAGCATAACAAGCTCAGCAACGCTTGCGAAAAAAGATATCACTTCATAGAACGATCACATCTGTCTGTCCTAATGCTTGACAAACACATAACTGTTTGTGAAGCGTTATGAGCTGAGATCATTTGGTTCGGCAAACATCGGTGAGTCACGTACGAGTTTTAAAAACTGTTTCGAGCATGAATGGACAAGACGCGTTCTTAATCTGTGAATCGATCCAATCAACGAAGGAAGCATTCCAAACTGTCGGCTAGAGTTAGTTGGTCAGCGGTTGTCAATTGTGAACAGTGGATTGTATGCTAATGTTGTTGATGCCCCGATTCCAAAAAGAAAACCATGCCCTCACACTTGCACTCACGCACTCGCAGATGTTGGTGGCCGTATAAAACGCCCCTTTCTCGATCAAATTAAACCGGTCTGGCCGAGCGGCGGAGGTTTCGGAATGATTCAAAACAGCCAGAGGGTTCGGAGTAAGGCCCCATAAATGGCGGAGTTTCAGGGGCAACATGCTGCAAGTGACTGTAAAGGTTTCTCTAATACACTTCCATGTAGAACGCGAAAATGGCTGTCCACAATGCACGGTCGGCACGGATTGCCCTGATCCTTCGCAAACCTTATGGTGCGTTGGCGTAAACTGGGTGCGCATGTATTATAGCATGAGTGCACCGAGTTTGCGCCCACGCACAACAAGGAACGCAAAGTACCAGTACAATCCATGCCGACTGTATACGCGGCATCGAAAAAGCCCAGTCTCTCTGCCAATCACGTTTGCCATTCTTCGCAATACAGCTCACTTGCAAGCATGGGCGATTAAACCGCCAGAGGCCGGATTCATCAATGCAAACGGTTAGCGCCCCTAACCTACCAACCCAGCAGCATTTCTGCGATTCATCAACTTACCAACCCACGCGCTGCTCGGTTGGTTAGTGGGTCAGCGCTACCAGGCAAAGGAGATTGGTAGGCCGCTAACCAACCCACTAGATGCCGTGCGCCATTGATAATCGGCGCGCTTTAACGCGTGCGGCTTTGCGTAGCGGCGTCTGGAGCATTGCCAAATTTGATATCGATTCACATGGAATGTTATGCTGAGCATATTGCTAGCTGCTGCACCTTCTCTGGCTACTATTCGACTGCCACCAATATTCTTCTATAACTACTACACCTATTATTCAGCTGTTGGCTATTACACAGCTATTTTACATTTAGGAATGCTTAACATTCGAATGAAGTTGTATGCTACTGATCTCAGCAGTATGGGCTCATTTGTGGCTAAAATACTTTCCAGTGAATTTTTAAAAGTCACTCAGAGTCATCTGCTCCTTCTGATATCCTATTAATATTTCTCCGTAACCTTAATCGTTCTTGAAACCTTTTTTGAAGCTCTATAATATTTCCATCAAAGGAACTTTTCCAAAAATTTTTCGTCGGTGTAGTGAAGCACTTGCAGTCGTGAATGAAACAATGAAACATAGTGTTATCAAAATCTTCAGGAACTATGAATATTAAATGATAAGAAATTGACTAATAAATATCATTTCACTAATAATTTCAGCGTGAGTTCTATTTAGCTTTTCAGTCGCTTTTTTCCCCATTTCCTTGCCGATTTGTATCTGCTGCCCGTGGTTGTTCTCACACTAAATTTGATGTTGTGAGCCACCTACGGTTTGCCGAATACAATCCTTCCTTGCAGCCATCCTTCCCGCTCCCCGCCTCACATTATTATCCTAAACCAGCAATTTGAGGTCTTAACTTTGTAAAATTATTTCACTTTTTTTTTGGATACTTTTCATCCTGTTTTTCAATATTTTGTTTAGGAACTTGAATATTTTATCATCATTAGCTCATCACAGAATTTAAGCCACGAAGAGCATCCATTCTCATTTGAAAAACGTAAACGATCAACCAGTTTCATGACAGTGAGTTGATGTAGACCACCAAGCAGGAGAACTTTATTGTAGAAAAAAAAGCCGTGCATTTTTTTTCACATGAAAAAAAAATGCTATTTTTTCGAAGTCAAGAGTGAGTTTCATAAGCTTTATTAACGCGCAGTATTTAGCAGTTCCAGGAAATACGCATCTGTGATATAATGAAAAAGAAAGAAAGGAGGACCATTTACAAATTTTCCCTGTATATTAAGAATGGCAATGTTTGGTAATGTAGACACATCAGAAACTATAAGAAATTACTTGAAACTTGGAGAAAACGCATCCTTCCTGCAAGAAAACTGTCGTTTTGTCACCCTTCTTCGAGAAATTCTTTCATATTCGAGTTTTCTATGAATTTTTAAGATTTGGCGGTAAGTATCGTGTGTTGTGTGTACTAGAATTATCGCTGACGCCTAAAAGTCTCGGTCAGCGTAACCTACACTGATTTGCGCTTGGTGAATCAGGATTGGAGGTGCTGGGTAGGTTAGGCACTCGGTCAGACCTACCGTGGGTCAACCCAAACCCAACTAAAGATTGAATCTTAATCCATGGATTTCTTCCTCAGTACCTCAGCAAGTACTATGGGAGGCGCCGGATTTGCCATGCCATTGACAACCAAGCATGCCTCACCCACTTTCCCTCGCGCTTGCTGCGCTTTCCAGCCCACCCTCTTGCTGTGGAGACACAAAGAAAAAGACGCTAGTACATACTGTGCCCCATCGACTGGTGTCTCTCGGATGATTGGGGTTGCGCTGTATATTCTGGCAAACTGCCACGACCGCTTCGTCTATGTGGATGCTGAGGCTGTAATCACAATTACGCCTGTAAACACATTTCCTATAGAACAATTTGTTAGAGTTCTAACAATATTTTTATCTCCGATTGATCGGGAACAAATCTAACGCTTATTTTTGCTACGCATTTCTTCAACAAAATTACTGAATTCTTTGCTTGCTAACGCTGGTGATTACATTTGTGATAAAAGAGAAAAAAGTGAAAGTAAGTCCTATCAGAAAGGGGATCTACCAAGCAATAAGATTCGGTGCTGACGAAACATTCCAACAAAAAAGGGTTACAGGGAAGTGTAGTCGATGAGTCTACGAAAAGGTATCAATATTTTTCGAGAACCGATACCCGAGGCCTAAACTTTTAACTCGCGAAAACAGACCGTTTTATTATTCTTCATAGAAGAACTTTGTGGTTATGAAAATGACTTCTCGTTCTTCGGTTCTATTCTAGAACGAAAAAAGATATTTGCATCAATACTTATTTTTGAAAAGAAGACATGGTGTTGGTTAATTCATACAAACCGTTTCATTTTGCTGATCAGAAAAGTAAACCAGTGAAACGGCAGTAGCAAGCGCAATTACTAACGCATGAAGCTTCTCAACCAAGTAGAGGTCCTTTTTCGAAAAGTCTAGGGCTCTTCTATGTGAAATACCGCAACGATTTGTTTCGAGGACTTAAAAATTTTATCCATGGAAATCGACTCTCAAAAAAAAATTTAATTCTTTGTAGACTCCCCCACTCCACTTTCCTGATGATCCTTTCTGTTGGAGCGTTTCGGCCAGTGTCAAACTGTTTTTGCTTGGAGAAAGTTAGAGATGTGATTTTGAAAATCTTTTCTCCATTTTTCTAGTTGAATTTTTTGGGAAACAACCGCTTCGCATCTACTTTCTGGATTCACTTGATAATTAGCTAGTAACCCACTTGTTAACCGGTTATTCTGTACCTCCGCATGGAAAGAGCACAGCCTACAACGCCTTTCAGACGATTAAATTAAGAATCGATTACTTTAGAAACTCATCCCTGGGTGCAAACTTTGTTTACGGGGGGATTCATAAGAATCAAAATTTTTTCCAATATAAAGTATATGATAGCGTTATCAGTCATAGCCTTCCTAGAGACTCCATGGAAAGACTCCATATCCTTAGACTTCTGAAAACTGTACCTTTCACTCCTTTTTGTAATGCTGAGCGCCCCCTCCCCTCCCGAACTAGGATTGCTTCCATCAGCGTACTGTACAGCCAAAGCTGTAAATGATTCCTCTCCGCGGAGACGCCGAGATAGCCAGTTTGCACTTTGGCTGGCCGAGAGAGTGCCAGTGCGGCTGGCCGCGCCTTTCTTTTTGTCCTCTGCGCTCATCATACTGACTCGGACACCCGGCGTGTCGGGTTGTCAATGCTCCGAA